>OZ014438.1:61255346-61681561 GCA_963966035.1 Acleris laterana | reverse complement strand
AGTTCATGTAACATTTTACTCCTGTATTTTTCTGGAATAATTATTCTTAGACCCCTATATAGGCACCTATCACTGACTTCAAGATCCGCTTTGCAATAAAAATAGGGCAGTATTGTTTTGCATGTTATTTTACGTGGCCAACCATTTTCCATGTATTTAATAACGGTTTGAAGTACCGGATCTGTTTCAGTAGCCGCCATTATATCCTTATTCGTGACCACTGTTGAACTTACATTTAAGAATTTAAGAATTGAATGATCATTCTCTATTACATCGTCGCTTTTACTACCGACCGGTGAACGTGAGAAAAAATCTGCCACAACATTATTCTCGCCTTTAATGTACTGCACAGTGTAATTATATGCTGATAGTAAAATTGCATACCGCTGCAGCCGCGATGCCGCAGTTACTGAAATTCCTACCTTATTTCCGAGTATAGACAAAAGAGGCCGGTGGTCAGTTTTTAGTATAAAAGGGTCCTGTCTACCATACAGATACATATGGAATCGCTTGACTCCGAAAACTATAGCCGTCGCTTCTTTCTGTATCTGGCTATAGTTTTTTTCACTGACTGATAACGACCGCGACGCAAAAGCCAATGGTCGCTCGACACCGTCGGCGCCGCGCTTCGAGAGCACCGCGCCCAGCCCGCTCGGCCCGGCGTCGACGGCCAGTATCAGCTGTGCCTGAGGGTCAAAGTGCGCCAGTACTCGCTCCGACGCTAACTCTTGTTTCATTTTATCAAAGGCACGCTGTTGACTAGCTCCCCATTCGAATTTAACCCCCTTTTTTAATAAATCGTTTATTGGTTTTAAAATGGAAGATGTATTGGGAACAAAATTTCTATAATAGTTTACAACCCCTATAAATCGTTTGACCTCATTAACGTTCGCTGGTGCTTGGGCTTTAATTATGGCTTCTATTTTACTTGGACAAGTTTTCAAACCACTTTTGTCTATTTCGTAACCCAAATATGTTACCTTATTTTGGAAAAATACGCATTTGTCCCACTGCAATCTTAAACCTGCACTACTAAGCCTAGACAGAACTTCACGCAACCTGCTCAGATGTATATCTTTTGTCGGCCCTGTCACGCATACGTCATCGAGCCAACAGCTGACTCCTTCTATACCTAAGAGTAACGATTCCATAGCGCGCTGGAAAATGGCCGGCCCATTAGCCAAACCATAAACAAGGCGAGTATATTTGAATAGGCCTTTATGGGTGGAGATCGTTGTCAATTCCTGAGATGGCTTTGACAATTCAAACTGGTTATAGGCATTACTGAGGTCTAATTTAGAGTAGTGCTCTCCCCCTCCTATTTTAGCAAAGACTTCCTCTATACGAGGAAGTGGATACTTGTCAACTTTTAGGTCCCTATTCAACGTCACAGAAAAGTCGCCAGCAATCTTTACTTTGCCATTTTCTTTCAACACGGGCACAATCGGGGTACCGTATTTTGAATGTGCCACCGGAACTAGGATACCTAAACTGACCAACCTGTCTATTTCGTCCTCAACTTTCCTTTTAATCGCAAACGGTATAGTACGTGGCTTAAAATGTTTAGGCTGGGCTCCCTCTTTCAACTGTAATTCGACTTGAAATTTATTAAACTTCCCTAATTCGTTCTGGAAAAGATTCGAATATTCGTTTATTAGCTGTTGTACCTCACTCGAACTTTGATTGTGACAATTGATATTGTTATTATCAGTTGTGAAATATAAACCAAAATAGGTCAAAAAATCTCGCCCCAATAATGGCGGCCCTCCATTCTCAACTACCTAAATGTTAATTTGTTTAGTTTTATCTAAATAAGTGACCTGACAACTAAAATAGCCTAGCGGCGATATTCTATGACCGGTATACAAACACATTTTCAGATTACCCTCTTTTAGTTTTATGTTCGAGAAATGTTTTGCATATAATTTGTGAGAAATAACTGTAGTACCTGAGCCGGAATCGATTTCCATTTCTAACTGTATATCGTTAAGTTTAACAGTAATCATAATTGGAGCATAATTAACTGACCTTAAATTGTAAAGTTCACATTCCTCACAATCATGCGAGCTTTCAGCGGTCCCGGGTACCGGAACCTCCGACACCGTTTCGATGTTATGTAATCGAGCCGAACCTTTATTTTTGCACACTTTTGATAGGTGACCTACTGCACTGCACGAACGGCACTTATACTTTTTATATTTGCACTGGGCCGCACTATGACTTTTTAACCCGCACACAGCACAACGACGTTGAGAAAACCCTGCGCCGGCGCCGGGGTCGTGACCGCCCCGCATCGCGCCAACACGGTACATCGGCTCCTCCTTCATCTGTATTTGCTGCTCACGTACCTGTCGCGCGCAAGCAGCCTGCTGCGCTATTTCTACCGCTTTCGCAAATGGCAGCGCAGTCGCATCTTGCTCAAATAAACGATCTTTTTCGGGTCCTGCGCTCAACCCGAGTACAAATCTGTCCGTAATGAGCTTCTCGAGTGACGATTCGAAAACACAGTGGACCGCGAGTCCCCTGACACGAGCCGCCAACTCCTCGATGCTTTCTCCCGCCGACCTTCTTGCCTCGTAGAATTTTGCCCTATCGGCAAAAATGCAACGCTTCTGTTTGAAATTGTCATCAAACACTGCAATCAGCTCGGCGTACGTTATCTCATCCAGTTTGCGTGGGTGCACTAAATTATTTGCAAGGCGGTAAGTGTCGTCCGCTAAATGAGTGAGCAACAAAGCACATTTCTGATCTTCCTTAATGGCAATATTCAGTTTGAGGAACTGAACCAAGCGACTGTAATAAATCTCCCAGTCCTGTGATCTGTGATCGAACACTCCAATACTGCCAAATATATTCGTAGCCGACATTGTGAATATGACACATTAACCGTTAACTGTAATTTAAACACGATCCTCGTCCGCCATTGATACGTTTACGAAAGGAAACAACCGATACTCTTGACAGCTGATTTATTACTGATCATGGTGGGGAGCGGTATTGATGCGCAGATACATACCACAGTGACCATTATAGCAAATGAAATTATGAAATATGAAGGGATCTCCTTTTTTCCACCTGCTACGATCCTGACAAATATCTTTTGCTTCTTCCACATTCATCCATCGAGTCATACATGCCCGTCGGTTTTGGATACTTAAGATTTGGCCTCTTTCCAGTATTTCTCCGATTTGATTCGAAAAAGTACGTCTAGGGTGGCCCCTTCTGACCTTTCCACTCACTTTCGGTCTGTATATCTGTTTCGTCAATCTTTCATCCATCCTTTCCAAATGACCGAACCATCATCCATCCATCCATCCATCTCTTCTTATGTAATATTATAATAATGTTATGGCATGACATGTGATTGTTTTATTTCTATTAAAACTGCACCGAGCATACACGTACGTCCAGTACGTCGCTCTCATTCTTAATATTTTTCCTAATTTGAAGAGGGACACTTGTATTTCAACTGAATACACACCCTTTAAAAGATATATACCTTCACGCCTGTAATCCCAGGGTAGGATAGGCAGAGCTACAGAATTATCTACAACTCTACTCTACTCTAGACCACATAGCTTAATAAAAGTTGACTTTCGTGTAATTAACTTTACGGAAAAACCTGCGAAATTAATAAAAACAACTTATGTACATTTTGTATTTAATCATGCAAGAATAATAACAAAAAGTGATAGTTTACATGTTTTATATATTATATAGAATAGTTCCCGAGAAAATAGCAATAAAAAACTTCCACGTATAATAGATAAAGCCGCAGATGAAAGTTATTATTTCATACTTTTATTTAATTGGGGAGAATTCAAGTATCACGACCTTTTAATCCTATTTCCCCAGAGTTGCTAGCTACAAATTTTAGTTTCCCTTTTTTTCATGAGATTCTGGTAGACCTATAACAATAACCAAAGTAACGATTGATGCTGCAATAATTATAATAATATTATGTCGTATTTGGCCGATAAAGTTCACATCTGTCTTTCTTTTTTTCGGGTTAGTCAATAAGCAACCTGTTTAGTTAACTACTTAACTACGCCAAAGTACAGCTTTGTGGTATCAAGAGTCTGAGTTAAACCATGGAAAGCCGGACAAAGGGACAGACGGAAAGATGGATACACGGACATGGCGAAACTATAACGGTTCCTTATTGATTACCGACCCCTAAAACGATTTCGCATGTTTCACTACATAGGTATGAAGGTGACGATGTGTGGGCGACAGACCTATAGCTAACAAATTTGCAGATACTTACAAGAAACGAACAGAAGAATATAAATGACACGAAGTAGGCGTAAGCGAGTGTACTCCCGCAAACTTCTTGCGGAGACTTTCCGGCCTTCTCGTCACACTTGGCCGGTTTCAAGCATGCCAGCATGATGTTCGGCCAGGACTCTCCCGTCGCGCATCTAAACATCAAGTGACTCACAAACACCAACGTTTTAAAGCGTTGCAAAATAACACACTTTTTCAAAATCGCCTCGCCAATGCCTTCACGTATAATTAATGAAATCGTATAATTTGGAGAGCGTACATATTTACGTTAAAATCATCACTACATAATCATCGTGTTAATTATATTTATACACTGATTTTATTAAAAGTGGGAGGCAGACCTTATTAAGTGTGAAAAGGTGTGTAGATATTTTTGACGTTTTAGAAATTTTGACCACGACCGTATTTATAAACGTAAAATTTGTAGGTAAATAGATATTTTTATTAATAGATATTTGCCTGTTCAATAGTCTATCTTCTCATCAAAGCAGGTCAACTTGGTAGCGCCTTTATCTAAATAACGCAAAAATGTTTGCCAGCATTAGAACAAAATAAAAAACAATTAAGTACAGACAAGACACTAAAAAAATTACTTCCTCTTAAGTTTGACAAATCTTTTAAGTTCACAGGTTATGAATAGCATGTTGTTAGTTTTTAGGGACCCGGGACTAACGGGTAAGTTTCGTCACGGCAAACAATTATTAATACCTTTGGGACTAAACAAGGAGATAAGGCCGTCACATAGTTTTAATCTGTATGTTATGCCAATAAAGTTGGCTGACGAATAATACCTACAGAGGCGAGGCGGTGATGAGTTGATGTGCGATTTAGCGTTTAATCAAATCCGCTACTGTATCTTCGATTTAAAAGGTATAAGCAAGGTCAGGCGCAGGGAACAACCCATGTCCCTTATCAATGCAAAATAGGACATTTTTAATTCGTCATAAATATCACTCTAGAATCTCTTAGAACAGTTACTTCAGTATTCTTTAACTTTATGAGAAATATCCAAGTATTATTTTTAGTAAGTATTTGCATTGCGAATATAAACAAATGGTGATAAAGATACAGCAGGGATTTGGTTTTTAATCCTTATTTTAAAATAGATAAAATTATTAAGAATAAAGTTAATATATTTAATTCTGGATTCAACGATAAATCGGTCACGACTTAAATGTGAAGAAACTGAAAATATTACATTTCTAAGTGTAAACTAGTTTTGCCACACAACCTCTACGTGGAGGTACAAATTGAATTTTGTTTCGGCAAACGGCATGCAGTGAGTACTGAAGACAATCATGCTGTTGCCAAACACATATAAGAACTATGCTATAGTTCAAAATAAGTTCATATTACCTGTTTCTGAAGCATTTGAACTTGATTACGAACGGTTCTTTAATCTAAAATCCGATTTTTTTGCAAGACGCATAGCAACTATCGATTAATTTCACAAATTAAGACGCTGATTTACTAAATGACCGATAAATATAAGTACACTATACTTTAGAAATACCCAGGAGTCGTATTGTTACATGGATTCCATTCTTACTGTATTTAATGTTCCTTACCTGAATAGAAGCATGAGCGCTTGAATGAAGCTTCGAAAATTGTTGTGTCTGTTCATATCTGAGTCGGGTGCTAAGTCTATATTGCCAAACACCTGTGTCCAAGCAGATACAACACAGAAAATCAGCATTGTGTGCAAATATACGTGTACCCTAACAACCCTATGCGCCTTCCCCAACTATCACACGGGAACTAGGATCTACCTAGATGAGTTTTCTATTGCTACCACTAGTTAATGTTTTAGGGTTGAATGCGGAAAGTAAACAAGGGTAATCTAGATAAATACATAAGATGCAATATTCAAAGACAATTTGAAGACAACCAATGACACTATCGGCTAAAACTACACTTGAATGTGACCATACACTATATTTACGATGTTGATGCAGTATCGATGAAAATGATTTGTATATACATGTAACAAAATTGGAATGGTCGGGCAGTGCGCGCACACGCAGCCGTGTGGAGATGCAACACGCCGCGAGTGCCATGCTCTGAAAGAGACCGCGCCCGATCGTCCGCTCGACCCCTACCGCTCCGGTCTCGTGGTAGTGAACAGAAACGATCGGTCGGCACCACTACGCTTTACTGTACTCTCACCGAAATAGCAGCAAGAGTGCTCCCACGAAAGATCGGAAGTTGTTATGCCTGTTGATGGCATCATCTGGATCGTATTTCATGTTTCCGAAAACCTGTCATTAGAAAATGATCAGTGCCTACTACAAATTAAGTGTCCTTGCCGGATCTGTCTCAATGCATAGAGCCACGAACCACGGGAATGAAACTAATGAGCTCTGATGAAATGGCATGAATTTACAGTTCTGGTGAATAATTTAGTAGAAAGGTAATCAGTTCTACTCAACAACAGTACCAGCATCAACTTCGCATGTAACACTATTCGATGTTTAAATAATGAAATAAGGGCAACTAAGATATTTGAAGTCAAAGTTAAAATGTTGTTTCTAGTTAATCGTTAAGGCCTATTCTAGCAGAAACCCATACACTACATTGGCTAAATCTAGCAACCGACAGGGCACCTACCCTCAAAAGTAAAGCTGTACTAGCTTGTTCTTCTAAAATATGTAAAAACCCTTTATGAGGTACTTATTATTAGCATTGCATAACCCGAAATTGTACAAAGAGTAAATATTTAATCAAAGAGAAATAACTATATTTAATACTACACTTAATAAAGATATCTAAACTAAAATATGTTTTCCCCTGACTAAAATATCACGAAGAAAGACAATTTACCAAAATATAGTTGATTAAAGATTGACACCAAGGAATAACCGACAGTATAAGAGGAAAAACAGATCAGACCTGCATTCCAATGATGGCGTAGATAAAGAAGAGCATCGCGATGAGAAGGCACACGTAGGGTAAGGCTTTGAAGCTCTGCACGAAGGTCCATAACAGTATCCGAATGGTGTAACCCTGTCTGAGCAGCTTGATCAGTCGCGCGGCTCGGAACAGGCGCAGGAAACCGACGTTGAACGTGTTCTCCTGCAACACGAGTTTCGGTTAGTCATCTTCTTTGGGCCCCATGTGACCGTGTAATTCTGAGCTAACAGAGAGGAACCCTTCTTAAGAGCCTTGAGGTTGTTTTGCTAAACAAATCATTTTATAATTCATAAGTATAAGCGCCAGTTTGTACCTACGTTCATTTCTCCGATTGCGTTCTATTACGTCTGTGTAAGTACGAGTAACATGATAATCACGTAGATGGTCATACAGCGTAGGTTCTTAAACGATCAGTATTCTTTATGGGATAGATAGGCACGAGTAGGTGCCTTTCGTTAGCTTCAGTATTTCAAAAATGTATAAAAAACTATAAATTAAATGAATCAATGCGATCGAAATTATTAATATCATGTCTGAAGGCTAATCCAAATAAAAATATTAATTAAGAAATAATCTAATATTTATAGTCTAAAAAAATATTTTTACTTAAATATTACAAAATTTCACAAACGGTCTTTGTTTGTAAATAAAGCGAGCATTATTTCTAATTAATCAGTTAGAAGTTGTTATGTAAGTCTAAATTTTAAGAATATCTAAATACAAAAACCACACACTAAAACAATCTCTTTTAGTTACACAATACTTATTTCTAAAAACACACTCGATTAAAACTTTCAATTTTTCCACAAATACAAATATAAATCTAGCATAGTAAATACCAAAAGTTAATCGTCAAGTTTAATTTATTCTAAAATTATTCATTTATAGAGCTATATAAACATTACCATTATATATACTTAGTTTAATCATTGCTAGCAACATCTTGAATTTAATAAACTACAATAAATCTAGCACTACTATCAAATCGGTCAATTTAGAGTTGATAACGACGATTTTCTAAGACCCATTTATATCCTAGGTTTCCTAGCAAACCAGTTAGTTTACCTGCTGACAGGATATGTCAGAGGCACAGTGTTCAGGGAGGTCGCTCTGCAATGAGAACATGGTGGTCGTTTACTTTCACTGTCGAGGATTCCATCAGACAGACAAACATAAGCACTAAAATCACATATTGGATCCGCGATACTATTAGTAACGGCTCAAATACGCGGTAATATAATTATGTAAAGTAGGTATACTTGTTATCTATTTAGGATAAACAATATTATACTCATACATCATCATGACTATGCACGCAGTAATACGGCGTATTGTAAAAGAACAACAAATAAAGTAACAAAAGTAGTTTAAAAGGTGTCGCAAAGCTGTCTTCTGACAATTATTATTGTCCACTTTCCTTATGATATGATAAGTCAAGGTCGCTACTTAAAAATGGACATCGTTGTTAGCTAGGCGACATTAAAAACGTTAAACACGTGTAACATGAGGATTGTAAGCGAATGATTAATGTATAAATAATTTTAGGTGACAAGTTAAGCCCAGCAGATAAATTATTTTGACAACGTTAGAACCCAGTTCCTTAGTAACCTTTTTGGTTAAAGCTTTAACCACGGGGTAGGCCGGCTTTCGACATCGATAAGCTATTTGCGAAAGATAGACCGGCGGAATACGAATATTGATTACTAACGACATGAACTGACAAGTGTATCAACGAATACGAACGAAGTGCGAAGCTGTGTTGCGGCGCCCGCACCGCTCTCTTTCTGTAATTGTGACTCAAATTGCGAACAAGAACTCATGTAGACTCAAGTTGTTGTACAAACTTTATTGTACTTTTCGTGCACATACTTGGGGGTAATTTATGAAATAAAATAGTAAAAACATTTTTTTTTTGGTTAACTACTACACGGAAAATGGGGATATTTTTTGTTTCTCTCGTCTACCCCATGGTCTGCGGTATCGTTGGATAGGTCTTTCAAAATAATTGTTTGATTAAGGAATCCGGTTGGGAAATATTAAGATTTAAAGTGTGTCCCCAACAGCCAAAACTACAAACTCTAAACCCGGAAAATATCTTAAGACTGCACCGAGCAAACGTTGAGCATCCAATGAGGGCTCGTTACTATTATTGTGTTTTCTAATTAACTAAAGAATTTCCTTGGAATCAGACGATACATTTTTGCAGCGCAAGTAAAAATACAACGTATCAAACTTTAATAACAATTCACCTTTGAGTAGTCAGCTTAACGGGAAAAGGTGGCCACTTTTTTCCGTTAAGTTAATAACTAGAAGGTGAATTGTTATTAAACATGTGATTATACCCTATAAGTCGTGTTTTTATTTGTAGTACAAAAACCCACCGTCTGATTTCAAGAAAATACTTTAGTTTATTAGAATACACAATAATAGTAATGAGGGCGCCACTGGACATCCGGCGAATTAACGAAAATGGGTTTGCTCTTGTCTAACTCTTGCTCCTGGATTTTGCCAACGAGTTCACCCAGAAGATGCCTATTCACCCTAGCTTTACATTTGTTCGGATTGTATGCATTCGGAAATACTGACGTCGGAAGCGCATTCCAGGTATGGATGGAATCCCGCAGTGCGTCTGGAAGTCCGATGGTGGAAAGGAGACGGCGGCTCTTGTGCATACTCCCCGAAGCGCAGTGTTTGATCGGATGCAAAAAAAATACCTCTGCTGTTTACAGTATTAATCGATGCATCTTGGTCATTTAAAATGCACGAGTTAATCACCCAGGCGTCTATTTCAAATAGGTACCTATTGTTAAAAAAAAATTACCTGACCTTGTCATGAAATTAATAAATACTGGACCAGTTCCAGAGTACGAGCTGGGGTATTTTTCATTATTTCATTTACTTAGCGGTCCCCCGACGTGTCAACGCTTGAATAAAAATATTAAGACCTACTAATAATTAAACTTATAGGGCCAATACTTATTATTTTTCACTTTTTAGAGGATTTTTTTACAGACTGTTTTCAGTCTGTTTGTGATTCTTTTAATTTATTTAGAGGTTTTTCTTTACAGATTGTTGAGTCGGGGGTTCTTAAATTGTCAAACTATTCTGGCCGTTCTTGGCTGGTGAGTCCCACATAACCATCCCAGGCCCCCCTGGACCTGGGTGGTATGCGTAAAAGCATTTCCCCAGCGATAAAAAAAAAAAAAAAAAAAAAAAAAGGTTAGGTTAGGTTTGTCACTCTATTTATTTAGGACCTGTCCTCGACAGCAAGTGGAGGTTCGACGACCACTTTCGACGATTGGCCCCAAAAATCGTGGCTGCTGCAGGAGCGCTCGGACGCCTCCTTCCTAATTTAGGAGGACCAAGTGGGACATGCCGACGTCTTTATATGGGTGTGGTACGCTCCATGGCACTATACGGAGCCCCAATATGGGCGGACGGCCTCTGTAACCGCAATCTGGCCCTCTTACGACGTCCGCAGAGGGTCATGGCGCTCAGGGTGGCTCGAGCGTACCGTACTGTATCGCATGCTGGAGCGTGCGTGCTGGCCGGCTGTCCACCGTGGGACCTGGATGCTCGGGTACTAGCGGTGGTGTACTGGCGAGGCGCGGAAATAAGGCTGGATGGCAGCCGACCGCATCCGCAAGAGGTCGAAGGATGGAGAGAGAGGGCCCGTGACGACCTCTTTCGGCAGTGGTCGGAGAGGTTGGAGATCCCAGGGGCTAGTGGGGAACTCGTGGCCGCTATTCGACCCGTCCTTAGGGACTGGGCCGAAAGAAAGTACGGCGCACCGTCGTTCCACCTCACACAGCTATTAACGGGTCATGGATGTTTTGGCAAATATCTGTGTGAGGTGGCAAACAGGGAGCCGTCACCGGCGTGCCACCATTGTGGAGAAGGTGAAATAGATACGGCACGACACACACGCGAGATATGCCCAGCCTGGGCGGAGCCTCGAGCGGCGCTGTCCGCGGTAGTAGGCGGAGACCTCTCGCTGCCTGCTTTGGCGCAAGCCATGGTTGGCAGGGAGGAGGCGTGGGAGGCGGTGGCGATCTTCAGTGAAATTGTCATGACGTTGAAGGAAGCAGCGGAGCGGCAGCGTGAGGCTGACTCCGAAGCGCTGCCAATGCGCCGCAGGCGACTAGGTCGACGGCGGTTGGCTTATGTCAACCGCATGCCACCGTAACGGGGGCCTGCGGGTGATAGATCGGGGGGTCTATCACCTGCAGTAAAAGGTCCTGAGCTGGAAGGCCCCTGCTGTGTTCCAGGGTGCCCTCAGAGGAGTAGGCGAGGAGCCTTATAAAAGCCCTCGCCGGAAGGCGAGCCCAAAGGGCATCCGCTATTGGGGGGCTACGTTTTGGCGCTATAGCGATCCCATAGCCCCCTCCTGAAGCGATTGGCGCAACGCCCCGGGGGTTTTAGTCCGTTCAAGTCGGACATAACCCGCCCTGGCCCCCGTCAGGGCGGGTATGCAAAGGCATTTCCCCCGGGTCAAAAAAAAAAAAGGTTTGTCACTCTATTTGACCTTAATTAAGTTCATAGTTTTAACCTACATTTTTTTCTTTATTACGATAACTATCTACATGATACCCATAATTACATAAACTTCAGAAGGTCGCACTATTTGATTGTGACTTAACCTTGAACATAATAAATGAAAAAATCCTTGCACGGGATTTTTGTGCTTCCGAACAAACACTGTGCGAAGTCTTAACTAGTCTGTAGAATACCGACAAGCAGGCAACTTTACGTCGGTGAGCTATGCTGGGAATTAGTTCATACTTGTTGTTTTGCTTCAGAACCTTACACTGAGCATGGTCACACATGCCCTTGCTTGTTTTTATTTTCAATCTCACTGGTTGCTAGAACTCTTTCACCTACGATGTCAAATATGACTTGTGAGCCAAATACCCGCGTGAGTGTTGACTAAATTTTCATTATTACTCTATAATCATCAGCGAGATTAAAAATTCGACTCTCTAGTGCGTTTAATAACATCAAAGTATACATTCTTAAATTAAATAAATATTAAATTATTATTTTTTCGTTATCGTTATACAAAGTGCAGTTTTCCAGTACCTATAATGTATAACGAGTACAAAAAAGAAAAGTTGTTAGGTACTTACAAACCAATATCTAAAGAGAAGATTATTCAATTTGTTTGAGCTGACTTTAAGTTATAAGAAACCCTGACTGGCTTTTTCACCTGCATTTTAGTGGTAAAAACCAAATAATTCTTGTGTTAATTAAGTTTTCTGTATTAGTTTATTTTATAAAATCTCCTAGTTTTATACATCGCAATGCCTCAGAGATAATCAGCTGCACTCAGAGTCACTTAATGACGATAGGGCTTGTTTTGCGGAGACGCGGGGCGTTGCGCGTGGTGTGAGGTGTAGCGTCGAGTATTTTCCGTTTACAGAGAGGCGGCGCGGCGCGTGCAGCGGCCCGCGTCATCACACGCGCAAACAGAAAAGAATAGCAACGTACGGTGTTCAGTTGTTTATGAAGACGCGGGGTGTGACGTGGCGCTGTGTGCGGTGCGTAGAGAGTAGCGGTGTCGCGGGTGCAGTGCCGGGTACTGACGTTAATTGACGCGTGCGACACTGCCTGCAACGCAGAGACGCGACCCGCCTGCTTTGCCACAAGTAAAGCTGTATTTGAAGCAAACGTGTGTGAAATCGCTACTATGTAAACGCTTTTTACAACCCCATATGTTTGAGTTTACAGCAGACCGCGCCACAAAACGCTACGCGCGACGCTTCGCGTCTGCGTGAACAAGCTCTTGTCGTTCCTTAGTGACGACTTTTCATACACAAGTTTGAAAAAGAAACAAGTTAATTACTTTGGAAAAATGTACGGACGGTGCATTTAAGAAAGAACATACCTAAGAAAGTTTTAAAATTTTTAACAACGTGATAACGATGTAACAAGGATTACTAACGTTATCATGGTTTACGACTAAGTGGAACTAAAAACGGCAAACCGGGGACCGTGACTGAAAAATATAAGAAACTTTGAAACAACGTGACAACGATATAGCTATTATAGGGCTTTTTATGCTTTAAGACAAAATGTATAAGAAACCGTGTGTGTAGTACAATACGCCGTGTACTGGTCGATATAGTCCACAATCATACAGGTTTACCATTATTATGAATGGTAAAAATAGTGAAATAACAATGAAACGTTAACTCAGACAAGTTCAATGATACACCACTAGGAATTGATTGTTGAATACTTACGCCTAGCTCCATGATGAGAGCGTCAATAATACTTCCAATCACCGTTATAAAATCAAATGTATTCCACGGATCTTTGAAAAAATTCTGGAAGCATAAATTACATCATACTTTTAAATCATAAATACGAGCAAAATATTAATGGTAACATTTGTAAAGAGAAGATACCAATTCTCATTCAATTAGGGGTAACAAATGTACACTTTCCATTCTGAGCCAGAAGGATTCTATGGGAAGGGATTAGGAGTATCTCTCTTTTCAACGGTAGGTAGGTACATGTCCAAAATCAATTTATTATGCAAATCTATAAAACTTCGAATAAAGTAACATGAAAACTATATCATATAAAAATTATAAGCGGCGGCATCTTGTTTTCTATTATTCTAATTTAAATATATTCAAGTCAGTAATGAATATTGAATACTAATAATTGAATCTAAAATTTTAAGAAATAAAATATTGTGAATTGTTTTGTATACACGGTAGTATGCCCATATTGCGAAAACATGTTTGGCACGCCACCGTGTGTACAGTTATTTGTCACTAACTTAAAACTGTTGGTAGTAAAAAGGTTGTGCTTACCTGACATCCGAAGGCGATCAGCTTCAGAACGGTCTCGAGAAGGAAGATGGTCGTAAAGACGAGGTTCATTAATGTTAACGAGTCCATGAGTAGTGGTGGAGCCTCGTGAAACTACCACAAAATCAATACCAATAATTTTAACCTCGAAACTTTCAAATATTGTAAAGTCATTTTTGCCAGATTTATTTTTAATAACAATTCAGAAATCCTTAAAATTGAAATAGTTTTATTACAAATAAAAATAATTCTGGCAGGATTAAAAAAACAAAAATATTGAATTTTTCTACTATCTGCTATAATAGTTAGAGAACAAACAGGTTGTGTCTATCATGTTCACGTGATTGTATTGTTGTGTGTGCTGTTCAGTTCCCATCTTTAATAACCCTGTCTTTGATTTGTGTATGTCGATTTATATGTATTTAGAGTTAGTCATCTGGTGGCTTCTCAGTGCAGCACGTGCTTACATGCAGATAGGATAAACAAACATGCAGATACGGGTTACCACACATTCACTGCGCACATTTAATCTTAGCAAATCATTTGTAAGGTACTATTTGTACTAAACGTTTACTTACATTAATCTGCTAACAAGTGTAATTGAGTTATACTAACCTGGTGGATCCCACTGCAGACCTTCGCCAAACGTTTAAGCCCACTTACCTCTGCACATGCGCTCGGGAAGCTATTTTCTGGTGACAGCTTGAAACCACATGTACAGTTAAAAGGTAGAGGAACATTTATGTTGACCATGTGTAAATCATACAAGTGCTGCATGCAGCAGGTAAGCCATGCTCTACAATGAAATGCAGAAATTTTATTTAAAGAGAGAAATCTTGTAAGATATCTATTGGGTGGTAATTGGAAAAGGATATTAAAAATTCGGCTTATTTTTTTCCCATTCAGTCAAGTAAATAAACAAAAGACATGTTAGTAAACAGAAAGAGTACATTTGTACCTATTTAATCGGTTTCACAGTAACCATATAATTTACCAGAATGGTCCGTGTATACGTGTACTTACTTTGACACCATAGGCGATGATTTTCAACACCGTTTCCACAGAAAACATTCCAGTGAACCCCATATTCGAATACTTGAGGATATCCGCGTAGAGGTCATTTTGATTATAGTACTGCCAGTTTGTGATGATGTGCCAGGCGAATTGGATAAACCCATGGCAATGAAAATAGATATTGGTTACTTCACATAATAGTATCAGATCTTTGACATTTTAATGAGTACTGGTACATGTGATGTTTGGAACACTAGACGGGCGCAAATGACGTATAATAGCTTTTGCGTTTTTTGACGGCGGTAGGTACCTACACGGTAGAATAGGATAACAAAACGGAAGGATAGCGTAAAATGAGTTGTGAAGGAAACGTGCCGACTTTTCTGTAGTAGCCAACAAAATTACACGGGGGTAATGTGAAGTAAAAGCATCACGAACAAATGTTATTAAATAACCAAAATAAATGTAAATGATATGATAACACAAGAGAAGGATTAATTGAAAAACACGAACTTTTCGGAAAAATCATAACACTTTTTATGTAGGGATTCTATTCCTATAAAAAAATCCCGGTGAATTACTAGCTTTGAGCCACCACCAACAATCACGCATGGCAGTAGCCATTCCAGGAAGCATGCAGATCGCTCACAGAAACAATTTGGAGTAGGACTTAAACGAGATCATGCAACACGAACAACATTAATGGCCCATGCCCGAGCTCACAGCTTCCAGAGATGTTGTGCATCGACAAGCACGAACTTTCCAATTTCGTTATTTGTGTTTCATGTGCTGTATATGTGCAGGAAGGATACGCTTATCGTGCATTAGACATTGATACATATACATAATGAATAGCAAGCAGGAGTCACGAAAGGAACACTGACTGAACAGATTTGAACAGAATATAGGATTAAATCAAAATTAATCGTGGCATGTAGATTACACTCGACGGGATAGGCTCGAAAGATTCACGGCGCATTCCGATGCAGTGTACCTATTCTCCCTATGAGATCATATTTTACAGGTATGCTAATTGTAAGTGTCACTTGTGTTGTGTAATTTGGAAAAATATAAGGCAGTACTCTTGAATTTATAGCCAATCCGGGTTCGTTTTCAATGTTGAGTATATCAGGCAGGGATTCACAAAGTAAAACTAACACAGTACTTATTGCTAAGTGTCTTCAATCCACGAAGATGCGTACCATCACATATCATTCCTAATTGCATGACAGCATAAATGTTGTTCGTAAATCAAGGCAGAGGCGCTCTTCTCCGTGAATTGACAAACGTGGAACAGAGGTAGTCTGGTGCTGACAAGTATTGGACGCAAGTACAGTCAAACAAAAAGTGTAGGTATCAATGAGGGTAATTTTGCTCCTAACCAAACTAAAAACATCGATCAGACATGTAGGTAGGCCCATTTGCAAGCGTGGCATAAAGTTACCAGTCCATGCCGGGTAATGCTTTGTAACCTTACGTCGCGCTAGAGGCCGGCTGCGCTTCCCTAGTGTTGACCCAGTGCGACGTGGCGACCGAAGACTTTAACTAATCTCGTCATCAACTGTGCCTGGTGTTTTGAGCTAACTTTCCAACAACTAATTCATTTGTGACCCTTCTACATTTTACGATTAAAGTGCTTACTCATGTCTCGTATATACTGTAGTCCGTTCAGACGATATTACAACAATAGTGTAGTTTAATAGTACGGTTTTGTCAAGATATTCAAAATAATCGTAATAGTCTTATTATTGTTAGAAAGAGATAGTGTAAAAAGTGGTACATACCTTCATCATGAGTAACAATGTGTTGAGGACGATTAGGGTCATGATGAAGTATTCGAAAGGTGTAGAGACAACTATTCTCCACACTTTGTACTTAAAACTCGTTCTTTTACTTGGCATATACCTCTCGAGAGGTCGTGCTTCTATAGTAAAGTCTATACATGATTTCTGGAAAGAACGGTGGTCATGTAAGTGTGTACCAACAAATCAAACAAAAAGATTGACTCGGAAGTAGTGAGAGCAGCTTACCTGATTCTTATCAATTTCACCGTCTTGCAGTTCGGCTTCACCCTGCTCTTGAAATGTGATAATTATCAGAGCAACGAATATATTAACAAAGAAGAACGGAAAGACTACAAAGTAAACTATGTAAAATATGGACATTTCGATACGAAAATTTTGTATGGGTCCCCTGTCTTCATATGTAGCGGCCATGGAGTTTTGCAACACTCTGAAATAGATATAAGGGTACTTTAAAGATATACCTATACAGCGTGTAAATCTCATACGGGCATATATTTTATCTAGACGTAGTTAACGACCATACAAATCATCTGAGAAAGATATTTTGTTACTAACTTGTATTATTAAAGCGTAGTTAATTTTTTAAAGTTTGTCTTAGGAGCAATGTAACGCGTGCAACTTTTATTTACGTAACTAGTAAACACATGACAAACCGTAATTCGTAACATGACGTTTACGTAGGTGCGTTAATTGTAATGTGTGATGTATACATTTGCTTGTTGAATTAGTAAGAAAAAATAAAATACAACTAATGTTTATGTTAGACAAGTTTTTACGTTAATTGGGGTGTATATTAACTGTTGTTAAAATATATGCCCGTATGAAATTTACACGCTGTATATTAGCGACGTACACAACTACGCGAGAAATAACAAGTTCATTAAATTGTAAATAAATATAGATAAGTTAGGGTTGCTTTCGACACAATGTAATATTGAAATCATTTCGGTGTGATGTTTTATTTTAGGGTATATACTGTTTCGGTATTAATTAATAATTATGAAGTTTTTCGTGTTTTCAATCTACTCAAACGTTTTATATATACCAGACCATGTTCTGTTCTGTGATCTGTGATCTAATGAAAGTTACATAAAAACAATGTTTAATATACTTAAGTACTTTAATTGTCAATCAATATGTAGGCGTATGTATAGTTTTTTACTGACAAGACTAACCTTACCGAAAAATTAAGGCAGTAATCTTATTTCAAGACATTAATTAAATTAAATTAAGTATTAAATCGTTATTGTTGTCCAAGGTACAAAACTACAAGGTAGGTACTCCAAAAAAAAGTTTCAACCATTTAGAACAGCTACGTAATTACAGTCCTGCCATCGATTTCTTTTCTGTTGGGTAATTAAAAAATAATCTCATATCAGGGGGACCATTTCACAAAGCTTTCGTCTTGTACTAACGGATTATGTGTAGTGGACTACGACAAAAATACTTATATACTTACAGATATAAATAATTAAATACACAGAAAATACTCAAAGCTCATAAACAAATACTTGCACTTATCACACAAATAATTTTGTGCTTGCTGGGAATCAAACCCGGGCTGGCGAAAGTTGGTAGTGGCCTGCCGATGAAGTGAGCGGTCTCAGGTTCCCGGTAAGAACAGGTATTTGGTTGACGCGCCGCGTCGTTATCGTCGTCATCGACAAATTAACCCACAACATTATGCCTATAGAGTTTTTTTTTGCAATATCGAAATGATAACATTTTGATACTCTTTTGCTTCTTAATGTTCTTTAATGGCGTATAGGTAATATTTTTAACCGAATTGGAATAATAAAAAGAAGGAGGTTCTTAGTTCGTAGTGTTCCTCGGTATTTTTTTGATTGTACTTTAGTATGGAGCCGCCTAGCTGCATCGACCCCCCAGGACAAGTAAAATAATCGAATATACTCGTAATCTGTGGTTTACAAAGATTCCGACATAGCGAGGTTCTGGTTGTGGTGTGTTGATGTAAGAGAATACTTACTGCGGCCAGCCCTCCCCCGTCTGCACCGCGAACAGCGTGAGCATGGCCGTGGCGACGTTGTCGTAATGGAAGTGCTGCGTCGTCCACTGGCGCTTGCTCACTTTCGGCAAGAGGCTGTTTGCCTCGTACACAAAATACGATCCTCTGCAAATAATCACATTTTTATAATCCATCCTACTATTTTGTGAATTCCTTTATGAGCAAGCAGGAATAATTTGTGAATAATGCACTTAACTCATATTACACACATTGAACAATCTAAAACATTTCTAACAACGTAATTAAAACCTCGCCAATACAAATTCTTTTAATTTTTTTCATCAGTTTCAATTTACATGAATTTAATGATAACGAATCTCTACATTTATATTGTTAATTTAAACTTTCGATGTTTAAAATACGTAGGTACCTATATCAAAATTTGCTACCAAACATTGTCAAAATCCCTCAAAGGAACACCAGCGTGACAAATTATTATTACTTTGGGTGTTTTGGCGAGGTTTTTACGAGGGTAAGGCATACAAAATGAGCCTTATTAAAAAAACGCATTAGATACTTACTGGCAGTCTTCCAACGTATTCTTACTGATATCGTTGCAGTGAAAAAATTTACCATTAAAAAGTTGAACCGCAATTACAGCAAATATGAATTGAAATAGTATGTACACAATGAGAATGTTGATGACATTTTTTAAAGAGTTAACAACACAGTCAAATACTGCTTTTAACTTTGGGACCCTTTTTATAGTTTTCAAAGGTCTGAGCACTCGTAACACTCTTAGGGATTTTATCGTGGACAAGTTTTGTCCCGCTCCCTTTTTCAGCCCTCTGCAACAAAAATAGCATTATTCGTTTTTAGAAAATTATAAACCGAATGTATGTGGTCCTTGGCATCTCTTAAACCTCCGGCCCCAAACCAAGCTCCGTATTAATAACAGGTCGGCTGCTCCAAATTGAAAATAAGTAGGTACTTCACCGTGTTTTGGCAAATTTTAAAGGATAGGTACCTAGCCAAAACTGCTTTCTTGCTTGCAATCACGTTGACCCTTATTATGCAAAAGTGAACCATTATCGTTGTAATTCAAGTCGTTCTTTTTTCAATAATCTCAGATAACTTTATCATAAAGAGAACAGTCAGACAATCATGTTAGCCTCGTTACAAGAAGTCGAAATATGAAATAATCTGCTTGTCTTTGCATATAGGATAAAAATTATTGCAAATTACCTCTTCTTAATGGGAATGGATACAATAACTAATAGCCGGTTTGGAACCGCAGATGAAAATGTGTTGCAGCTTGATTATTTGGGGAAATTACAATGAAATGCCCACACGAAAGACAAGTATGCCGACGTCACATGCATTCTGATAAATTTTTGCTTTTCTTATTAATATTAAATTGTGAGAAAAGATTTGCAAAGTGTTAAAACCTGTACCGTAAAATGTGCCTACTTTGCTCCCCCCTGGGTAATTATGCTCCATGGTTATATTGAGGTAATCTGTATTGTAAATAATTCTATTGCTTTCATTTACTTCGTAGCTGGATGTATACATCGATTCTTTTAAGCAAATTTGTCATCAACCTTGACTTATAAGGTAACAAACGAAATAGTCACTATGGAGCATAGTTACCCATGGGGGAGCAAAGTAGGAACATTTTACGGTATGAAGAATGATTAAATACAAAAAAGTGTTGCGCGCCACCAGAAGAAGCACTTCAAGTGATCGGACTTGTATGTGGCTCTAGAAAGCCCTGAGAAGTGGAGCAAATTAATACCGCAATATTTGTCTGAAAAATGGAGCATAGGCTCTTCGAATAGCTGATAGTACTCCAATGTAAAAAGTAACTTACTAAGAATATGAGATGTAATTCAGTGTCAGCAAGACATTCCACAGATTATTAGTGTACCTTCTAAGGTGTCAAGGTGTCAAAAGACACAACAAGCTACCGCAGGTTGACAAATGACCTTGTATATTTACTTAAATACTAGATGTAAGATACAAGGCGACATCTATGCAAGGATAATACATGCGGATATAATATATGCAGTTTAAGATACTTACCCGATTTCAAACCCAAAGCTGACAAGCGCGCATATTACTACCGCAGCGTCCATAATGTTCCAAAGGTCACGCAGATACGCCCCCGGATGAAACAACACGCCCAGGTCGACGATCTTGAGTAACATTTCCACGGTGAAAACACCGGTGAAAGCGTAATCGAAGTAATTCAATATATTATTCCTGTAACAAACGAAACCATTGTCATCATTTCACTAGGAGTAGTACTCCATCAGCAGAATGCTTTATTATGGCAAATGGTTCGGTTAGGGAGGTATTAACGGGCGTGCAACCATATCGTCGCGAAAAAACAAGCGAGAGATGCCGACGGCAACGTTACGGCACGCTACTAACGTTTTTCTTATCTAACACTCTAAACATACGGGATGACATTCTCGTGCGCAGCGATAAACCACGTGGTTATGTGTCACCCCATTTATTTAGAGTGCTAGAAAAGAAAAACGTTAGTAGCGTGCCGTTGCCGTCGGCAACTCTCGCTTGTTTTTTCGCGAAGATACGGTTAGACGCCCGTTAATACCTCCCTAACCGATCCATTTGCCATAATAAAGCATTCTGCTGATGGAAAATCATCTAACCTTATTAAGGATGATATACTGTAGAAAAATCGTCTGCAGCTGCTAATAAACATAAACGATCACGACCCAAAGATGATAACCTTATCTGGTAAACCAACTGTTAAGTAGGTACGCCCCAACATGTGGATCGATTTTTGAATATTATCCGTTGGTCCAAGTTTACTAAATAGGCCAATTTGTGCCGATTTCTATGGTTAAATGACTTTTGCATTAACTGAATCACAGACAGATAGACAATACCGTCTTTACCATAAAGGCACACGGGGCCCACATCCACAGGGGGCCTCGAAGGACCACCATTTATTAAATGTTAGTATTATTAGTTTACTTTCCTCTCCAAAAGGGCCCCGTATTTCTGTGTGCCCGCATAGTTTAAAACGGCCTTGCAGAGTGCAGAAAGATAGTTTCGCATTTATAATATCAAATGGTATGGTAATGGTATTGAAATGCAGTTAGAAGTTTGAGTACATTTTTATTGAAAGTAGGTATTTCGTACTCAAGTTTTAATACACATTACAACCATTTATAGAGTGGAACTTACCAAGAGCTTTCTTCAACTACAGGATCTTCGGCTGCTAAAGCCGCAGAACTCATACATATAACAATCATGATAAAAAAGTCAAAGTATCTTAAATTTACAACCCAGTGTGCGCCTTTCCTTATTCTGAAACAAAATAAGTTACTTTTAAGGACAAACATACAATATCACTTTATGTACTTACGCATGTTATTTAATTGTTCTAATTTTTCAACCCTTGAGACAAGAGCCGATATCGGTCACGCACGGCTAACGTGTTGAAGCTGCACCTCTTTCGAGCATAAACTTTAGCAAACATTCCCAAACGACCAATCTTCCATTATAGTACATTGTGCATCAAGGGTGGTAAGAAGAGGATTGCTAACGAGAGACTATTAGAAGCCCGACGCCGAAGGCGGAGGGCTTTTAATGACTCGAGTTTGCAATCTCCTTACTGCCCATGATACACACAATGATTTTCATCACATTAGCGAGGAAATAAAAAACAAATATAAAAAAAACAAAATTAAACGAACTCGATTCGCTAAGCTAAAAGAGTTTGACAACTTTTTTTTAGTCTTCCACAGATAATGCTTAGAATTGCTTTTTTTTTAAACTTGACAAATACAGGCCATTCTGCCAGATTGTACAAATTTTCAAAATGAAATTTAATAAAATAATTGCGAATGTCTCTGAAATAATGGTAAAATAGAAATATAATGCAAACAAATGTGCCGTATAAGTTTAATTAAACAGTAAAATTGGTTTGTAGCCAAGTTTTGAATATAGGAAATAAACGTTGGCTGATTTTACACCTCCTTGGTCTAAAATGATGTACAAGTGAAAAACTATATTTTAAAACTAAACTCATAACTCCCTAGGGAGTTATGAAAATCTATAACTCCCCCGGGAGCTAAGTCGGCTATAACTGCCCTAAACGCCAGCGTGTTATAAACCCCTTTCCGAGCAAGTGTGATGAAAATGATATTTGTGTATTATATACACAATATTATGTATATACAACATAAAAAGATTGTAAGCTTTGATGAAAGTAAAATAGTGAAAGATAGGTAACTAACTAGCCTCCATCCAGCGCACGGAACTCATCAATCAGGTCCGGTGGACCTACCTAATTGACTCATTCGCAATTCAAGTGGCATTCGTGACACACACGTGCGTGATTACGATATTTTTGTTATTTTAGGCAGAATAAAGGTACAGTCAAGGAATTTAATTTCCAACCCACCTAAGGCTCAAATTCGTATAGCAAATTGTCACCATAACAGCTACCTAGAGCACGACGTTACTTTGACATTTATCGCATGCATTGTTTTATGTTAGTAACTAGGCAACAGATTAACTACGTTCACATTGTGAACTGAACTTTGGGACGCCAAGGCACTTTGCCAAAACTAGAGTCGAGGATTCGTTTGTCATCTCGCTAGTTCTACTATATGATATGATCCAGCACGGGTAGCACAAGTTGTATTTTCTCACTTGTCGCTCAGTGCTGCGTCTCTATCGTTACAGACTAGATAGAAAGGGAGATCCGAGCGACAAACAAGTCGCGGACAACATGTGCTAGCCGTGCAGGCTGAAAGCAACATTTATATATCCAAAAACTTGTAGAATCGACGAAAGTGATAATTTAATAAAACCACAATTTAAAAACGTTTTCTTTATATTACTCTTAACAAAAACAACAAAACAAAAACATTATTTTAGATCTCAATCACTGAGCGAGGTCTTTATAAAAACCATAACGACACTTTTCAACGGAAAAATAAACTAAATGTTATTTAAAAAAAAAGTCTATTTAAAAACGCGTAATATCCATCTTCGTTTTGAATGACGAATCAAGAAGACGCGTCTAGTCTAGACGTTCCGGCATAGATGCGATTAATTGTTCACATAATGTTAGTGCCACGTAAATCTTCCCATACTCTATGACAGTGATTGATAAGTGCTTCGCGTGTTCTTTCATTTTGGTTGTTCCATCTTTGGACCATGATGCCCCAAATATTCTCTATTGGGTTCAAATCAGCACTTTTTGCAGGCCAAGGAATAGCATTAATATGTGCTTGATTGTGCGTGAACCAGTTTCGCACAATTCTTGCGGTGTGGATAGTTGCATTGTCTTGCACGAAATCAATTTGAGGAACCTCCTGTTGCGGATAATAAGTTCGTTAAGTCGGAAGCACACTTTCATTCAACAGGTCTAACAGGCAGTTGCTCTAGGTGGCAAACTCACGAGTTCTCTCTCCAACACCTGCTGAAGAAATCCAACCCGAAATGTTTGCAGTAATTCGTCCAGATGCATGATTAGCCACGACGTGGTCTTTTGTGTACCGGGTTCGATCAAACCGCCACAAATGTAATCTTCCGGTTTGAGCACTTGAGAATGTCTTTTCATCAATAAAAGCTGTAGACGTCCAGTCAAAATTTAAATACGGGCGAAGTGAAGTCGGGCTAATTTATGATTCTCGGTTAAGGCAATTTTTTTCGCAGGCCGCCTGTGATGCAAATTCATAGCATGTAGGCAGTTCCTAATTGTTCTAGAGTGAACGTTAAACAGTTCTGAAAATCTTCCCGTTGACGTAAAGCCATCAAGAATGTATTGCCTTCGCATTAATCGGCGTTGGTCTTCGGTTATTGCAAGCGCCAAGCGGGCGATGGTTATTTAGCCGTAGATCAATAAGGTTTCCTTCATTATTATATCGCCGTACCCAACGGCGAACTGTGTCTCTACTCACATTTAACCGACGTGTTATCTCATGAGTCCCTCTTCCTACTTGGTGTAACTCCACTATTTGAACTCTTAATAGTTCACGGTTAGCGGCAAGCATTTTATTTTTCAAATTAATAACGAATTTAAAATTATTTTTAAATTTTTTCGATTGACACTGACATAGTCATGTCCGTAATTAGAAAAGCAAATGATAACTTTTTGCAGAGGTTAATGATGTTATGGTCCTGTAATGTGAAGTGACAAATAAGACGTATTGACATTTCAATACTATCACTGAAATAGAATTATCGACCTTAATGCATTGCGAATGTCTAACGATATTTTAACGAAATGGGTAGGGAATTAAATTCCTTGACTGTACCACAATGCCTTCGTGTGCTTTTGCTGGTTGTACGAATACAAATCGTTCACGAAGAAAAACAAATTACACGCCATTACTTCTGATTCGTACCCTTAGCGTCCCACCGGCAGCTAGAGCTGCCGGCGCCAAATGGCGTTGTCTCCCACCGGCAGCCATGGTTGCCGGGTGGTTGTCGGTACGTCATAATTCGATTTTCTGTCCTTAGTCTTTCACATTAATTCATAAATTCCCTTGATTTGTGTATCAATTTATTGGGTGTGAAATTAACTACAAACGAACATCAACCAATCATAATACTTAAACGGAAAAATCTAAATATGGTCAGGTGAACTCATGGTGAACTTCAGTCTACTTTATCCAATCGCTAATCGTGGCGCGAGTTAAGGTGCAGTGATATATATTTTTCATTTGGTAATCCACTGTATTTTTTGAAACATTGTTAATAATAACATAGAAAATCAGAAAATTACAAAAATATATACTTTTGTGTAGTACTTTTTTTAGTTGTGAGTGTTTTTGGGAAGTTTTACTTTTCTCTGAAATCAATTGCGGCATACACTAAATTAGGCATTATTCAGTTTAATGTTTGACAAAATAGGGTAAGTTATATTATCATCGTTCCAAAAATGTGCATTTCTACGCATAAAAAGTGTACGAGTAAGTGGAAAGCAAATCAATTCGTTTGCGCGGTCGGGGTCTGAGAGATCACTGGGTTAATCCTGATTTTGAGCGCGCGCAGCCTGGGGCCCATAGGGTAAATAACGTGTTTTTATAAACACGTTCCGTAAAACTACACAACTATGGTCCTAGCCTACAATAATTAGTCCAATTTTCCTCATTACATTATTCTAAAATATTATACCTTACTGCTATTATTGCTGGGTATTATGTACTGTTTGGCCCAAAATAAATTGCTCTAAACTATAGCTATAGCTAAAGCTATCATATTTTTAGAATAATGCACAATAAGATAAGTAAAATTGGATTATTGTTTTACATCAGGACCATAGTTGTGAAGTTTTACGGTTCAATGTGTGAGAAGGCACAAAAAGACCCATGCGTGGCCAAAACCCTGTGCGGCAGCGAAAATAGTTTACTTTCGTTCGGTGCGAGGAACGTATCTTGGCCAATCATCGTAGGACAGAGACAAAATACTGTTTTCTGTATAGCTCTTAAAGTTTACTTTTATGGCATATTTAGTTTGCATGAGAGACACATTGGACCCCTCCCGCACTGAATGATTTCTTTTACATTTCAGTGCTGGAAGGGGTCCAACAGACCTTCGACCCATCACACGCCCCAGCCGCACTCAGTGTGTACGCGAACAACGATAGACGATTCTTGTAATTGCCTAAACATATTTATTACTTACATACTTATACGTGTTGTTTGTGTTTTTTTCGAAGAATTTGGAAAAAGAAAAGGAATCTGGATTTTTTATTCGATTGGCATGAAGAAAACGATCCTGAGGGATTAATGTACCAAAATGTGTAACACCAAATAAGTCAACAACTATTTATAAATAATGAGAATGTGACCGAAGTGAACATAACGAATACGTTTTATGATGCAATTCAACAATAAAGTACATTTAAGTTTTAATGAAAATCATTCAAAGTAAAATAAATTACTATGTATGGGGTTTTTATTCTTCTGACTTCATCGGGTGAGAATACGTTTGTGTGATGTCCGTACAATCTTTAGGCAAACGTATTAACACCCGATAATAATAGTGATCGTTTCCCATCCCTAATACAGCTTAAGTCGGTCAATTCAAACGGCGAACGGTCTAAAAGACCCCTTTTTTTAGTGTTGTGGTAGTCCGAGACTGGATTGTTTCTTTCGTGGTGGGGCACAATGGTCTCGCAGCCAACGTTTATATGTCTCGATTTGTTTTTGCCGATTTTGCAGAACGGGACAGAAATATACGTAAGTGCGCGACAAGTTAAGCTAGACAGCAACCAACCGCTGCTCATCGAACCAAATGACCTCGCCGAATGTTGCCGAACGTTGCCGAATAACTGACACGAGTAACAACAGCGATACTAAGTCTTGGCTGCGCGCTACCTATTTGCGTCTTTCTGTCTCTTGGTCTGTTCGCGTCTAGTATTAACTTTGATTGTGTCAGTAAATGTAGTTTATCGTGGTCCATAGTAGCAGATCTAATTATTCGGATACGGAATATATGAACATCACTAATTTTCCGCTATTTTACTTTCATCGAAGACTGCAAGGGAACATATCTGATGACAGTAGAGGTGCTGTTACAATAAATTATAATTAAAAACGTTGTCTCTTTCCATGCTCGTATATTTCTTATTTATGCCGGAAAAAACGCACTACTACATTAAATGGTTTATTTTTTAAGAATAACTCTCTTAGGTCCATCAGCCAGAAGTGGAGAAAACTCCAGAGTTAAAACTCATTATTTTACAAAAAAAGTTGTCTTCTGTGTACTGTATTACTAAAAGAAAAGTAAGAACCCGATAGAGATAGTATTACTAAAACCATATAACAATCTACGCCACCGGGAAAAGAAAATATTTAATTGTTTTGTTCTATGACATTATGACTTAAACATTATTGCCGTTACTGCTAAACAGGTGGAAACTTACTTTTTTTATCTTTAACCTGCAAATTGACGTATCTGTTTATTTTCACCATTTAAATTCCTTGCAATCGATATGATAAGCAGAGTGTATCATTTAGTTATAACATAACACGATCATTAAAATTTAATCCTGAACTTCCATATCCGTTCTTGCTTAGGCTTGGGCGGATAGATGTGCCTCAGATAAAACTACTTTCTGTAAGGCCTTGTCTCTACTATTGTTTATTTACATTAGAAAAATCTTCCCTATCTTGTTTCCCCCAAAACATATTCAACGACTGATACGAGTGCAAACTGGTAAAGCAAGTACTTACGGATTAGTGGGTGACAAAACGAACATGGACGAATATGGCAGCATTGGTTTTGGTCCATCTGGTACTTCGTCGTCATCCTTTTTGGCTTCTTCTTTCTTTTTATTCTGAAATGTGTTATAATGATATTTAAGAAACTTGAAGTATGTACTAAAATATAGTCTACGCGGAAACCAACATAATACTCATCTAGCATGGCTCACAACAAATTAAGTTTACGGTTAATCAGTACTTACTGAAAATAATTTCGAATTTGCAAAGTAAGAATATAATGTTTTTAGATTTCTAGTTCAATCTAGTTTAGTATTAAATGATCAAGCGCTAGAAAATCATCGCTGACAATAATAAAATGTACTTAAGTCACATAGCATTTATAAACAACAATGAAGCGAGAAGAATAATTAGTAGCATTCACAACGACACGCATGCAAATTATAGTTCCAATACAGCTGACACCGTCGTACAAGTACGAGAACCAGCCAGAAGAAAGGAAGTACGTATGATGATGTACCTAACGATGCAAAATTGCAATAAACAGTACTTACTTACATGTTTTGAATAGAAACGTGTGTTTAATTAATAAGTTAGTGATCTAGACATCAACGATACCAATGATAAAAGAACACCTAAAACCATTCCGCGCACAAAAGCGACACATACTCGCATGAGGCCACTGCTAAAATATTGTTGATTCGGAAATATTAAGAAATAACTTTTGAGAAGAGATGGCTGATAACAGAAATATATTTTGTTTATGTAGGACATTTTTCACGATCAACATTATTCCAAGTAGCGTTACCGTTGCGCAAGATCAAGCCCAGCTTAGCACCACCATCGAGCTGCTTTACCTTCCTGGTAGTAGGCGACGGGGAATCTACTTCAGGTGGTATCCCGTCCACCGCGTGCAACGCTCCCATCTCTTTCTTCAATTCCTAATCAGCCGAAACAGAGGTTGTCGTATGAAACAAATTTTGTCCACCACATCCGATCTCCCATACAACAACCGCTCGAAAGTGTTTATGCACGTGGAAGAGTGGTTGAACATGCTATGACTTTGAAAATAGTGATTCTATCAACTCAGGTCGGAAGCATCAGAGGATGAAATAGTAACATTCATGTGAAAACAGCGTGACATTTAATTGGGGCTCTGTACTTACTTGGAGTTGCTTTTCCTTGTCCTCCTCAACCTGTTCCTCCTCCGCAGCCGTCAATTCCTGGAAAGTAAAATTAATTATTTACACCAAAAGCGAAAAATTTACAGGTGAATATTAATAATAATAATAATAATAATAATCGTTTAATTCAGAATTAGATTCCATAAATAGGTTAATTACAAAAGTTCATTATTCTATGTTGTTATGTTGTTCTATGTTGTTGTGTTGTGTTGGTGAACACACAACAAATTGGTCACGAATGTTTATCTAAACATACACAACATCATTATCTATACTCTTAATACTAACCTGGGCATTTGCTAAGTTGTCGACAGCGATGGCGAGGAACACGTTTAGTAGAGTGTAGTTGCCAAATAGCACCAGGATAACGAAGTACAGCGAGTAGATCATGCCCTTTTGTATACCACCCTGGGACTCGATGCCATGATACATAACTTCGTTCCAATCTTCTCCTGTTAAAATCTGAAATAAAGTTACAAGAGTTCGTTGAGGACACGTTATTACCAGACTAGTAAACAACTAATATTCTAAAGCAGCCCAGGGTTTTTTGAGTTCCCCTAAGTGTTTCATCATCAGAGCTTGCAATCTATTAGGTTTTAACTATTTCTTTAAATTATAAATGTATTGCCTTGTTTGACTCACCTGGAAGACAGTTAGCAGCGCAATAGGAAAAGTATTAAAATTAGTCGGCGGAGTACCCTCTTCGAAGTTGAACTGGCCCCCAAACAGCTGCATGCCGAGCAAAGCGAAGATGAGGATGAACAAGAACAGCAGGAACAGCAGTGAGATGATAGATCTCATTGAGTTCAGGAGCGATATCACAAGATTTCTAAGAGAGGACCAGTACTTTGTGACCTGAAAAAAACCCATGAGTAAATAAATACAACAAATTACGAGTACAAAAAAACAAGACTTAGCATCTCCGTTACACAGATAATTTTTATTATCTACCATTTTAGACTTCTCTTTTCAAAACTTGGTAATTTAATTCTTTCTGATTTAATGAATCAAGGTAATTTTGATGTTACAGGCAATTGTGGATATACTAGGTGCTAAAATAACTTTTGATTTGTAAAAGGTTTCGGGATTGCATAAAACTCGAGCCAGTATTTTTTAAACTTGCAATAAATTGTATTTTTTTGGTTTACCGCAATTTTTTGTGTGCTTTTGACACATGGTATCAAAAACTCTTTAGGATTAATTTTGTGGTAACAAGGAAAAGCAAGTAGGTAAATTGATGTTTTGAGTACAAACGTACCTTAAATATCCTCAACAGTCTTAACGCTCTCAATACCGACAGGCCGAAGGAGCCGCCCTTTACCTCCGACCACACCACTTCGAATATGGAGCCGGATATGACCACGCAGTCAAAGCGGTTGAACGAAGACTCGAAGTATATCCGCGGTCCCAAAGCATACATTTTTACCCACATCTCCATCATAAAAAGACCCAAGAACACAAATTCGGCATAATCTGTAAAAGGCGTGAAAGGTTTTGACAGGTTTTCCAGGCAAAATATTTTAATTGGTATGTATTTATAATTCAATGGTCTCTTACCCCCTTACTTATAAACGTGGAATAAGCTTGGAATATGTTATGCCATGCTTTGTCCTTATCTGTAATTGTGACATTTGCAACTGACAGAAAGTGACAAACCATGGCATAAACTATTCCAAGCTTATTCCGCGTTTACAAGTAAGGGGGTTACGAGTTAATAAAACTTTACATTCGTTGGCCATTTCTAAAAACCACCGCATCGTGTCTTGTCATTTAAAAATATTTTTTACTAGCTGCCCGTTAGCGGCTTCGCCCCGCTGCAATTTTCCTTCTTTCCATTTAATGATTAATTTTTATTTATATAGAAGTAGATGTATGTACATTAAGGAATGAGGGAATACGAGCGTTTATATCTCATGATTTTTTGATCATCAAGATGGTGATTATTTAAAGGTAAAACACACACGAGCGAGAATATAAAGAACTCACATAAAAATGAGGTCAGCCATTTTGGTTGTTTATAATGCTCCACGGCGACGCATATTGTGTTAAACAGCACCAGCACTATGACGAACCAGTAAAACCACTGCGTTTTCACCGTGTGCCGGATCCAGAAACGAAACCTCTTCTCCGCCCGCCAAAAATCCGCACACTTCCCCACCGACCGCGTCTTGCTCTTCAAAAAACCTGCCGCAAGAATGAACGAATATAGTATCTGAAGCAGAGTCCTACATAACACGCACCTACGAACGAATGAAGCTTTCAATTTCGAACGACCAAAGACTAGCATCAACATAGCTAAGGGAACAGCGTATTTAGCTAAATTGTATTCCTCATTAATATTACTATTAGCCTCGGCCCCTCTGAGCAGCTTTCAATAATTATGACTAACTCATAATGGAAGGGGAACTCCATTGGTGTCGAAATTTAATCGTGGCTCGAATTGGACACTCGGTTCGATCTTTGACCCTCTTCCCAGAATACTAGTCATGTTATTACCATACTGATTTCGAGTCACGCTGTAAGGTAACGTTTGGTATATTATTATATGCTGTAAGGATCTAGAGCCCAAGTCTATTAAGCTTTATAAACATGGATAGGTAGTGGGAATTTTACCAACAGATGAAATAATAGCAAAAGGATGTCATAGAAAGTAGGAACGGCTTTGCGTCACATGCAATTAGTGTGAACGCATAGACGTTTTGCCGGGATCTGAAATAGGGCTCTATTCTACGACTATGACTAGGCTATTATAGACTACGTAGTAGTTGTAAAGGAATATTCTACCAGCTTCACGCTTGATTCCATACCTTGCTTTTTCTTTGGAACTGTAAACAACCAACACAGAAATAGAGTAGGTACGAATACTTTAGAGGTACTGGTTGGAAATGAATGAAAATAAATGAACAGTCATGCAACATACGCAGATTATAAAAACAATTCACGAAATCACTATAGTAAATTAAAAGGTTATTTTGAAACTTTACTAATTAATAAGTACACGAAATTATTCTACTTTTCTATTATTCACAATTAAGGAAAATTATTCAATATTGTCGTGGGTAATAAACTGTAACTATCGCCAACATGTGTTTCTAAAATTAAAACATTCATTTTGTACGAGTACATCTAGAAAAATAAAATACCTACTTGTAAGAATTAATGAAACAAACATGAATCACACAGTAAAAGAGACTGGCTATATATCAACCCTGTTGCAAAGAAACCGAGCGCTTTCGATGTTTTCAATTAATTTAAACATACTGTAACTAAATGAGATTGAATGCTACGAAATGAAACTAATATTATTTGTATCAAATTATTATTTATCTTCGTAAAACATATGTTCTTTATTTAGTAGATTAAAATCTCATTAAGTTACAGTATATTTAAACAACATTAAAATATCGTTAGGGCTCGTTTTCGTTTTACCCTTAAGTAAAACAATAATAATATGAGTAATACCGTTAAAACGAAAAATACATGACGAAGACGGGAAACGTTTTAATTGGTGAGAAGTCAAAATGATCAAAACAAAATGTGCGTTTAAAGCCCGTTGTACCGTGGCGAGAGCGGAGTTATGACACACGCAAGGGAAGGCTTCTACTAACCGTCGTCACCGCACTCCTCATCTTGCTCTTCCTCTTCAGTGTCAGTGCTTTTACTTTTGCCTAGGTTTTTTAACTTCTTTTTGGCTGCAGCTTTTCTCCGTGCTGTGGTCATTCGAGAATATTAGTGTCGTGTTATGTATACCTATTACCTATTGCCTCAGTTAAAATTTGTGACTAAGTCCTGGTTACAGGGCTATTCGATATGACTATGGTTTATAGGGGTAACCGCGAAATGTCATATATAATATGCACCAACATGGATATTTGGATTTAGTTCTGTGAACTGAGAGCTCTAGGAATATTTTAATTCGTCATGGTTTTATTTCAAATAAGGTTTTTAATAAATTACCTTCTATAATGTGCATCTTCTCTTCTTCCGTGGTTCTTTCCTCAGCTAAAATTACTTCCTCTGAAAACAGTTTTGTTTTTATTATAAACTACGAAAATCTGCCAATAGGTTTTGTCTGGAGTTAAGAATCTATTTGTATTACGAGCTGTTCGAGACCAGTGTCACCTTTTGTTCTTTCATGCCAACTTGCTCTAGCCAAATCGAATGAGCCCTTCTCAAGTGATGCTCCGTTATACTTGCGGCAATTGATTTTTATTTATACACAGACTGGCAGATATACCACAAAACACACATACAGCACAGTTTATGGCACAGCCATTGTCATTACCTTGACAAATTCGTACGCTTTTTAGTAAGATAATAATGATATGGAATTTTCCAAATGCTAAATGAAATGTAAATCTATATTTTTAAACATTGTGTTATTTCCGGTCTGCCTTTTAAGTTCGCCTGCGTTGCTACAGCGGGGGCAGACTTGGAGAGGTGAGGCAACAGGGAGCCCGCACACGACGTGACAGTTTCCCTGATACCCCGTATGAAGGGGGGCTACATCTACAGCACTGTTACTTTTAATTTGTGTTGTTAAATGAGAGGACGAAATTTTTTTACTATTATACTTTTAACTATGTAGCAGAAAGGGCCTTACCGCTTTCGTAATAAACAAGGTAAGGCCACACGTCTAGGCCAGCAAGCTAAGGGCAGGTTTCAATTAGGGAAGAGATGTTATGTGTAAGGAGGGCAGGGAAACAAGGATCTTGCGCTATACCTAGTTGACGGTCTAGTCTCTGAGAATGTCCTATTTTCAGGGTTCTGTACACTAAGGTTGTCAAACTGGACCCTATTGCTAAGCCTATGCTGTCCGTCCATCTGTCCGTCCACGCGTCTGTCCTAACTTTAAAGAGCTGTATCTATAGCTTGAAATTTGTTATGATTATCGTACAAACTTTTTTTTTTCAAATAATAAAAACCGGTCAAGTGTGAGTTGGGCTCGCATTTTTTTTTATTTGGTAAGCACATAACATGCAAAACGTAATATACCTACTGTATGGTTGTACGAAACCCTCGGTGCGCGAGTTCGAATCGCAAATGACCGTTTTTTTTAACATACCTGCTTTACAAATCCACTCAACGTAACCGTTGAGTTCCTTTTCTAGTTGCTGTTGTCTTCTTAATTTAAGAAATTCTTGTCTATTTTCTACTTTCTCTCTTTCTTTAGCGAATTCACTGTAAAAAACATGCTAAGTACAACAACTAGCGCTACTCTAAAGATTTCCAAACTTAAATAGCATGTGTGTAACTATTAATTTATTGACGTTAGTAAGGAAGAGACAAGTTTGAATAGCGTTTATATGGGTGAGACACAAATTAGCCTTATTATTTTAGCTGTATCCAAAGGATAATTCCCTAATAAGTTTTATTTATAAATAAATGAGAAAAGTTTTGGGCAAAAGTCATAGTTTCGAATACAGAGTGGAGATTTATTGGTTTAAAATTATTTCATCAACACAACATTATACCAATTTAATACCATTTATAGTTCTGATTGCAGACGTATATTTAGACTCAGTAAACTAAAATAGCCGTGTTAAGGGCATGCTGCAGTTGAGTCAATATCTCCACGATGGCAAAATCAGTTAACTCTCATTCGATCGCGCTGCAGTACCCTAACCACGAACTTTTACCAGAGGGACACTACAGAGAGACACTATAAAGGGAATGGACTGAAAATTCCCTAATATAGAAAAAAAATATAAAATTCCATAACTTTCTTGCAATGATGTTCTCTTTTTTTATTCAATTGTAGTCATATCCATATTATGGACATCGTTCGACATTATTTTGACGTAATTTGCATCCGTTGGCGGTTTTGTACCATTCTGTCCGTTCCCCAAAACATCCGTTGCCGTCACAACCTTTAACTAAATAAATCCGTCTCCCGATATAAGTTTTACCCAAAATGTGCTTCTGTCAAAATATACGGTTGTCTTAATATCCGTTTCCTAAAAATACCTATTCCCGAAATGGCCATTTCCGTCTCTACCGTTTCCTAAATAATCCGTTTCCCAAAACATCCGTTACCATTTCTGTGACCCAAACATGAACGTGTAACGTAGGTAATTAAATGAATGCACTTAAAAAAAAATAGAGACTTCTTTCTTTCCTTAGTGCATTTCCTTATTTCTTTAGTGCATTGTCGAAAAACTTATACAAGTAGTAGTTTTACATACTACCAATAACTTTCGTACCCTTAGCGTGGTTCCTTTTCCTGTGGATGGCCACAAATGTTGCGTAAGTCTTTGAACCACGAAAAGATAAATCAGAACGCCGTAAGCGGGGTCGGAGACGGATCTTTTGGCATACGGATGCTACGAGAATCGGGTGTTTTGACATACTGATGCGGTGAAAAACGGATCTGTTGGCCTACAGTAATTTAAAGAAACTGTTGGATTTAGGAAAGGATGTTTTGGGAAACGGGCAGATCTGTCTAAACCCCGTTGGCCGCCCATTATTTCTCAGTCAACTTTGGCACCAATCGGTAGAGGTAATTGAAAAAGCAAGACGAATACGAACTTATCCGTCAAACTACGGTGGCGTATAATTATGTACGCCAAAAAGTTCTGCAAATGGTGTTAAAAGCGAAACGATTGATCTTTAGGCCATAAGAATCAATTTGACCTACGGGTCAGTGCTACGGCACGAAAAAAATAATAAAAAAAGAGAGACGTCACATTGTTTTTGTATGGGGAAACATTTTTTTTTTATTTTGAAACCTATCGTGTGATGTACTTAATGAAAGGGCTTACTATAAATATATCACTAATAATTCTAAAAATATATCACTCATTATATTTCAGTCACTTAAGTATTTTAAATTAAATAAAAAAACATACGTAAAACCATACAACTTTGCCCGCTTTTTGCAATTATTGCTATTTTTTTCACGTTTATAATAACTTTTTGAATTAAAAGTCTGTACTAATAACACCTTTGGACTCTGTTCTTGGTGTCTGTTATGAATAGAATACAAAAATACGCCTTTTTATTGGTGAAAATGCCTCTCAAAGCTGCGGGCCAAAAAAAAACTTTTTTCCAACATTGCCCACTTTTGTATATTTAAACGCTAATAACTTTGGCATCGACGACTTTATCATCAGGTCCTTAAAAACCTATAATATACATTAACTATGACCTCATTCCATATAATTAAGTCTTTTTTGACGTCGGATTCTCCACCTAAATTCGGTGGGCAAAGTTGTGAATCGATTTTGTGACACCTTCATACAAAAATGAAAGTGAATTAGGGTTGTCAATTTTTAATTTTACGCGACTAAGTCGAAACCTAAAGGAGGGTAATGTGTTTAAGTCTGTATAAATGAAGAAAGTCTAATCTTAGCTGTAAGCATCTTTTAAAATATAGGGTTTTATGGCCCCATAGCTCAGATGATAAGGTCCGAGGTATAAAGGCTATTGTTAACAGCTTCAGCACGAGTCAAATTATATCGCCACTTTGCCGAGTGACAACCTGATGTAAAAATGGTTGTTCCTTTGAACAGATAATTGTTACCAATTTGAAATAAAAAAAATTATTTGCTTATATTGGACAAGACTAAACTTGTTGGTCCAAGCTCTCGGTTGGTTAATCCTGCACAAGAGACGCCATATTTAGTGCATAAAAAGTAAGTTAGTCTAAGTAAAAAGTCAAAATTCTGATATGCATATAGTTGTCCTTTTAATTCCGTTATCACGTCTTGAGTGACAACCCTAACGGTGAAATTGTGCTGGGCAATGTTGCGAGCAGCACTCCCGGAATTAGCATATAATATTGCCCACCGCCATAACTCAGAAATTAATTGAGATACAGTGTTGAGTTTTTTTCTGTAGCGATTACTAACTATAGAGTTATAACAGTCAAAAGTACATACCTGTTGGGACGTCGTAGGTGAATTTACCACAGAAGTTTTTTCGCACTTTTTGGCCCACCAAAATACACTACTGTGTTCGCAGCCGTCTGACGAGTGACTAAAGCATGGTGGGGGGTCAGCCGTTACTCGGTCTTGCCAGCGATATGTTTAACTTTCTACCACAGATTGAAAATAAGGTGTGCGTTTGATATTTTTTGATTTATTTCGGTTATATTCAAAAGTGACGACTAGGGCAAAGTTATGTTCAAAGGCAAAGTTGTAAGGTTTTAGGTATCATGTTTGGGCTCCTCCAGATATGATACGATTGAATTATTACTTGTATAGTCTTATATCTAAACCCAAGAAAGCAATTTTGAAAATCGGGGTGTACCGCTAGCACTACTACATCTATACAATTATCGTGGTAAATTATAAATTATAATAAAACTCAATTTGACATCTCGAACCTAGGATAGCGAGATATCAAAGGAAGAACGTAAGATTGGTTATACTATCTTTGTTTTGAAAACTGAATACCTAGGAGCGGTTTATGTCTACCTTGTCTGTTTTATAATAATATGTCCTGAGTACAGTCAGTCATGCTGTATAGACATGCCTCAGCCCAAGTAGGGTTCCGTCGGTGTTACTATAAACACAAAAACTTGTGTCTCTCGCGCGCGATCGCCTCGCCCTTTTTTTCTAGCCTATATGAGTGTCCCACTGCTGGGCGAAGGCCTCTCCCCTTGGTCTCCATGAGTCCCTATTAGGTGTCTCTTCCGGCTGAGGAATGCGTCCAAGTCGTCCCGTCTCCGTCTAGGCCTGCCTTGTCTACGTTGCCCATTTTGCGGCACCCACTTGGTGGCCACGCTAGCCCACTGGTCCGGGTGCATGCGGCAGTCGTGACCGGCCCAATCCCACTTGAGCCTGGTGGTTTTTTTACGTCAGTTATGCGTGTTTTGGAGCGCAGTGTGGTGTTCCGGATGCGATCTGTCCTTTTGGCACCTGACATACAGCGCTCCATAGCTCGTTGGCAAACCTTCAATTTGGTCTTTTGACTTTCAGTGAGTCATCATGTTTGGGCACCGTAGGTTAGGACAGGCAGAATACACATGTTAACGAGTTTTCGCTTGAGGGATAGGGGAAGATTTCCCTTCATATGTTCCTTCATGGACCAGTAGCTCTTCCAGGCATTTTCGACGCAGCGTTCGACTTCTGTCTTGCCTGTTGCTGAAAGAGACTAGCTGGCCCAAGTATACAGAGTGTTTTTTTTAAATGGGACAGTATGGGGAAATCCGAATCTAAAGGAGATAGAGGAAAAGTGTCAAAGGAGACATTAGGTGTTTTTTTATGTAAACAAATTTGGCTCATTAAAATTTTTGGTCAAGCGTGAGTTGTTCTTAAAAAATTATAAAGTTGGTCAATTTTTTTTTTGACGCGGGTCGACTCTGTTTTATGTAAGGATTATTTCATTGTATGGAAAGAAAAAAATCTGAACAGCAGAAGTTGGTCAAATTTAATGAAAACTAATCTTCATACAGTTGGTTTATTACTTGAGTAAATGTTCGATGTGGCCGCCGTCCTGTCTTATGCGGGTACGAGCACGCTTCAAGACACTTCTAGTTGCATTTAACAGAGACTTATGGTGAATTGTGTTTAAAATGTTAAACTATCACATATCTTGCGATTCGGTACTACACGGTCAGGATAGCGTTCTTGATACCACTTAAGTGCATTATCTCTACTGCGATACTTAAGAAAATACGCCTCAATCAAATCAACTTTATGTGAATTAGTTAACGCCATGATGAATAAAATTACAAGCATGAACTGATTGGAAACAAAATCACAGCTGCAGAAATAACTTACGTTCCAAATTTGAATTCTTTTTTTTATAATTTCAAGACTATCGCGTGCCATGATGTTTACGAAGATTAAAAAAAATGTTCTTCTCTTGAATCATCTTGAAATATTTTTTTACACGCCTAGGCACTTGTAACAATATTAAAAGGCGAATACCTACTGCAATTGTATGAAGATTAGTTTTCATTAAATTTGACCAACTTCTGCTGTTCAGATTTTTTTCTTTCCATACAATGAAATAATCCTTACATGAAACAGAGCCGACCCGCGTCAAAAAAAAAAATTGACCAACTTTATAATTTTTTAAGAACAACTCACGCTTGACCAAAAATTTTAATGAGCCAAATTTGTTTACATAAAAAAACACCTAATGTCTCCTTGGACACTTTTCCTCTATCTCCTTTAGATTCGGATTTCCCCATACTGTCCCATTTAAAAAAAACACTCTGTATATACTCATCAACTTAGTGTATAATCTGCACGTCTACCTCGACCCTACGTTTCATCTCGCCTAATTTAATTTAAATATATGTTTTCAAAATATTCTGAAGACAAGCTGCGCATCTAACCAATAAAAAAGAATAAGTAGTTTTTGAAGATAATACTTGTCACTAACTAATTGAAGTGGAGTTTTCCGCGAGACTATCGACCCCTTTTTTTATCTGTGTTAAAACTTCAGTTATAGGCAGTTCTACAGAACAGCGTCTCTATTTAAGGGTGTTTTCGTATCGACAACCTAACGATAGCTCTTACTTGACTATAATGGCAGCCAAGTTAAAAAGAATACAGTCTGTGAGCACTTAGAAGATGCTTCGGTTTTCTACATTTCTCTCTCTCGCTCTTAATAAGACCGTATGAGAGTGAGTGAAAGATAAGTATAAACCCGAAGCATCTTCTAAGAGCTATCTCACTGTACCATAACACGTCGGAAGCAATATTGTTTCACAGTGTAGAATAGAGGCCCTGGTAATGCTAAACTTTTTAGTTGACTAATAACCAACTAATTCACTTCCATATGGCATTACAATTAGGTACCTACCTATGTATTCCGATGTTAAAATTAAATTAAATGTTGTTGAGGAGATAGTGCAATCTTATTGCTAAACTTCGCCTGATACATCATGACAGTCCTTAAAACACGAGTGTGGTTTTATGAAACGAGCTAAAGGCGAGTATCATAATAAGATCACACGAGTTTTAGAAAGCTTAATTATGTACAATTGTACAGTTGCATACATTACTTTATCTTCTACTACACATAATATGGGTTCAGAAGCCGACAACTTGACGACTAAAATGGTAGAAAAACAAAGTTGTGAAAATGATTTTTTAAATCATATACATACTAATAAAGTCCCTATTCTCATATCGTTCTAAATCAAATGTCGTACAATATTGTACTGAAAAATATATCGAGTTGACGTTTCAATTGATACTAGAATTGGACCTATTTAAATTGTGTTGGTTTTGGAAGTTGTTCCGAATTTGAAACTGATTACTTTATAATATTTGATAACGTAATTGCAAAATTACGTTGCAGCTGTCTTGCTGTAGCCTATTAACACGGTAATGCTCGTCATTGCCAACGGGTTTGATTGAACGCATAATAGAGGACTTATGATATTATGTGTGTAGACCCTTTCAATAAATAAAATAACAAATTCAAATTTTAGAAAATTATTCCGAAAATGTTGAGATTTAAGCTATAACAAATCGTTTCTTACGTTTATTCGGAACAGCTTTTTTTAATGAACGCAATACAATCCTTTCCTTTTTGATGTCTAACATTTTAAAAAGTGATATAAATATAAAAGAACTTGGATTCCACGCGTGTTTGGCTATTTGGAGTTAGTTATCCTAGTCCAAACAGGGTTTTTACATACCTTCACGCGTTTATTCCCAGAGTGGGGTAGGCAGAGGTACAGACTTACCAACAACTCTTAAAACTTGTCGATAATTCTGTAACCACATTTTGCACAGACAAACTAAGATTTTACCAGTGAATATTAGTGACAGTTTGCAAGCCCATCGCCTAACAATACTACAAGCCTTTATTTCCGAAGTCGCCTCTTACGACTTCGACGGGAAGACATGGAGGGGTACTATTCTAAGCCGGCCACCACGCGGCAATATGCTGCCATTAATAGCTTTTTTAAACATTTTGGTTTGGCCTGGAATCGCAACAGTAAGGTATTATTCTTGATCATGTTGGAGTCAAATATATATTACTAGGTACAACATTTTAGCTTTGTTACCCGTACCTTGACATTTTTTAAGAAAAAATGAGTGTGACATACAGACGGAAATGTAAAAACTATGAGGGTTAATAGTTTAACTACGGAACCCTAAGAATAAATATTCGTAATGCAGTTTATCGAAGTGATTGAGTCTTCCCGTTGAATTATGGCGATGTATTTAATAATACAATAACTCAAAATTGTCCGGGTTTATTCACGCCAAATGAATCTCTACTAATTTTGTTTTAAATAAATACTATTTTGAATCATACAATTTATACATTAGGTAACTACGATCCCACACGCATAATGTTGAACCCAAATACCTCTAGCATTTCTACATATTATAGACAAAAAGTTAAATTTATTAATCTAGCATTAGCCTTTTCTCGTTCCCAATAAATAATGGATGACCTTCCTTTTCTTGTGATGTTACACCTATCCTTTGGAACGATATTTAATTGAGTCCAAGGACACAAACAAGGTTTTTCGTTATGAAAGCTTAGTACTACTAGCCCACACGTGACTGGACCTGCTTCTGTGATCCAATTCAGATACGCCGTGAAGTCCTGATTGAACATCTGTCTTGCTCTTTCTTTCTGGAACTGAGCCCGTCTCTCGACGCGCCCTCTCTCGTTAGAAAACTCACTAAATAAATATGTGGCCTATGAATATCCAGTACCTCGCAGTTGAATAAAAGTTATGTAACTTTCATTAAAAAAAAATATTATCTGGACGCGATGAAACACCAACGCGAGACCAATCCGTCCAAAATAAAACATAGACAATAAAACACTTCAAGAAGAAAAAGTATTTAAAAAACCTTAGAACACGAAAAATATATGGGTTAATGGAATCTAACACACTTATTGTCCGACAACCATCCTTTTCATATTATATCGAGATGAACCAGACGAAGATGTCTTCTTTCAATACCTAGTTGTTGTAAGCTGCCATACATTGATAGAAAACATAAATGTTATATTATATTTGCTTCTTGGCTAAGCCTACGGGGGCATTAAGATACATAACTGTAACATAGACGATAATGTATGGAATTGAAAAAAAGCGCTCGTCGCGGCCGTCCCGCGGCTTATAGCAATCCTTTACATTTTTGACAGCGGCAACGTTCACCGAATATATCAATTCGGCGTACGATATCGTTATCAAAAATGTCCAGGTCAAACCCATTTTGATTTTGAATCAGCAAAAAAATAAAAACATAATCGAAACAAAAAAGTGGACATTATGGTATGCGTGATATACATTGCTAAATAAAGGATAGGCTTTTCCAACCTATGAAAATATTTGCGTACCTATATACCTACTAGCTCAACTCATTAAAAACTGTCTGGTGTATTTCGGGTACCTATAACTTTATTTGATATGAGCCTTACGTAATGTGTCGTATTTGGAATACGTTTAAATTCTATATTTGATCGTAATTCATTTATTTTAAATATGATACGGTGCATAGCGACTAAGATAAACTGTTACGACTTACCCGCTAAGGACACCGAGAACTAAGTTGAGCATGAAGAACGAACCCAATACTATAAGAGGCACAAAGTAAATCCAATTAAATGCACTGCCTAAAGCATCATTTGTCTGAAACAAAAACATCACAATTGTAATAAAAACGTCGGATGTAATATTATAATCATTATGAATATGCAAGTAGCAATGTCTTTGCTCACATGCACGGTTAAAACTTTGTATCGCTGCTCGCTGAGATGATAATAAGTTATAGATAATAGGGCCAAAATTATTGTTGACACTTGCAAAACATAAGTCAAGTAAAGTTAGTTAGTAAATATAAAACGAATTAAAATTGAATAAATGCGCTTATAGTAAAAGGTATCTTACCCAATAGAGGATGGCAGTCCAGCCCTCCATCGTGATACACTGGAAGACGGTGAGCATAGCGAAGCCAATGTTGTCGAACGAAGTGATGCCCTTATTAGGCCCCTCCCATTTTTCGAGGCAAGTGCTCTTATCGTAATTGCAAACGTTGGCTCCAAAAGGCGCCAGAGTATCGTTGTCTGCGTTGCACGGTGTGGCACTATCACCCTCATTCAATATTTCACCTGTTGGAAAAAGATAGCATTATCAAAAATAATTGAAAATGCACTGGATTTGCATAGTATATTTAAAAAAAAACACGTAATTCAAAAGGGAGTCGGCGTTTTGGGCTGCTAATGTATCAGATCAGATTTACATATTGATATATATTGCAATGTTTGTATTCAAACCATAATTGCCCGTGGTATTAGGTACACATATTCGGTCATGATCTGTTGGAGCTGGGGGTGCACCGGCCACTCCATGGACCGGTTGTCTATACACTACATGTGTATAATATTATATAAATGTATATAGACAATACATGTATAATATTATGTACATGTATATAGACAATACTACAAAGATGTTAAACTAAATAGAATATTGCAAAAAGAACGCAGGCAACGCTGAAAAGCATACTTTGATTCCATCAATGAATGGGGTAAAATAAAAATGCGTAGCAAAAAAGAAAGTAAGTTTATTTCAATTCGCGCGCTATCAGAAAGTGCACAGTGCATTGCGTTAAAGCCCACAGAATTAAACATCGCAAAGCGCTACTCCATTATCAATTGGTAATTAAATGTACCTATGACACCTAAGGCGCGAGAATAAAACTTCAATTTAATTATTCACGAAACTTTTGCCTGTAAGTTAAATTACCGATGCAGCCGGCGGTTTCGCTCTCTGAAGTTTGCCTTCAACTGCACACAATAATTGCAAGAAAATGCAACTAGGTCGAGAATATGTACGGCGATCGCCACCAGAACCGGCGTTCGGTGTTTTTGTTTTGAAAATGTTAATTAACATCTTGCTATTTAACTGACTGCAGTTTCTCGGTAGTGATGCAAATTTGGAATTAGTTTGCATTTTGATATCCGCGTTTGGTAAACCAGATTTTTCATCGTTGATTATATTCTACTTGTTTGCACTTACTAGCATTCTCTAGTAGATACACATTAATGACATCTCGCATGGCAGCCACAAATATAAAGAACTTAACCAATTATGTATATTATAGTACCGTATCTAATTGACACTCTGATTTGCGAAGGATAAGTACTTATATAGTCAAATCAGCTTGCCAATGCGATGTTTCAATTAAGTCATTCTCGCAACGTCTGAAACGCTCATGATCAACTTATTACTGTTTATTACTTATTTATTCAACTATGTAAATGACCTAGATAATTAAGATAAAAGTGATCGCGGTCAAATACAGGTGTAACTGTGCCACAAGACCTATTAGCAGCTAAAACAGAAAAGATTCGACTTAATCAATATAATATTGTGGTAATCGGATTCCAAATGCAACGAGAATGACCCAATTATGTCAAGTAAACTCAGGAGGGAAGATACTTACTAATATCTTCTAAAGTATAACAAGTCTTATGCAATGCCCCAGAATAGAACTCCAGGCCGATGATGGCGAATATAACGATAGCGAACAGCACCAACAGCCCGATCTGCAGCAGCGGCGCCATGGCCTTGATGATGGACTTCAAGACCACTTGCAAACCTACATGGGAAAACCAGCGTTAGCACCATCACCGTAACTCTCGTAATATATTCAGATAACTGTTACTTTGCGTAAGTGCTTTAAAGTGTGCTTATTTTAGAGTCGATTAGCCTTATTGAAAAACACAAGCTTGTGTACGCGAGTACCTGGCCATTTTTAATTGACTAAGTTGTCAAATATATTATGTTAATAAATACAAAACCCGATTGCATGGTTTTATATTATCGCCTATATAAAAAAATAACAATGTTTTTTTCTTTTAAATCTGCCATTCGGGCATTTTTTTAGTTAAAGTACTCAGAAACACAAAGTCACCCCAATGACATTAATGACTTCTCGTTTGTTGAAATCGGGCCATCATACAAACATACATATATTATACTTATAGGTCAAAATTTACGACATTACCGTCCTTCGGCAGTCGGGTAGAAACTGAACAATTGCCAACGATATGACTACCCAAGCTTGGTTAGCGCTCTGAAATCAGCATTTCCTAGTCAGAGCCTCTGATATAACTAACAACATGATTAGCATTAACGTAAATGATTAGCGAAAACTGACAAACAGAATGCATGGCATTGACACAAACGCTTGATGCGACAGTCCGGTAGGTTATGTCAATCTTATACATTTTCGATAACGGTTAGGTACAGTCAGCATCAAAAGCAGCTAAGCAGAATAACATGCTCAAAATGATCTACACACGACGTATTCTCTTGACAATAGAGTCGAGTGCAGATGACTTTGAACTCTTCGGTTGCGTAGGTACTTCTGCTGTTGACTGTACGCTGAATGAATCTTGACTAGAGCCACAGAGTGTTTATAAACTCGTATCGGCCCTTGGTTTGGTGTATTCATTTATGAGTGGGCACTCGCATTTAAATTTGCAGGGACACATTCTTCATTCAACAACTCTGCAAACGTATACCATCCATCATCACCTCACGACAAAAATGATGTTTAACGAAAATTGATTTATACGTACTAATTGGCATGAGAAATAATTAGATGGTAACAAAATCAAAACGTGCACAAGAACAATGGAATTTTGCTGTTGCATAATTGAAATAAGACACATACGATACGAGTAAAAAGCACGTTACTCATTCGAAGAAAATAATACGGCAATGATTTTATTGTACATGCTTAGAGTACATGCCATTGTCATAAGTTTCAGAGTTGTTTTTTTTATGTGAAATATGACTGACATTACATTACATTAATTTTAAATATGCACTATACTTATACCGTGTTTTTAAGGTGTCGCAAAATCTGTCAGTTATGTTTAAATTCGAACCAGATGTCAATCTTTTATCTTGATCACACACTTCAATTATCATAGAGAACACCAATTTACATAAAATCTATGCAGATTAAACTAAGAACAATGCCAAAACTATCCGTTCGCTAATCCTTTTAAAGAAACTAAAATAATCAACCAAAATAAATAACTCAATTAACACCTGGAAAACACGGCCCAAAACAGGCAATATAATGAATGAAAATAAATACAACATTATGCAACAGCCAGTGCATGTAACAACGACAAAAACTATTCTAAGAATGTGCTAGAACTCACTAGGGACGCCCGATACTAATTTAAGGGGCCTCAGCACCCTAATGGCACGCAAGGTCCTGAAGTCGACGTCTGGCGCGATATCCGGGAGCTGCGTGACGATGCTGCCAAACACACACCACTCGATACTATAGCTTGAACTAGCAACTATATGAAAATAAAACATCTACTGAGGCCTCACTCCACCGGCTACACCACGCATCTATGTAGAATTCTCGCGAAGGCGCTTTTCTATCAGACGGCTGGTGGATTTCTTTGCCCCGTGTCGTCAAAGGATTTACACATAAGAACTCTAATTTACTGAAGAGTATGTCGTAGTCACTAATAATAGAACGGCCATATTACAACAAAATCAAGGAACGCTTTCGTACAAATGAAAACCTAGAAAGTATGTGAATGGAAGTGGATCCATAATCTTCATTTAGAATATTGGTCGTTAAAGAAACGTTTGCAGAACTAAAAAACATACATCTCGAAAACTTTGTTTGCTTTCGCTACGTAGCTTGAGCAGTGGTTTAAAAAGTTGTAATGCTTGTTAGATGTGCGGCGAGGTGAGTGTGAATAAGCCGGCGGAAAGAGGCCTCCAGGAGCGTGCTCGTCGGCAAAGGTATCGGTGCCGCGGCGCGGGCGCAACCGCTCAAGCACACTCCCTACTTCTGCTCCAAAACATGTTGACTAGCTTCATTTACTACGAGACTAAAGTATTGTCACTAATTAGTCTTAATTATTGATGATCTAATCACATGTTATATTTCACGCATTTTAATCTAAATAAGTCAATTGGTTTTATTAACAACTAAAATATATATTTCTTTATCTAATTTTAATAAGTTTGAGCCTCTTTATACACATACCAAAATCGTACTATTATATGCAACTCGTAGGCGAAATTCAAATTACTTAAAATATTTGCTCATAATAATTATAAATGATAAAAAAGTCACACATCTTCTAAAACTGTTACAAAACTTCTGTAATAAAAGTCGAGGAGTCGACGCTACACTTTCTTACTAAAATGATTTAAAAAAGTTCTATTTTCAAAACTAGCGATAATAAATTATTCTACAGTTAAAAAAGGTCGAAATTCGAAAATATCTAGCGAGAACTTTCTATACGATAATAAGTTAGTATTATGTGAACTTTCCGCCAATACTGTGAATTACTTGGTATCCGCGAGACGAGCTTGAGCGGGCGCAGCACTCTGAACGAGCGCAGCATCCGCAGGTCAACGTCCACGTTGTATTCGGCGAATATCGTCATCGACCTAGTTGTCGCAGTGGGTTCAGTAACGTACAGAATTAGCTTTACGGATCCGACTGCCTACTCATGTACAACAACTTCATATTGACTTTTTTACTTTATTTACGTTCAATACCTTGATTCTGCAACGGACCACGCCTGCCAAAATAACTAGATACGAGTATACCTACGACTTGTTCTAGTTTCTCAACGGTCTCATTGCACAAACAAGCTTACACTTAGAATGATAATAAATAATAAGTTTTGTTATACTCACCCAGTTACTACAACGAAAAAATCCATAATGTTCCAAACGTTTCTAAGGTACGATCCCCTGTGTAAAACAAAACCTAAGGCTAAAATTTTTAACGAGGCTTCTACACAAAATATTCCTAAAAAGTACGTCTCGGTTGTTTCCTGAAACAAAAACACAACTATCACGAATATGTCCTTAACACCTAATATTAACTGTTATTTAAATTTATATTCTAAAATTGTAAAAACAATTCATACTCATTTTTTAGGTTGATTACTATGTCGGGTTCCTATATTCAAACCGCGGATAGATAAGGTTTACTTGGGGTTAAAATTTGACATCTGCCCAAACTAAATATGTCAAATTTTAATCCGAAGTAAGCCTATCTATCCACTGTTTGAATATAGGAACCGGCCGTTAGACACTCAGTCGTCAATTTCAATTATTATTTACAGTATTTGCTAATTTGTAAAGAATTACCAGATTCTGTGCTAAGATGGTCTTGTCGCCGTTGGGCAGATGCTCCTCGAGCGCCAGCACCACGCAGTTGGCGATGATGGTGAGCAGCACCGCGTACTCGAAGGGTGGCCACTCGATGATGAATTTTGTATATCTATAACAAATTAGCTTTTTATATAAGTATATGTCCCGTATCGAAGACTCGTTACACTTCTTTGTATTATAGTTTTTTATGAACAATGTTATGACACATGCTTTCAAATATGATACTTCAGATTGTAAAAAATTACAATTAGATATTTACTTCAATACCGCTCAATTTTAATACACGACGTAAGACTAGGCAAGGTAGAGGGTAATAATAATATCATTATTCACATTATTATTCAAGTATATTTGAGTGTAAAGCCAACGCTGGTCTTCCGATTGGACCTCTCGGAGAAAGCACGGAAGGTAATACAAACATTACAAGTAATTTAAACAACAAATAAAAGTAAAATAAAAATGACAATGAAAATAAAACCACAATAATAAATACTAACGTGTATGTCAGTGGTGGATTAGGAGGTCTGTTACAATTATGAGGAACAGTGAACAAGGTCGAGTACTTGTCACATCCAAATCCGAATATAGGTAAACGAAACTTCGCAGCTAGGAACTTTATTGGGATGCTGCTTTGTTCAGTGTCAATGACACAGTTTGCAATTTATAGCGAAATTTTGCATGTGTGGACCAATAATTTATCCCTAAATTTTGTCACAAATAACTGCACGATTTTTGTTAAGTAGTAGTAGTGAATGCTTTTATCTAAAGGTATTAGAAAAATATTAGCTGTTACTTAATTATCATACCTACTAATTTTATTTTTCAAAGCCTTATTCTCCATTTACCGAATCCTGTCCGCACGCTAACTTGGTCTTCAAACTTGCTTCTAATTTAAATTAGGAAAGTATTTACATATTATGTGTGCTATTATAAATCCTGGTATCGTAAAATGTCCCTACTAGGCGAAATCCTGCTTGAACTCGTATAATCTTAAGATTAGTTTTTATTCACTACCGCCATCCCTTAAACAAAATGATGATGCGATCGGTTGTGCGCCGTTACGGAAGCTACATAATGTGAACGTATCATCAGGTTTGTCGTATTTTGCCACAATGCAAGGAAGTGTATAATTTGTGCTCATAAAACGACAGTTTCTTCTTGCTGTCTAAAAATCCGTTCGTTGGAAAAACATCGTGGGCCACTTAAAGAAGTACATGCATGCACCTATTACATATACACACACACACACACACACACACACACACACACACACACACACACACGCTCTTCTCTCTCTTTTTGATGACCTGGTTATACGGCGAGTGAATGTGATGCATTTGGTTTTTTCGACTTTCAAGATGACTTCGTTATCATGTTCCCACTTAGCGATACTTTCGAAGTCGTCTTGTTTGCATTTTTGCAGCTCTGTTATATCTTTTGCGGCATACGTTAGACACATGTCATCTGCGTACATGAACACTCGGCACAATTTCACAACATTTGCGATACTGTTGAGATGCATCACAAATTCCACGGGACCCTACACGGAACCGGTCGGCATGCCGAGCTCCACTGCTGCATCTTGCCCCGTCTCCCCCGCGATGCTCGTCGTATTTTCCTCCTCATCAAGAAACTTTTAAAGCAGGTATTTATGGGACCACGGATTCCGCATTCATCCATCGCCTGCAATAAATTATCGTGATCCAAAGTAACGAAGCCCTTATGATGTCTTCAAGATATCTACAATACTTACCTAGTAAAAAGGACCATGGCTACTACTTATGTCCAAATGTTTGGAATTGACATCGGCGGCGATCGCACGACGGCTTACGTTTATGCTATATAACTTTTTTTCCTGACGTATCGGTAACGATCGGAACACTATCTATCTAAGTAGATAGATAGCGTTTTAGCGAGGAAGTCCTCTGGGTTAGGCACCAAGCTATTTTATGCTCAAGATCTACTGAGACTTGTTGAACTAGCAGCATGGGGTAATCGACAACCAAGTAATAAGCCCCGTCTCCTACAGAGTTGATTCAAACGCAACGCCGCAGGTGGTACGGTTGCCCTGCGCTCCCGCTGATTTTATTACTGTATTATGTTGTGATTTCATATTTAAACTAGTTGTACAGTCGACGTCAAATATATGTTTACAATTTTGGACTTTATTTCAATGGAGTAAGGTGAAAAAATGTAAACATATCTTTAACGTCGACTGTACTACTTACTATTTTGAATCTCCAAGTATACTCACGAATATGTCTTGAATAATGGTGTCGTTAGGTACCTCTATTTATGATGACTGTATAACTCCACACTCAAAATAGGAGCTTCACGTCAAGTTGCAGTAATTGTCCCGCTTGGCGATATGATAGCTACTTTCAATAATATCATATTACCGCTAGGATTAATTGCAAGGCAAAATTACGGCAGCACGTTTAATTAATTAGTAAAACACGTTTGACATGTGTTTATACAAAATACACTAATGGATATATTTGCTGACACGAGTTGTTGTTAGGATGTTGTTAAAAAAACCTCGCGCTTTCCACGTCACGATGGCAATAGACCAAGTATGTAAATGCAGGACCTACTGTTTGCAGCGAACTTCAAAAAAGAGGAGTTTTCATGTTCGATGTTTGTATTTTTTTAATGTATTTTCTCCAATGTCTCCGTCAATTGGAACCGAAATTATTTTTCGTTTGACAAGGTGTTCTCCCGAGATGGTTCCGTTTTCACCATATTGGTATTTTTTGACGAAATTCGTTGATGGAACTCTGAGAAATTTGGTAAAGTGAAACTGACGATGAAAACCACAGATGGCCACCGGAACTCTTCAACGGTAGGTACATTTCAAATATTTAAAGGATAGCATTAAGATAAATGAGCGACTATAATGATGAAGCACATTTAAATGGAGTAAATATAATATGTCTGACTTTCCCGCGGCCTACTTAATTGAGAAGTTGGAATATAATAACAGCGTTTTATGATCACAGAAAACACAAAATAAAATCAATGCATTTAAAAAACCGAAACCACTTTTAAATATGCAAAGCGTAACTTCTTTTAAATAGGTCAGTCGAAATGAAGTCGGCGTCCCACAACATTTTTACCCTAAAGGTTTTTTAGGGTTCCGTAGTCAAACTAGGAACCCTTATAGTTTCGCCATGTCCGTCCGTCCGTCCGTCCGCAGTCTAGCTCAGAGACTCATAGTACTAGAAAGCTGTAATTTGGCATGAATATACATATTAGTCACGCCAACAAAGTGGTAATATCAAATTTTGAAAAATATTTTTTTTTAATGCACCACCCCTACACGTAACGTGGGGGTGCTTTTTTTTTTCTTGTCTACCCCATAGTGTGGGGTGTCATTGGATAGGTCTTTTAAAAATATTGCAGAAAAAATAATCATTACTAAGTAGACTTCATTAGTTCCTGAGATACAGGCGACTAACGGGTTTATACCTACTAAACATCATCTAAGACAGCGCCAATTATAACTTTTCACTTCTCATGCTCGTAAAGTCCTTCTTTATGCTGGGTATAGGCTGCATAAAATCGCATTTTATGCACTAGTGCATAAATGGTTGTCGTCATCTAGACTGACAATTAAGCCCTACAGCCAGACAGACGAGGTGACTACATTAAATAAACATGTTATTTGAATAAATTTACTTTAATTTTATTTATATTTGCATCGTAGTTGCATCTAACAAAAAAGAAATTTAAAACTATTAAAAACAAGCATTATTAACAAGAACATTAAAAAATCAACGTAGGTATAAACTTGGCAGTATTGCGTTCGACCTAAGTCAAAAATCGCAAACAGAAAAAAAAAAAAAATTGACAGAAATACAGTGGCGGGAAAGAGGTTTTGGACTATTAATTAGTTATTTTCTTTGCAAAACTTGTTGTGTTATGGAATATAGTTAAAATGTCGTCTAGTGAAGAGGAAATATTTAATGCTCACACCTAACACACTCATGGAAAAAAATGCAAAATAACTTATTGAACAGACATTTTAATTAAAGTTTTTTTACAATATCAGTTATCACTGTTTTATTTCCTCGTAATCGAAGTGAAAAGCAGAGTGTATAACTCGGTCTTAAAACCCATTTTATCCTCGACTTAATTATCCAACCTCGCCTGCCGGCTCGGTTGGATACCATAAGTCTCGGAAAAAAATGGTTTGTTTTATGCCCTTGTTGTACAATCTACTATTAAATAGAAAATTGGTTCATACATGTTGATTTTTGAGATAGTTTTTTGTGTTTGTCGTTACGGCTTCGGAACCCTACACTGAGCATGGTCCGACATGCTCTTGCCCGGTTTTTTCTATTAATCGCAACGCACAAAGCTGCGGTATACTCGTACAGGGCGTCCCAAGACTATGGGTCATGAAGGGAAAGTACCTTAAATATCGTAGATAGGTTTGCTGAAAGAAGACTTTGTTATTTTTAAATGTTACTAATACTGCATTCTAAAAATTACTTGCTTAGTCTGGGAATCGAACCGACTTAAATTGAAAAAAATCGCCCGTATTTTTATGATGCCAATCGAAAGATTTTAAAATGACATGAAGTCTTCTTTCAGTAAAATATCCTATCTACGATATTTAAGGTACTTTCCCTTCATGTCCCATAGTCTTAGGCCGGTAGGACGCAACTTCATGACGCGGCGTCCTCTGCCTGTGCGTTGGAGCGGTTAGTTGATTTTTCGCAGCCGCGAGAGTAGACGTGCGTGATAAACAACAACATGAAAGTGTTTGCTTTGCTGGCGGAGGACGAACAAGAAGAAGAAGAGGATTTTATCGTGATATGTGACAGAATTAGAAGTTGTCCCAGTATTATGTTTTTACGACGAAAAAGTGAATTTTGATACGAAAATTTAATAGCATTTAAGTATCAGATTGTGAAGAAAATTTTATGGATTGCTCTCGGAATAATTACGTATTAACTCAAACAATTACATTTGGTTTAACCTACGCATACCGCACACCGCAGCGAATGAACGAGTACCTACAATACAACGCCGCGCTGTGTGGTGAAGTGAACACCCTCTCACGCATGCCCCTCGCCGCCGACGCGCGCATCGATGTAACAGCTGACTATTCGCGATCTTATCTTATCTTCTTGGTGGGGTCCTTACGGATACACTTCGACCCTATGGGATCTTTTGTGTAATTACCCCTCTTTTAGCTCTTAATCCAATGCAGCCTCCACCCCTTCCAAACAGCGGATAGTGGAGTGCAATGGCAGTGCCTTGAAATCGTTCGGTTCTGGGTAGCCACAACCGAGGATTTCCATTCTTACTCCGGCGACGGCGTCACATTCACACAATAAGTGTTTCATTGTTTTCACCACCTCGCCGCACATTCTACAATCTGTGTTGTCATAAAGGCCCATCTTTGCTAGGAGATGTTTAACCCCAAAGTGCGCGGTAAACACTCCGATAACGTATAGTTTTTCACTCTTTCTGGTGGTTTTCTAGGGCGTTATTGTTCAGGACTGGTGCCCAATAAGGGTGCCACAAATGGTTCCGACGTATGCGTCCTTGGACCCTTCCCTTGCCAGCTCATCTGCGGCTTCATTTCCGGGAAAGCCTTTGTGTCCTGGGATCCACATCAGTTTCACTTTGTTGTGCCTACCAAGCCTGTTTAAGGCTTGGATTCCATTGTAGACTAGTTTCGAGTCTACTTTAGGCGCTGTCAGCGCCTTTAGTGCCGCTTTGCTGTCACTTAGAATGTAGATAGTTGTGTCCTGTGGAGTTCTACCTATATTCTCTTGCGTACAGTCAATTATCGCATACAACTCCGCCTGGAAGACCGTTGCGTAGTTGCCCATACTTATGCTACTGTCTTTGGCGTGAAAACCCGTCCCCGTACCGGTGCTCATTTTTGAACCATCCGTGTACCATATCGCGTTGTCTTCCTGATAGGTGCGGGTTGCACCATCCCATCCTACCATTAATCCCTGATTGGGATGTGGACATCGAAGTTCCTCCGGAATACATACTTGGGCTGCATTTTATCGCAGCCCATCATCAGTCCATTTTCGATATTTTCAATACAATTGGCATTGACCAAAAAAAAAAACATACGGTTTTTACCTTCTCATTCGAAAGAATAGGAAATTTTAAGACACCAATTTCATTAATTTTGTATTGGACCCAATAGTTTTGTTTTAATAGCTTTATTTATTTAGCAGACATTTTATGGATGACATGATTATTTTAAATTTTGATGGTATTTTCTAATAAATTACAACAATTAAATGTTATCCAATGCAAAAAAATGTGATTGTAATAGTGTATTAAAACATACTATTTTAAGCTGTTTTCGCCTAACCCGTAAGATACACCTAGGAGGGCTTCAAGCCGAAAACGAAAGTCAAACAAAGGTTAAATATACTTTTGACGAAATATCCAAAATAGATAAATATTTCAAAAACTTGATAGTGGGGAACGGCTTTAAATCCCTGTTCCTCGAAATGGTTTTCGAATTGCAGTAATTGTAAAAATATGAACAATCCCAATTACGTGTCCAGCGCGCCGCATTCCACGTACCTACTGCAGCGTTGTGCGTTGCGATCAACACACCCAAGCTAAAAACTGACTTCAGATTCTTTTTTATTGAAAAAGTTAATATTTTACCACTGTGCAAAGTGTGCAAAATGTGGTTACAGAATTATCAACAAGTTTTTAGAGTTGTTGGTAATTCTGTAGCTCTGCCTACCCCACTCTAGGAATAAATGCGTGAGTTTATGTATGTATGTATGTGTGTAGGAACTTATTTCATCTGTTTTGCACAGATACATTTTTTCCCTTTCATAGGTGTACTAAATAGTTTACGACGCACGTCGAGCGTCCAGTGGCGCCCCCATTACTATAATTGTGTTTTCTAATTAACTAAAGAATTTCCTTAGAATCAGACGCTATGTTTTTTTAGCGCGAGTAAAAACTCCGGAACAAACTTTAATAACAATAACCCTTTGAGTAGTCAGCTTAACGGGAAAAGGTGGCCACTTCTTTCCGTTAAGTTGATAGCTCAAAGGTGAATTGTTATTAAACTGTGTGACATACCCTATAAGTTGTGTTTTTATTTGTAGTACAAAAACACACTGCCCAATTTCAAGAAAATACTTTAGTGTATTACAAAACACAATAATAGTAATGAGGGCGCCGCTGTACATCCGGCGAACACTCGGCGCAGTCTTAAGGTTAAACAAAAATAAATGTAAAAGAAAATCAGGGATGACATTTCTAAAACAATCATAATCGTTCTAATATTGTAAATGCGAATGTTTGTGTGTGTATGTGTGTGTGTGTGTGTGTGTGTTTGTTACTCCTTCACGCTGCAACGGCTGGACGGATTTGGATGAAGTTTGAAATGGAGATAGCTTATACACTGGATTAACACAGGCTACTTTTTATCCCCGATGACCAAAATCTATGCGGCCGAAGTCGCAGGCAAAAGCAAGTACTTAATAATGTTAACAAACTGACAATTGAATTTGGGTTAGTAAAACGGATTTAGAAAAAAAACTGCATTTCATCGTTATCGGGGTACTCGTACGTATACGTAAAAAACTTAAGAAACCCCGCTGGCATGTAGTTGTTTACTAAATTAATATTGAATTTGTGTCAAATTTCAAATAATGAATAATACAGCGCCTCTGTTCCAGGCGGTAAAGGGGGCAATCCGGGCAAGGAAGCCCCCGTCCGGTTTGACCAGATATGGCATTCATTTTAATTCGACCGCCACCCTCATTACTATCTAGTGAATAAAAGCTAGGTATCAGAACGTCGACAGTGGGATAACAGGTCACGAACGATAATTATTATGGTTTTTACCGTGTTGAATAGAGGCCCAGATGTGTTACAACTTGATGCAAAAGGGGCTTTACTCAAGTTTTTTACTTATACTACGCACGGCGTGTATGAGGAATGACTAAGTAAATAGAAGGCGACATATTTTTTTATTCAACTGCTTACCTCATATATGGCACGACATGAAGGTAAATAAAAATGTTGCGGCACGATGCATGCCTGAAAGCTTGTGCAGTATACTTGGTTACTTGCTAGAGGCATGTCTTTGGATGTACTCGAACTGTGTAAGTTTTTTAAGACCTGTTGCAATGTAAGGTGATAATGACAATAGCTGATACTCTAACTTCACTAACTTCAATAATCGCCGCAATAACAGCATCCTATTTCGTTTCGACGTCGCGTTCAATCACACCAAACTAGAGTACCTACTTAACTGCCACACTCAGAGACGTCAATTAAATTTAATGCTTGCTGCTGTCACTTTATTTGCTATAGCAATAGAATAAGACAACACGTCACTAAACAACCATTAAATGTAATTGACGTCTCTGAGTGCGACAGGTATACAGCTGTTGGTGAGGGGCAGTATTAATCAAAAAGATACCCGTGTAAGTGCAACTTTTAGGCAAGGTAGTACAGGCGTGTTCTCGGATTTTGTTAATCTGGGCTTATTATCAAACCGCGATTAGAATACACTTCGGAGGTACCGTTAGCACAAAAGTACAAGTAATAAATAAATATAATTAATTATATGTTAATCCTATGATATCTTCATAGTTTAACTGCATATACTTATGCTGCTATGTCATTTGTTTTATAAATAAATATTATAGTGATAAAAGTGTTTGACAAATCAATGTCATTATTTTCCAAATAATTTTCATGTTACCGAAACGCTGTACCTGTCGAAAATAAATTTGTATAGTATACAATATGAATCGTGGTAGACTATTAAACGGTAGGTGCCGAGAAATCATCTTCAATGTATTAACATGTTTTAATAACGAAAATGATAAAACGAAGGTTCCTCTCAAGTCTTTAACGGTCATTCTAAATGTAATGTTATTTTGATGGTGTTCTTAAACATAACTTACAAACATACTTACCTATTACATTATTTGTTTTTAATTAAGTTGGTGCTTAATTTATGTTTTTTTCCCAAACTTTATAACTTCTTCGTACAGAAATAAGTATTTGCATTTGTCTGCACACTCTACCATTGTCAATGTCATTTCATGTAATTAATTCAGAAACGACAGAAGTACCTCTGTGCTGAATTATATTCTAATCGCGGTTTGATAATACATTATGTCGAGTGCAGAAACTATTCCGAATCTACCGGCCTTTGTATTAATTCCCCTGTCTGTTGATGGACAAGGCCAACGCGCGGCGGGAGTCGGGTTTTGTTTCAAATTTCAATACGCAGCGAGTAATTTAACGATTTAACCATTAGTTACGATTTTTAACACTTATTTAGTTTAACTACCTACTGGGGGGTTATTATGACATAACTATGCAGTTCATTTTACGGTGAGTGTAAGGGACAGAGCTATTGCAGTTATATAGCTCTGTCCTTTTCTCACAGCGTAAACAGAATTGCATAACTATATGTCATAATAACCCCTCTGATCAAACAACAGGCCCTAAGTCGTCCGTTTTGACAGAAATGGACTATTGCATTTTAAAAAGTTGATGAGATAGAATCTATTTAATTATTTTGCACTGTAATTTAAATCAATATTTCGTAGGATACTTTTGTAACTTCCGTAGTTGATGATATAACACCCTTCTTTACTTTGAGAAGTCATAATTAAAATACTAAAACAAACAACTTTCGAATGTGGTGTGAGGCCGTGCCTGACGCAAGTTTCGTTCGTGTTTTACCTTAAGTGTAAAGGAGACCTGTACAACCCGTGTACGGAGTCACGTGGGGTAAGGCAGGTGCGTCTTTTCTTGTAATAAACGCACTTTCCCCGTGCGCTGTCGTGCCGGCGCCTACCTGTAGAAGCTATTTATCTGCAAAAACTTTTAATCTCTTTGCCTAAATAAATACTGTCTTAATTTTATAAATTTTATTTATAACTAGCTGTTTGTGCCCGCCCGGAACTACGAGTACTTTTGTTTTATACAAACGATTTCCTGATAGTTACGAATTTAATAAAAAAAAATATATATATTAAAATAGGTACCCCCGACTATAACGTTAAACGTTTATAACGAGTATCTCTATGTCTATGTATCTGAGTGTCTGTTTGTGGCATCGTAGCTCCCAAACGGATGAACCGATTTGGATGCGGTTTTATTTTTTGAAAGCAGTCTTTCTTTCGGTTCTTAGCAAGATTTCATGAAAATTGGATCAGCCGTTTAAGAGATATCAGCTCTTAAAGTATGTGGTGCTGTTAAATCGGGGGCTTTTAACCCCCTAAAACTTCCATATTTTAAAAACGGCTGAACCGATTTTGATAAAACATGTCTAAGAACCCGTGTGGTGGCCGGATTAGAATAGTGCCACTCCGTATCTTTCCGTGGATGTCGTAAAATCCGACTAAGGTAATAAAGGCGTGTAGTACTGTTAGGCGATGGGCTTGCAACCTGTCACTAATACACTGGTAAACATCTTCGCCTAAGTGTGTAAAATGTGGTTACAGAATTATCAAAAAGTTTTTAGAGTTGTTGGTAATTCTGTAGCTCTGCCTACCCCACTCTGGGAATAAAGGCGTGAGTTTATGTATGTATGTTTGTCTAAGAACCACCGCTGAAAAACTTGTTTTTTCAAATTAAAAAACCGCGTCTAAATCGCCCCATCCGTTTATGAGGTACGGTGCCGCAGACAGACAGACACACACACACACACAGACTTACACGTCAAACTTATAACACCCCTCTTTTTTGCGTCGGGGGTTAAATACTGTTCAAATCGTTCGAGTCATTCTCAAGTTACGGCGTACCAAGGGAAATAGGGATTCATTGTTATCTCCCTTACCAACAAACGTTGAGTAACGGTGGTATAGCTATATACATTGTTTTGTCCTTATCTGTCAAATCCAAATGTCACAATGATAGTTAATTAGTGAATCACCGTTACTCAACGTTTATTAGTAAGGGGGTATATATTTAGATACAGAACATTCAAAATTTAACTTAGAGAAATATTTAATTTGCTCGGTTTTTTCATAGCTGAGAGGCCACATCTTTACAGCCTGTGCCTAGGGAATGCCATGCCACAACCAAAGAAGTACAATCGAGGAGCGAAACGTTTTTAATGAGATTATGCAGTTGCTGAAATATATACAACGACCCTTACGCTTTTACCCTGTCCTCCTCTAGATAATTTCTGTTGAACAGATTAGAACTAGACTTACCTCCGTATAGGATTTTCGTCGGAGAGTATGAAGAGCGAGGTGGGCCCCGGAGCAGCGGGCGGGTGCGCGCCGCCCATGGTATCAGCTGACGCCGCGCGCGCCTGCGCGCCCGCCGCCTCCTGCGCTGCCGCCAACCTGTTCGGGCCAACGCACGTGCTCAGTAGGTACACTTCTATAACCAACCAGTACTTGAACGCTGGGACGAAACCTACTTGAACGCGTTCATAGGACAATGCTTCAATAAATATAATTCATCAAGAACACGGTAAAACTATAGTGCTTTGACGTAATTTGGTATTGTTTTGTAACTCGGCCGCCATTACTGTCAAGTAAATAAGAGCTAAGTATCAAAACTTTGGCAGTACGATAACACGTCAAAGTCAATATATGATTTTCTCAAACATGCTCGGAAAGAACGGTTTTCCGATTGAAACACAAGGACGGAAAGTGCCTCATTTTACTCCTAGGAGTAAAAAAACCATATGAAAACACTTTCCGTCCATGTCCATATTTTTCTTAAAAATGCTGTCAATTGCATACAAAATCAAAAGGACCAAGACAAAAATTCCAAACAGCCAAGGTAACTGCTCGCTTTTTAAGCACAGTGCGTGTGTTTATTTTTGAATTTGCATTCCAATGTCTATGGTTAGTATTTAAAAACAATTGATAGTCGGTAACATTCGTTCATTCTGCATATGTGAGACCAAATGTGAAACTAATGTTGTGCGAAATACTTACTAGAAAAAATTAGCTCAAGCGATGAAAGCGACGAAATAGGTATCATTACCGCCTATATTAAAACCTGAACTGGCTCCTGGAAAAACGTATAAAGTTTTTATTTACAAATTGCCCAAATATGACCAACATAACTTTTAATGTGAATTAAATTAAATTAATTGCTTTTTAAAAATGTACTTGTGTTATTATTTCCTCACATGTTTGAGAAAAGCATTATGTATGCCGCGGCGGAAACGAGGATTTCCTGACTCGTATTTTAGCAGGCCTCGCTATTGCTCGGCCAGCTAACCACCTCGTCAGGAACACCCTTACTTTCCGCGCCTAGGCAACAATGTACTATTTTACCCAGTAGAATAGAGGCCAGTTAAAATGCTTTATCTACGTTAGTAGTAGTACTATTTTCCATTGTACTGCATGGTGCATATAACAAGTACCTCAACTGGTTGAAGAATGGTTATTAGCCAAATGTAATGTTTTCTAATAACAGTAGGCACGTGTAGCCCCCAACAACGCATTTTAGCGGGTAGTCATCCAACTGCTATTCACCCGTCACGCGGCGGACCTGCAGTCGCTATAACACATTGAAGCTTCCCAGGGCAATTACATGTGGGTGCATGTTTAAAATCCAGGTAATGTGTCAGTTATAATGATCAAGCTGCGACGTAGCTAAAAAGCCTCAAAATACATATTTTTGGCTAAAACTGCTGTTTTCAGGAGAATATACCTACCAACTAGAAACCACATTTTGTACCTTCGCCATTTTCCCAATTTTACACCATGGAAGGGTTTTTTTTATGACGAAATTATTATTTAGGCGGAAAGGGAGCATTTTGAGGTTATAAAAGTGTTTACTACACAAGTCAAATCAGTTGGTATGGATTTGATATTACTTATAGTGTCCAGAGCCTACTAATATGTAAATACCTACGTACCTACCTGTTCCACTTTTTACCAAACCATAATGTTTCCATTTTTTTAAGTCATAATAAAATAATTATCAGAGGACAATCTAACACAAATTGACCTAGTTCCAAATTGATTTGTACTGTCTCATGCTAGATTATTTTCCTTGCCTGGTTAGATTACACTGTAAACATGTGCAATTTTGAATTTTGTACCAGTCGGTCTTTACTCCGTCAACATGGCAATAAAGTATAGAATCAAAATCTGTAACAATCATTACCACTAATTTTTATTCAGTAATTAAATAGTCAAATTATGTAGAAAAAAAATGGGTTTATTTTTGTATTCATTTATCACTACATAGTATAAAACAAAGTCGCTTCCCGCTGTCTGTCCCTATGTATGCTTAGATCTTTAAAACTACGCAACGGATATTGATGCGGCTTTTTTTGATAGATAGAGTGATTCAAGAGGAAGGTTTTTATGTATAATAAACTCTGTTTTATGTACGGGTGTTACAGAAAACTCACATAAACCGAAGCGAAGCGAGGGCGGGTCGCTAGTTAAGGATAATAAGTTCCGAGATTATAATATTTATATTAAAAAAGTATTACGATTTTTCTTACGTATTATAATATAATCGGCCAAATACCTGACTTTATCGACTATTATCGTTGAGAACTACGAGTATAGTGTTCGCCAGCGCGCAATGAGAACCCTTAAACCGACGCACGCGTAACCGGAGACAGGGTCAACTGCCAGGTTAACACTCGCTACCGGTCAAAGCATCTTTTGCATTTTATTCTAACCATATTGCTATCATTTCGTTATGGCATTTTTTTTAAATAACAGTTATACCGTATTACGTATGGAAATACGATGGCAAAATACATACTTATATTAATATGGTTAGTGGTAACGTGAAATGGAGTCCCATACCGCCAGAATTATGGAGGTCACGGTTGTGTCTAACGCCGCTACGCCTTAATAAATTTTGGTAATGACAACATATTGAGGTCACACACTTTTGATCTGCATACCAAAAACCAGACATTGGCACCTATTTTTCAAAGGATTGACAAAATCATCATGCCCACGATTGGGGGTTGCCGACAGTACAGTTGTTAGACTAGTAACGCTATGATTCTGACAGGACTCAGTTAAAAGAGCCAGTGGCGCACTGCCAAACAACGGACGTGTCGTGTTCGAGCTTGTTAAATTACATACATAATGCATTAATGCATGATAATTATTACAACAAACGGTTGATAACCTGAACATAAAACAATACTTTTGCTAATATTTTGGCATCAACAACAAGTCGCGTAGTGAATCGCCGGCATTGAACAGAAATGTCACAAACCAAAGCCACATCGATTCCCAAACACTTTTAATTTATTCCTGATAGATGTTATGAAGCGAAATAGCAAAGTTAACTTACCGATTCCTTTATTTTATCAACAAATATGTTCATGAAAACACAACACCATCAAAAATCTTAAGGGAACACTGCGTCGGTTTTGCATCTATAAAATATTTGTAGGTTCACTTAAAAATAAAAGGGATACAATTAAAACTGACTTCGAATTAGACCTATAGTAACTATGTATTTTAAAGAGGGACGTGCGCAACCAGTAAGCCCCGACGCTGGTATGCGCTCAGCGTCTGGTAATTGCGGCTGACACAACTTATCAGCCGACCAAGTCGGCGTCTCCATAACAACGACAGACCCGTCCAGGACCCCGTCGCGTCGGCGGACTACTTACACTGTTACCGATTATAGGTGGAGCGCTACAACCTCCAATAAATGATGAGGAATAACATCAATTATTGATGATTTGTTATTTGCATGCAATAAAATGCATGACTAAAGATAAATAGAAAAATATGCACTTATACAACTGACACGAAGCATAATGTGGCTAGTCTAGGGACCAAAACGCATTTCCGCCATAAATATATAACTGGGAAACCATCCTACCTAAGCTGAACCTATTCTCGTGAAACTCGATGACTTGTGTGAAACATAGTTCTTAATTTTGGCTCTTTACATTGATTACCTAGGGACTTATTAATGTCTCTTATTTTTAAGGTTCCGTACCTTAAAAGGAAAAACGAAACCCTTATAGGATCACTTTGTTGTTCGTCCGTCCGTCCATCTGTCTTTATCTCGGGAACGCGTGGAGGTATCGAATTGAAATTAAAACTTCTAAGTTAATATGAAAAAAGATACGGCCGTTTATACCGCAAAAAACGTACTGTATATTTCGACACTCTGAAGGGAATAAAAATTTGTAGGGTATTTTCCATTGACCTAGAACTATACAATTTGGCAAGTAATTCCGTCTTTGGCGAGTATAGGGAAAACCCAAAAATATACATTTTTAATTATATCACAAAAAACAGGGTCCTTATGTAAGGAACTTGGTCCAAATTTTGAATCGAATAAACCGTGTCATGTTGAATGTTATACGAAAGGGCTTCATTGGCACAAGCTTAATCAGATTTTTAATTATTTTTATGACGTATAGACATTTGTACGGAACCCTCGGTGAGCGACTCCGAGTCGCACTAGTCCGGTTTTTTTTATCTTAAAACAGTAATGATATATTTTGCTTAACATGTGCTACTAATAGTTATTTATTTAATTGGTGCATAATGAAGCTTTTTAAGATATGAGTGCCGAGGTCTAATGACAGGCACGAGTACCTTAAGAGCTTATGTACCGATGCTACTTTTTGTACAAACTTAAAAGGGAACTACAAAGTTTGTCGTATTTAATTTAGTTCTTACGGGTAGTTTCTAAATTGACAGCGACGGTCGACCACAGAGAAAAACTATGGCGTCATACGTCTTACAGCCTAGTTGATTTATATTATTTTTTACCGTTTATTCGCGATTATTAAATTCAATGCTTTTTGTTAAGCTTTTCTTTTTTGATACTTAGAACAGTAAAGTAAAAGAATTTTAATGTCAATTTCATATACGAAACACCATTGGTGTAGGAGGTATCATCATAGTATCTCTCAGTAGTCTGTGGTGCCGCCATATTGCCATTTTGCAAAACAGCCGAACCAATAGATTTTATTGCTATGGTAATGAATTAAATATTTTTTGTATTTTTACTAATTACTTTTTTTGTTGAAACAGTTCTTGACAAGTAAATAAAACAATTGTGATGTAGGTTGGTCACCAAATACCGTTACTGATATTGTTCATGCTCGTAACCATCCATGGTAATAACTATGCTATAATAATTGTTATAGAACTGAAATTGCCATGGCAATGCTCATTAAACGATAGGTGCTGGTTAAACGATATCAATAGGTAATAGGTTCTTCAAAATACTATCGGCTGCTATTTTAATAAATCTACAGTACGAAGCTGTTGATTATTCCTTATTGATAATATCCAAGATGTTTTTTTATCATGCTCTAATCTTTCATTCAATTTGGGACTGTCTTTAAGGAGGAGTTGGATTGTTTGTGTTCTACTTGTAATGTAGTCACACGAACAGTGACCCGTCATATTCATTCACTTTAAACTTATGCAGGTTCGTTGTACATCACCCGTGTCCAGTCTGCTTATGCGAGGGTTCGAAGGAGATGACCGTGGTCCTCCTTCCTTTTCTAATACTAGATACTAACTATACTGGTACCTAGGTAGGCAGGTATGGCCGTAATATAGTAAGATTTAATGGTAACTAATATATAGTAATGGGGTAACTATCCGATCTGCGGTATGGTGTCGTTGATCGCGTGCCACAATGTGGATTAAGCATCCGTCCCTCGGTACTCTCGTACTTACATTAGTGTCAGAAAGTGACGCATCCGTTTATCCGACATTTTATCACGCTATAAACGCAGCCATATTAGGCCCCTTGATACCTAATTAGCTGATTAAAAAGAAATTAAGCGAAAGCTTTTTTGTAATGCCTAGGTACTTTGCATAAAGGGTGAGGATTAAGATAGTTTTTTGTAGTCTGACCATTTTACTCAGAATTCTGTGCGAAATATTGAAGATATAATGTTCTATAAAAAGCCACTCATATTGACGTCATGCAACGCCTATTATAACCGTCTAGACTTATCTGCGCTCATCAAAAGTGGTCTTGTAACAATAATTTTAATTTGTTAACTTTGCTGTTTATCTTGACTTCAGAATGTCAATTGCCATGCAAAGTTATCTTTATTATATCTAAGTTGAAATAGAAAAAAGAAAGTCGAAGAAAGTTCCCAAGGGAATAACAAAAATAATCGAAATCTACGCGAATCAAGTTTTCTTCGGGACATCCTTATTGGGTTGGGTTTTTCAATGTCGGTACGTGTAAATTTCGGGGTTATGATTTTAAGCATGTTGTATGTAAATGCTGTGGATTTAACCATCAGTTACGGTTTTTAACGATTGGTTAGTTTAACTACTGATCGAACAGCTTTAGTTGTAGATACTTCTAGGGGGAGCAGTGGCAAAAACTAAGACCACTAAGTTATGCCAAATATCAGCCTTCGGTCTTCTTTTGTTTCAGATTTATTCAAGATAATGTGAAAAAATCAAAGTTATTTTTAAACTGTTACTTTAGCTAAACTAAGCAAGCGAACCCTAACCATACATATAAAATCAGAATTGAGGCGAACATAATGAGGTTAATAATACTTATTTTTACAGACATTCATAACCCTTTGGTTTACATTTATTGTATTAAACTTTTTATTAGCTTGAAGCAATTATTATTTCTTTGAGATAATACTTAAGAAAGCTGGAATTCCCTTGACGAGTTTCGCAAATGAATTAGGAAGTTACGTGTGGGAGAGCAGATTACATTAACAGCAAAGCCGTAGAAACATTTCAAAGCTCAAGAGTGCAAACGCAAGAATATGGTAAGACTGCAAACGAGCCGTGCGCTCTGAGGACTGACTAACAATAAGATGTACAACAGTTATCCTGGTAATTGCAGAGAACACAAAATGTCAACACTGCTGTTAAGCGTTCAGTTAAAGGATAAGATGCTTTTAACGATTTGTATGAACCGTGCACGAGGTGCTACCACCACACCAATAAAGTTGCCGTGCATGCGACGTCGATGATACTTGGTCGTTTATGGTTTTTGGTCGAAGAAAGCAACGGAATAAATAAATAATACATGTTTCGGTATGTTTTAGGCAAAGCTTATATTCTTTGTTTAGTTTAACTTGAAGGCATCAGAATAAGGAGATATTAATATTGCAGAGTAACCAACCTACAAAGAATAAACGAGAACTTTTATAAGTCCTCAAATGCTTGAAAATTATATGAAAATTTATCGAACACACTGAAGGGACAGTTGTGTAAAAGCTTTTGTGGTTGTTTTCTATTATTTCTTAAGAAGGCTCTGGCTCCCACAGTACGTAGAACGAATCTAGTCCGCATTACGCCCGCTTCGAGTAAGTCGATATCGATAGACTGTCCGGCTGCACTAAAAAAATATGGACTTAACCTCGTCTAATAATGAGTGAAGCATGCAAAATGGCTGTCTGTGTGCATGTACACGCACACACGTAAACTGTCACTCGTGCTGTGGCTCGGCGCATTAACTTAGGTACCTAGTGTATCTGTGTGTGTGCGGTAAGTCGTGTCGTGTATAACGATAACGAACGAAAGTGCCGACCTTGCATACTTCACACCTTTTTAGTGCAACGTCCGTGTTTTTTTTAGGTCCGTGGAGGGGCCCTTTTTCTACACTGTTCTTACATGTATTGTAGCAGTATTTTTTTTGACTCGGTCACCAATACTGTTTCATTAATATGACGTTATTAATACGAAAACAATAATATGGAAACACACATACTTACAGTGCAGAATAAGATCCCAGGATAGTGTTTCCCGACATCACAGTGACGTAGGTCGGTTTCGCATGCAGTGAGTCATTCAAACTATCGTATTGACATCGTTATAATAGTTTCTATTAAAATGTCAGTAAAACCGGACTAGTTAAAACAATACGATGACAATACGCGTAAGAAGAGAAGAACAAGGCTCCTGGGGCTTTATTCTAGGTACTTTGTTACTGTCAAGTAAATAAGAGTTATCGTTGAAAATACGGTGATAATTAAGGTTTTAGCAGAAGTAGAAAATATATGTAGAGGATTCAGTGCCAATAAAACTTTATAGAAATAGCATTTTATTAAAATCAGGAAATCCGTAACAGAATGTGCTATACGCGTAATTAAATACCTACTGTCTGTCTGTTTATCAACACCCGAGGGCACAGGCACCGTCCGGCGGATGAAACTGTTGACTGTTCGTCGCAAGCTCTTATTACTAATCTAGAAGTTTCTTAACAGGAAGCTTGACATATACCTACCTATTTAATACGTCTTATACCTCGAAATCACCATTCTTTTAAAAAAAAAAACGAACACGACGCTACTAATGCGTAGCTCATGGCGTTAAAATACCAGTATTGGAAAACAATTTTAAACTTATTTTGTAAACAATGAGTTTATTAATCGTTTTGTTTTGGCAAAGCGAGTATAAATAGCAATAATTAAATACTGGCAAAAATATCACTTAAGTCCTACAATTTTGCCAAAACATACTGGTTTTCTACTAAGTCCTAAATATTAAAAGAACTACGAGTATCGCGATATGAAAGGAATCTATAGAATTGACATCCCAAATGGATATCTTAAAAGCATTCTCACAGGAAGAAAAGCTTAGAGGGCGCGCTCCCGCACCTCGGAGCATGTTATTTGATCGTATCTACACTAATATTATAAAGAGGATTTTTTTATTACTTGTTTGTTGGCATTGAATAGGCTCCGAAACTACTGAACCGATTGCTAAAATTCTTTCACCTGTAGAATGTCCCCTGTCCTGGACTAATTAGCTACTTTGTCCCTGAGGAACATAGGCTACCTTCTAATTTTCTGCGCGGACGGAGTCGCGGGCAACAGCTATACCGTATAAAGTTATACAATTTGTTTTTAATGCTAAAAATTCATTATGTTTTTTGTAGTTAGTTAAATGAAATTATGCAAAATGTTATTAGACTGATTGAAGTGCATCCGTTTTCCTGATATCCAACACCTATTTCATGCAACTTTCTCGTTTTAAAACGAAGCGTTCAAATTGTTTTAAAATAGTTCGAAATATGTTATAAAAGCGAAGTGTCTCACCCAGAGCTTCACATTATTGCATGAAAAGCTTCAACCAAATGTGAACTCGAGGAATCTGCTAAAGGATACCGAAAGAATATCGAAAAGCATTTCTGTACAATGCCGCGCTACCGGTATTCTACCTGCTTAAGAATTTCTGCAACTTTTTATGTGTAAGGAAAACACGTTTATTTTTTATAATAAGTATATATTTCGTTTTAAAATCATGACAGGGCTGAGAAACTACACGGACCCTTTTTAATTTTGACGTGTCTCCGTATTGTCAACGTTTACAGTAATATCGGCCGAGTTAAAATGAATAGGATGGTACCTCAATATGGTTATGGTTTTACCGAGTTGAATCGAGGCCCGGCCGTACCAGCAGCGGTGGTATCATTCTGTAATATCTATCTCAAGAATGAGAACTGTTTTGAAATTCCAAATTAATTCAATCACTAAGAGTAGATTCATAACAAAGAATAACGCATGTCAAATTTAATAGAGATGTACCTACCTACCTATTGAAACATAAACTTTGTTACACTAACTCAAGTCATCATCTGTATGTTTTTAAATAACGGCAATGCAACATTGTCCCTAAGTCTGGTTTTGATGAATTTGCTGCAGAGTTTATTTAGACAAAACTGTAAAGTACGAAAACGCTTCTTCGGTTACGCTATAAGTGGCAGGTATTCTGATACTGTTAACGATATCAATATTAGCGGTTACAGTACGCGAGAAGCAACCATTATTTATGAAATGAACACGAATCATGATCGTATTTATTTACTTCCAAGTTAGTTTGAACTGTCACTTCAAACATGAAACCGTTAAACCAATTTCACGGTGGGATTTAAAACCAATTCCCGATTTAATCCACCGAATCTGAAAGTTGGATTTACTTACTTTTATAATGAATTTTATATTTAATAGTTCATAGTTCATAGTTCATAGTTCATTTTATTGATAATAATAATTACAGGTCAAGTAAATCTTTCTTATTATATAAAATATAACAATGATATTAGAATAATTGTAAAACTAATTGATACATACGAGTAAACATTGATTAATTTCATGTAAATAGATCCCTGTAGTCATTAGAATGCCTTCTCTACAAGCCATTTCATAAGCTTGTATTTAAATGTCGACAGGTTATTTGCAGCTATAATATCGTCAGGAAGGTGATTATATATCTGAGGGCCCATGACGTCAAAGATAGATAGATAGTGGTCCAGTAAAAAATGGTTCGCTAGTGCATGTTGGTGTGGTATAAGCAGGAATCCGCATTGGGTTAGAATTTTTTTAACCCTAGCCAAAGAGATTACAAATGCTTTAAAGAAGAATTTCGTTACGTATTCAATGGCAGTATGATGCCAAAAACGTTACAGTTGTAGTCCTTATTTTTGAAGTATACTCTCAATACCTACGTTTAAGCACAATACATTGCTTTACACGAATCGTGTGGCCAACGGTAAACAAAAATGTGATGAAAAGATGATTTGACAGATGGCATTAGCATTACATTACGGCTTAAAGGGAGTTCCCGCTGCGTCACCAAGTTCGTATAAATATGCTGTTCTTGTCGACCCTGCAAATGGGTAAAGACCGAATTATTTTCATTCGCTCCTTATGATTCCTCCGCCAACTACCCACAACATTTTAACGACTCTTGCTTTGCCTTATATTGATCGGTAGTGAGGTTGTTTAGGATTTGGGAGTTGATTATACCTCTAGAATCTCACTGACTATAGTGAGTTCAGGGAATTTAAGTCACATGGTGATTTCCTTATTAGTGGGTGGGGATGGCAGTTGATATGACAATAAGCGTGAGAATGTTAGGGCCACTTGTACGCAGAATTTAACCCTGGGTTAAGGCACTAACTCGAGTTAGTAGACGTCAGATTCATACGAAAACTGTCATTTTAACTCGAGTTAAGGCCCACTTGCGAGGACCAGGAGTTAGCGTCTTAACCCGAGGTTAGGCGGCAAACCACGTACAAAAGTAGACGCTTAACCCTGGGTTAAGGGCTAACTCTGGTCCGCGCAAGTCCGCGTGTCTTAACCCTTTACTGGGAACTACCACCAAACAATCTCGTCACGCGCGTATGTTTAAAAATAAATACCTAACCTCGCCCTTTCCTCACAGACGGGGGGCAAGAGATGGATCACCTGAAGTTGTTTGTTTGAAGGTGTACTGTAATGCTTATTTCCTTGTGTTAGGAAGAAATGCATTGGTATCTAGGGCCGCTTCCTAAAAACTTACATCAGATACCTAACTATTGATACGACGCGCGGCGCGGCGCGGCGCCCAGCTCATGCGTCTGGGTAACTGAGGCTTGTTCGGTGTGGAAAATGATAACTACTACTACTACTAGATAACTCTTAGCGGTTGTCATGAAGACAGTGTTAGATAATGTACTCCTTGAAATAATGCAATTTATAAATGTTCTAACGTGTTGTTACAAAAGCACATAATTTATCTTAGAGATAAGAATGAACATGTTCAAACAGTGCACTGGCTACAAACCTAGCCGTCCCGGGTTCAATTCCAAGTAAAATTGGTTTGATATTAACTCCTGAACTGATTTAAAATTTATTTGTTCATAAGTAAGTAATTATCGGTTGTGATTTGCAATAACACATTTTAGCAGTTCACTTAACATTAGCAATCGGTAGCGTCCACTGAACTGTGAAATGAGCGCGTAACGCATAGCTTACAGTAATTACTCGCAAACTAGGCCGGCCGCGGGGCTGCGCGCAGTCCGAGGTATCGCCAGAGGCGGCCCTCGGCCACTCGTAGTGTCAGCAAAACTCCGTCACCATAGGGTGAAAGACAATAAGTTATGTGTAAATGGTTGTGTGTGTGTATGTGTAGTTGTGTAGAATATTATTGAAACATCCTTATAATACTAACCTAAGTCAGTGATAAGTAGGTATAACAGTTTGTATAAAACAAACTTAAATAGACATTAACATTTTCTGAGAATCGTGTAGTTCTTTTTGTTTTCCGTGGAATCGTTATAAGCCTTTTGTATCGCTGTCTTGACTTTGTCCGTATTTAATAGTTCGATGCTGCCGCCCGAGTATCTGGTGGGGTGTCTTCATTATGATCGTTATACGGCTTATATCATTCATTATTTTGCGTTCAATCTGGTTCCGTAACAGTTCGAGAAATCACATAAATACAAACCAATGGATTTATTATAATAATAATCAATTTTTTCTCCTTGAGTAGATCAAAAACGGGAATTAAAGCGTTTTTTACTTTTCAATTTAAAAATAATTAAATTAAACCTTTTTATCTAAAAACTCTAGCTATCAAGTTTAATGCATCATCATCAAGACCGAACTACTGAGTCCCAACACGGCGGGTCTATGTTAAGTGGAGTAGAGATCCTGTCGCCTCCTTCTGACCCCACCATTAGATCAGCTCTTGGATACGAGGACCATAATATTGCATTGTCGGCGATTTATATATATGGTTAAAATTTTAGCCCATAATATTAACATTAGTTTGCAAATTTATATGAAGCGAGTAAGAGTTTGCAAATATGATACCTAATGAAAATTTAAACTGTCTAGCTATCACGGTTCATGAGATACAGCCTGGTGACAGACAGACGGACAGACGGACAGACAGCCAGTGGAGTCTTAGTAATAGGGTCCCGTTTGTACACTTTGGGACGCAACCCTAAAAATATTATGTGTATTCATTTGGGCAACAAAAAGACTTCCATCGATTTTAACACAATACTTTAGTTTATTAGAAAACACAATAATAGTAATGAGGGCGCCACTGGACGCTCAGTGCAGTCGTAACGCAACGTTGTCCAAACAATTTCTGTGGCGATTGGAAGCAGCGCCCGTTCGTTAGTACCTTTACTTTTAGCACATTACTTCCGACCTTAACTTTCGTATCGTCATCAATGAATAGGCAATGTTTAAGTAAAATAATGAATGGGTGAGTGAGTCTGATTTAGAGGTTCGTGCAATTTTAGATTCCGTAAAAGAATAGTCTATGACTTGAATATAGTAAAGCTGATTCGAAACCGTGAGGTATGAGGTTAATAATGTGCTATAGAGCTAGTGAATAAACATGACTTGGCGCACGTAATGTAAATATGCTCGAGAGTATAGTGAGCCAGTGTAAGTAGGTCCTTGTTTATACTTGGGAGTTTAAATTGTCTGTGCGTACCTAAGTGTGCATACGTGTGCAGAGTAATCAAGATCAATTTGATTAATTAGCCACTGTTAATAACAGTAAATAATCGCATTGACTCAGTATATTGAATATTAATCGCAGATCGTCGGTCTGAGCGCAATTATATACCATCAATGAGCGATTTCTCCTATTGATTTTCTCTTGGAACCAACGCCCTCTTCAATGTGAGCGCCGCGCCAAGCTTATTCCGATTCGCTATTATTATGTATTTACAAAATTTCAGCTAATCTGAAATATAATTCATTTTATTCATGGCTGGTAGTTACATTCGAGTGGTTCATCCGTGTTGTTAGAATTTATTTGTCATAGGCGATTTTTAAATCGAGTCGTGAGCTGAGCCGGTATTTGACTTTAACTTTATTTTCATAATTATTTTGCACGGTAGTGCTAGCAGCTTCTTGAAATTTACAGCGGAGGCAGCCACATTAAATAAGCAATCCATGATTACCGCTCAGGCAACGTCCGAGAGAGTCCCTCGTGAGGCCGTATTATAAGCTGTCAAAATGTTTCAAGTTTCATACAGTGACAGGGAGTTTTGGCTGGTCCTTTGCAGGTTTTAAGGGCTTTTCGTGCAGCCGCTGGTGTCCTGCCATTTGGACGACGAATTACACATAAGATAATTATACCTACGAACGAACGTACTTGCCATGCGCTGTTCAGGAATTAATGATCCAAACGAAGTACATTACTTCGTATGACTCTTTTAATCTTTAGCGCTCATTCCCGAAATACCAGAATTTTAGAATACCAGATTCTCAATATACTTGAATCTCAAAAAATAACATTTAAATTTCGGTATCGTTGATTATGCTTACCTAATATTTCGAAGCTGGTGATTTGGGAATCTGGTAAAGAGAGTAGTCTGGTATTTTGAAATTGTGGTGTTTTGGGAGTGAGCGGTTTCATTCGCTTCATTTACAGGGCGACTGCGGGGTCATGTGGCAACCGAGTAGACTAAAACTCACTACACCATTAGAAACATAACGTAATAGAATTAAAAAAAAAAAATTGTTTCAAAAACCACAATACTCGTACTAATAGAATCTCAATAATTTACTGCGTTGGGAAAATAAGGTTGAGATTACGACACCGCAGTTACCCAGTATATGATTAAATTTACTTATGACCGGTTCTATATTCAAACCGCGGATAGATAAGCTTACTCCGGATTTAAATTTGACACGTTTTGTATGGGCAAATGTAAAATTTTAACCTGAAGTAAGCCTTATCTATCCGCGGTTTGAATATAGGAACCCGACATTAATCACTCGCTAAATAGTTCGAAGAATCCCCATTCCCAAAGCCATCAAATAAAGTATTGAACATTAAAGTTAAGTGAAGTAGTGAACCAAATGAGTAGTTCACTGTGATTTTTCGAGAAAATTAATGCATAATTTATACAATGAAATAGAAAATAGAAATAGAAATAGAAAATATTTATTCGACGATGACAGGAAAAAACAAATAAAACACAGATTAAATTTAACATTGACAAAAAGAATGGCAACACAGAAAAAAAAAAAAAACAATAAGGAAAAGGAATTTAGAAATTTTAGCATAATGTTGCCATGGGTGATTCCTGTCGTCGAAATTGACACCACTCAGCACTATGTCACGGCCGGAACCGCGACGCTGATTTTCAGTGGCGCCAACGTGACACACGAACGAAGAGACAGCGGCAATGCAAAGATACTCAGAGGATCCTGCAACACGGTACGCGGAGAGGTCGTTTCACGTTAAAGGCTTATTTTCTAAAAATGCGCACCCCCAGAATACCCAGGGCATAATCCTTCCAAATTTTAAGTCCCTAGGGCTCGCAGTTTAGGCCGCTCCACTATTATATGCTTCGTATGTGGGGTTGAAATAGATCAAGTGCGACGATACCAGTAAATTAAAAGTTGTCACGAGGCTCTACCAGCTAATTAAAATATCATGACATTGCTACAATTCGCTGTTATTGTCTATTTATTCATGCATTATCCATTATTTATCTTACGTAAGGGGTAAGTGAGCGCATAAATAAGGGTCTTTAAAAAAAACTTTCACAACATCCACTCACATAAAAACTACCTATCTCTTAACGACATTGACAAATTCCCGTAACTACCAACCCCATAGTCCCGCCTATTAACATAACAGCCGGGCTGACCTCGAGGCCTACATCAATAAGCAAAAAATCCCTGGGTGCGTTCCAAGGAGGTTATCTGGGCTGGAGTTAACAGACGAGACGGCGTCGCGACGCGCCGCCCGGCGCCGCCGGCGAGGCCGGGGCTGCCAGCCGGCGGGGAGCGGCAACCCGAGCCGACTTATGAATGGGTCATTTAGTTTGGTTTATTCTTAAACCTAATGAGGAGTGTCATGTTGGTATGATTCAGCTTGCGAGTCGTTACTGCGATTCAGCAAGAGGTTTGATGAATGTGAAGCACAGCACTGGTTGGCCCTTGTTCGCTGTGATAGCAGTAGCGCAGTGGATCAATAACTATTTCGTCATGCAAAACTGTTTACATGACACACCGTTACCTTTTACTCGTAACGCGTGCGTGTAATATGTGTTTGCCTTCATTTGTCAGCTATAGCCACTTACGTTACATTGACCACCAAATTTTCTATTTTATGGTTTAAAATAAGTAGGTAACTACTTACTGAGTGTTTTCAGAATATTCTCAACTATTACGATTTATAACATTCAGAGAAGCATTTTTGAAGGACTTGAATCAACGAGATGCGGGTCTGAAGTATTTTTAGGGTTTTCTTATTATATCTTTTATTCATTTAGGCATCATAACGTCTTATTAGTATTATAAAATAGTTATATACGTACTGGTAAATAATGAAGCTTCTTAAGGTACGCGTGCCGAGTACCTTGAGAGTTAGTTATGTAGCGTTGCATAGTTAAGAAGTGTTAACGAGAAGCTAATGCGAACCATAACAGTAACTGCCATGCTTATACAAAACGTTTGTTCGCATTAAAGCAGCAAAAAGGTAAAGTCAAAATGTCGAGGCTGACAGTTTTTAACTAGTCTTAACTCAAAGGTAAGCGTGTATGAAGAAAATTTACACATTTTTTTCAGCGATCTTGGATCATTTTTACGTAGTTATTTAGAGGACCTCTAAATACACGTACGTGCATATAATTTATGGCGTTAAATAATATCAGAGCGGAGATAATAAAGATTTAAGTGTACAGATTTTGGTATATATTAATATTTAAATATCTCGGCTCCGATGCGCTTAAGAGTATATTACACGACAATATACTCGTAGTACATTTTGAATAATTCTGTCATAATTTACCACTTTTACGAATGGCCGCTCACCTTGAAAATGTATGACTTTTACAAATGACATTATTTATACCCAAACCCCTTTACCTTCTTCGTTCAAGTCGGTTTAGAGTTTTTATTCCACAGTTCGCGAGACTAAACTCATCCGTAGTAGCTCTACAAAATTAAAAAGTATTTTATTTATTAAATACCTACCTTACGGTAGGTAATAATAAAGTAATTTTTCACGCAATACCTATTAAAAACGGTTATTTCGTGAAGATACCTTCTGGTTTCAGCTGTGTTTGTTCCTCTGCAGTTCATAAAAATAGTAAAGAATAAAGTTAATATTCGTATTCCTCGTTGTATGAATATAAAAGCCAGTAACCTAGTCACCAGAAAGTACGAAATACTTTGCGTCAAATCCGATAGTTAACATTTTTTGCATACTTGTTAACGATGTTGGCCCAATGAATAATCTTATTTCACGACCACGAGCGCCAAAGCCAAAAAAAGAAACCGCGAAAATTTCAGACGCTTTTCAGATCTTGGCGATTATAACCTTAAAGAACTAGTTTTTGACAGTACCTTATTATGGCGTTTCTAGAACAGACTAAATTTTCTATACTATGAGACTAAAACTGTCTCTGTTGTGCCAAAAGTTCTCGAGATGCAGCTTTTCAAAATTCATAATTATTTCGGTTTTTTTAACCACTTTGGAGAGGTGCGGTACCAACTATTTACCATGGCTGCGACGAAGGCCAGCTTCACTCTGGCCAGGTTGCTCTGGCCTTGCGGACTTGTCATCTGGTGCAAATTTGTCCTTATATTTACTATTACACATTACATCTCATTTATAATTTTCTATTTAACTGCTCACGTGCAATCTTCTTACATTACAGGCGTGATTGATAGTCATACTGAACCTCTCTCCTGGGGATGGATATCCACGCCACAAGGCCTGAACCCCAAAAAGATGGCCAACCATAATAGGTTTATTAGTTAGTTAGTTGTTATTCAAAATCCATAAATTAAGTTAATTTAGCCCTCTTGGAAGGTCCTGTTTGAGGTTCGTCCGTATCTGCATCGTGGTATCGGTATGGCATATCCTTATCAGAGGATGGTGATGTATCGTCGATGTCTTGTGCTCACAAGACATCTTCCATGTCGACATCGGACAGCTCGTCGCCTTCTGGGCGTTTTCGGTTTTATACTTGAAAAACTAAAACGATCGTTAGATCGTTGGGTGCGTTAGGCTATACTCGTAGGTCTGCCGGTCTTCATCGGTCAAAAGTTAATACGAGTACCAAGAAGCGTAGATGGATAATTATTGCTTTTGTTACGTTTATGATGAGTTGGTACCTGCAGCAAATCTCAGATTTAGCGAGTTAAATATGGTTTATTTTGTCAGTGAAAGTGAAATAAAATAATTGATCAGAGGCTTACGTATTGCTCAATCCTTAACGTTATTCTCTTTTGTTTTGAATGGGACATTTTGCTATAATATAAGAAACCTTGCCAAGCAAATATTAGAGTTTAGCTAAATCTCATTTTGCCTGCTTACTCGTAGTATTTGAGTTCGCCGAAATTATTGCTGCTAATTACTATCATTATATTAGAGGTGGTAGGAAAGTATCAAACTGAAACAAAAAATTGGTGTATGTATCCTCCCAGTGAGTATATTATTTGTGTCACAGACTGGATGGTTGCCAGAGCAACGTCCTTGGTCCTGCCGTCGGCGCGGCGCGGAGCAAGCCCACCCACGAGCTACAGCTCGCGTGGGATCCTCTGTTATTCACTGCCTTATGAGATACAATTGTATTCATAATACAAATTACTGTAACAAAACGCTTACGTGATAAATTTCAGTGGAAGAGGAACGTCTATAATGATTAGAATGCGCCGACGCCATTTTCTACAAGTAGATTCCTACTTAAAGTGATTGCATTATGTAACTTGTCGCATATATATGTCGCGTAATGGTGAGTAAAGGTGCTGGGTGTTAGAATTACGAGGTAAATAATTCTATAAACAACTGACACGTTTAAAAAAAAATCGCTGAGTCTAATTTATCTCATTGCAGCATTTGGTTAGCAGTTTAGTACGTGCATCTTTTAATGTGCTCACAGGTTCCGTTGACCAAGTAGTAGTAGTCGTTCGGCCTAAGCGATAGGTACATAACTTTGCCAAACGTACCTACGCATAGTACGTAGATCACATGACTATTTTACTTTGCCCGTTGCCAATACTTCGTCGAAGATATAAATCATGAGGGATTTTTGAACGTAATCATCCTTGGTGCATATTGTGAGCACGTTAACATACAGGGTAGAAGGGGACCAGGGCCATTTCAGAAAATATAGTATCATATACTTGATGTAAATTCAATCTATAATTGTTGAGAACAATTATTTAAACAAATACAAAAACGTTAAAATAACCCATTTTTAATATAGGTGTAAAGTACCTATCCACGTAATATGTACGGTTGGCCTTATAAATAGCTGCACACTTAAGTGCCTTGTCACTTTAACGCCATTTTTGAAATGCTGAACTATCTGTGAAAGACGTTAAAGCGACAAGGTACTAAAGTGTGCAGCTGGATCTAATTACATGCTTATTTACAATCTTCTGCGTTTACAACCGATGTTCAAACGTTCCTCCATGTCTAATAATACAAGCGGCAGCCCGTGCCCGAGTATGTCGATGTACAAACTGTGATCTTTGAGAAAAAGGGTACGCAGTCTTCCAAAATTGAAGTGAAAAACGGTATTAGTCTCACTCTGTACCTACATGATAATGCCCTTTATTATTACGTGCGAACTCGAGTTATATCCGTTTTCCGTGGGGCCACAGCTAGTCAGCGTAATAATTATCCGTCCAACAAATAGGTGTAGCGAACACAAAAATACTGTCGATGTACCATCTATATGTCATCCATCAATAACTTTATAACATTTTTGTTTACTAGTAAGGTCAAATATATGATTTGTTAGGGGTGAAACGATAAGTTTTTTGCTTTAAACTATATAGGTATTTACATTATATATTCAAGCTATAATAATGCTAAATTGGTAATACCAATATTCTAGCTGTAAGGATGCTAAATTATACTGTCTTTTTCATTGCTACCCTCTTCTATTTGGTCGCTTATTTTTCTCATTCAATATACGACCGTTGCAAAGTGCAGTTTGTTTCTTTTCTCCGAACCCAGTTTCTAATAAAGTTTAACAAGCTGTTACTCGAAAACAGTTACAGATATTAACATAGTTTCTTAGAGAAAAATAAAGTACTAAAAACCTTAAATGTACCCTTCTCGGGTTGGGCCGTCGTCCCTTACTACGCTGTATGTATATTTCACAACTCAATTTATTTGTTTGTTTTGTTTTGTTTGTTTGTTTTATTTGTTTTTATAGGTGTTGGTAATTCTGTAGCTCTGCCTACCCCACTCTGGGAATAAAGGCGTGAGTTTATGTATGTATATGATTTTGATACTGGTATGTGTATAATTTGAGAATTCTAACCAACGTTGTTAATAAATGAGTAACAATATGCAGGCATCCCATTATGCCCTTGTTTTTCAAGACAGAGAAAAAGAGAGGGGTGATTGATGCAACAAAGTCTTGAGACAAAAGAAGCTGCCCCTGTGCTTATGCTCTCTACAGTAGTACCTATCATTCTGGCAATCAATAAAGTGGATTTTTGTTTTAACCAGGACCCTCTTATTTTGTAATTTGCTTTACCTGCAACGTCTGTTATCTTTAAGCGATGTTGTCTATCAATACGGGTTATTCCCAGTTGTCCACACCCCACGTTTTTATGTTGCCACTTTCAACTTTATTCCACAAAAAGCAAAAGTGTGCGGTTGTGGACAACTGGGAATAGCCCATCAATACGACACTAGCGGTTCCGGGTTCGATATACGGTACGAGCAAATATTTGGGTGATGAGCGTGAAGTCAATAGTAGAAGCCTAGAGCTTAGTTTGGGACTGGGTCAGCTGTGTGAGAGTGCCTCTGACATTCATGCATGAATGAATGATATGAATAGGTGATTTGTCAGCCATGCGAAGCCAGCTCTAAAGAGCAGCCAATAGCAAACACGATAACAATAGGACGCAATTAGTAGCTGGTATTGTTTACACGTCGAGGCTCCTTAAAAGGTGGTTGCAGGTGGCTGATAACTATACATCGGTATCAACGTTCAAATTTCATGGCACTCGGTAAGGGTAGTAAAATAAATAAGTACATTTGAATATTTGAATAATAACGTTTAATTATTTTTTTTGATTTTACACTCATACACTGCGGTAAACTGTAAATATACTAAAAGAGGTTGATATTCTAAATACGTCATAAAACCTTAATACTCATTTCGCATTCGAAAAATAAAACTATGTTAAATTTCCCAACGAATGTCAATTTAACTGTCATGCAAAATAATCTGTAAAGTCAAATAATAGTTTATCGAAACATTCATAATTCATAAGTTTCATAACTGAAAATTAGCTTTAATGACAAATGCCCAATCAAACTCCGTGTTAGACTGAGATAATGGACTCAATGTAAATAAATATAAAATCAGGATATTGTATCCTGATTTTATATTTATTTACATTTTTAGTTCTTTTTTACTTATACAAAATAAAGGTTTAAAATACTAAGTGTATTTGTTTGTATTTGTTTTTCTGCCGACCATACATTGCCTTGAAATTTGAACGTTGATTCCGATGTCTACTGATAACACATGTGAATCGCGGGCATCGCGGCAATACAAAGCCAGAAGAGGTAAGACAAAACGTTATTGATCCTGAAGCATCTATGATAGGCAAACGCCTATAACTTCATGAAAATAGCAACACTATGCAGGTTTCGGTACTTTCAGTATTTTAATCAACAATGTATACGTTTGTTATAACCAGTTGGGTACTTATTAGAGTAACGACTGTTGTTTGTACTTGCTACCAATCGCTTTAATATACTTTATTTATTTTTTACACAGTACAAAAAGTATGTGTTATTGGCGGGCTAAATGTATTAAGGCATTCTCTACTAGCAAACTACTAGGCCAAACAGAGAATATTATAGTTGAGGTGGGTAAGAGTATTTCAGCAGGAGTCTTTAATTGTTAGGTACTTTATAAGAACTAAAAGAGCTGCTTGAAATGCAAACGACGACAGCGTAAGGGAAACATCGGTCTCACTTCGTTATGAAAATGACTAACTTGTGTGATGGAACCTTTTCGGTGCGTGAGTCACATCGGATTTACACGATTTTGTTTTTGTGACATTTAAAAAAAAACGTTCAGAAACCTCGAAACCTAGAACTAGGATTTGCTACAGTATGTTTTTGCATAGTTTTTGAACAATCCATTGGTCTGAATTTCGCAGTCTGCAGTGAACTATAATCTTTGAACAATAGACGTAATTGTTGAATGACCGGCCAGTTAAGGCGTGTTCAAACTTGCCAGCTATTGTTCGGAGTTTGTCGCAACTTAAGTCAGAGCGCTGCATTTGACGGCGGAGCGCAGAAACAGACACTGGTTGAGACTTTGTTGGTATTGCAATTAAATTGTTCTACTCGTATTGGGTTAGCTTGCTCTCGCTTTGACCGTAGAACCACCATTATTTACTAGCATACGTCGGACTATAGGGGGCAGTTTGAGGGCAAGGTAAGGTTTACAAAATAATCTTAACTTACGAGTATTATAATTTACCTAGTATTTGTAACATAGTTAATTAAATTAGTTACCCGTTATCATTTATTCATCTTTAATGTGTAAATACTCTTATTAAGAATTATATTAAGAATTTGGAAAAAATATTAACAATATATTCTCATAATAAACCTACAAATGTACCATGAATGTAAATTAAATCAAATACCTATAACACAAACTATTCAATCTTATTTTTATTTAAAATTTAAAGGATATTAAAAAAAAACACTTAACTAACGTACAGCCTTAGAGCCGTGTTCATAGAAATCGACATGCCCAGTTAACTCATTTGTGTTTTGTTCCTTTCTCACAGCTGCAATTGTCTGAGTGACGGATAAAGCCAAACGAACTTTTTAGCCATTTTGACTTATGTGTAGTCCAAGTACGTTTATAAATAACGCAGTTAGTTGCTATGATATTGGAAATTCACATTATAAATACTAGGTACCAAATACTAAGTACAAATACTCGAAAGTGAATTGATTGATATGCGAACCTTACCTATCATTCTGACATGCCACGAAAATGCCCGCTGGAGTCCGACGTATGTTTACTAGTTATTGTTAACTGACATAGGCATGGGAAATCAGCATATCACAAATAGCTACTTGTAAGGTTTTAGTGATCGGTATCTTTTTTCCCACATTTCTGTGTACAAGTTTTAATGTAGGAGCCGATATATTGAAATACCGCTTGAACAAAGTCGTTTTAACATAATAAACAGTGAATCTATCATTCAATGACTTGGTTTGAATCAATCGAAATGCACAAATAATGAGCATTTCTGGTCCGCGGGGTGCGGCCGGCTCCCACAGCGTCTCAGCGGCGCTCGCCCGGCGCGCGGCGGTTCGGTCGACAGTGTGAGATTCATTGTTGTCTATTTCGCATCCTGGTCCACGTCGTCAGTTAAAACATTTCTAACATTAGGTTTCATTTTTAATTTAATTTACGAACACTATGGCTGATAAATATACATGATTTTCATGTGATTTCATTTCTTTATTCGGTTTTCCATAAATGATTTTTATTTATTAGGTTTTATTTAATATGAAACCAACTTTATTAATACTTTTCAGAGCAGTTGCACTGTAAAGGCTAATTTCCTGTATGAATTATAGTACGAGTACATTACAGCAAAGACCAGTAAGTGAGCCTTCCTGGACTCAGTAGGAGTTAAAAGGCCGAACCGCCACTGAGTGAGGCCTTTTATAGATACGAGTCCAGGATGGCTCTTAATGGGCGAAGCATGTTTAGTGCTTTTCTCAAAAATAAAACAAGTAGATTATTTTTTCATATCTCATACTGCTAGGCTATTGATAAATGTCCACCATTGGGAAGAAAAGTAATTGCATGTTTAAACAAAGTACCAGGAGCGCAGCGGTAATTAGGAGGTGCGTAGCGCAAATTAGATCGCAGGCGGTGCACTGCACCGGCGGGCGGGTGGGGTACACACGACACAGCGCGGAGGTCTCCCACACGTCACAGCAATGTACTTTTAATGTTTATGCACTCCTAGTACTTGACATTATGATTGTTTCTCAAAAATAATGTAATATAAATATGAAACTTTAAACTATAAAGCGTTTTTTTATTGAATGGTTGTTTTGTGAAAATCCTTATTGAGAAAATATACTGGTCTGAATTAATTTTTATTTCATGTGGCTTTATCTTGCTACTTCTTTTTCATCACACTTGCTCGGAAAGGGTTTTATAACACGCAGGCGTTTAGGGCAGTTATAGCCGACTTAGCCCCCACGGGAGTTATAGATTTTCATAACTCCCTAGGGAGTTATGAGTTTAGTTTTAAAATATAGAATCCACTTGTACATCACTTCAGACCAAGGAGGTGTAAAATCAGCCAAGGTTTATTTCCTATATTCAAAACTTGGCTACAAACCAATTTCACTGTTTAATTAAACTTATACGGCACATTTGTCTGCATGATATTTCTATTTTACCATTATTTCAGAGACATTCGCAATTATTTTATTAAATTTCATTTTGAAAATTTGTACAATCTGGCAGAATGGCCTGTATTCGTCAAGTTTAAAAAAAAAGCAATTCTAAGCATTATCTGTGGAAGACTAAAAAAAAGTTGTCAAACTTTTAGCTTAGCGAATCGAGTTTAATTTTGTTTTTTTTTCTATTTGTTTTTTATTTCCTCGCTAATGTGATGAAAATCATTGTGTGTATCATGGGCAGTAAGGAGATCCTCTTCTTACCGCCCTTGATGCACAATGTACCTACTATAGTCTTTTCAAAGGCTGTCACAGGTCTGTACAGATAGTTCCAAATTCAAATAATATGGTATGTTATGGATTTCCATACTTACTTACTGGACACTTTTTGGTTTCCTAATTCAAAATTACTCTACTTACTGGACACTTCTGAGAGTGCTCCAGGAACTTTAACTTACTGGCTACTATTTGATGATGTTATGACAAGATTACATCATCATCATCATCGACGACGCGCTGGCCTAGTGGGTAGTGGCCCTGCCTACGAAGCTAGCGGTCCTGGGTTCGAATCCCGGTAAGGGCAGATATTTGTGTGATGAGCGCGAATATTTGTTCCTGAGTCATGGATGTTTTCTAATGTATTTAAGTATATATTTCTCTATATAAGTATTTATATCGTTGTCTAGTACCCATAGTACAAGCCTAGAGCTTAGTTTGGGACTAGGTCAATTGGTGTGAGATTGTCCCCTAATATTTATTTATTTATTTATTTACATAGCATGTTTGAGAAAAATCATAAACTTATGTGATATTAATTATATCTTTCTTATTAGCGCAAGAGATATTAAAAAGTCTTTCAGGATCAGATAAAGTTGATTATACCAGCATTCCCGTATTGAGTGTATGTAAGCGAGTAAGACAGTTTAAAAAAGTAATTTAAGGGTTCCGTACTAGTCAAGAGCCTATTTTTTTTGGAATGGCTAAAGCTATCGCACTAACATTTGGAAAAGGTGTAGTACTTAGTGGTCTGCACATAGCCTTATCATTAGACATTTGAATTTATTCACAAAGTGACAAAAAGAGTCGCGCAATAAAAATGCTTTGACCTATCATGAGAGATAATTAGACCAAAAGTGTTGAGAGACAAACTTTATTATTGCGGCTGGTAAAATAGTGTAAACACTTCGGTGTCTGGTAACTGTCCCGTAGCGGTAACAATCCCAAACAGCAGCAGAACATTAGGTATCTAATATTTCATACAAATAAAACGAAATCCAACTCGCACTAAACCTGACCCATGTTCAGCAATAAAGCCCTAAGAATGCGTGCCTGATTATTTGACCACCACACCAAATCATCGACACATTTGGGTGGACTTGAAATGTTGGGTGCAATAAGCGAAAAGTTATCCTTAAATAACCATTTCTATAATAAATAGTACAATACATCCCAATTGCTACTATAGTCAGATCCATTTTGATCGCCGCGTAGATTTAGAAAGAAGTCATAATGCCCTAAACTCCTTCGTTAGCGCGACCTACTTGTCTGTGGTCCGATATTGGTCGGAAGACCGCTTGCGTCAGCGCTCCTCAGACGCGCAGCAGTGTACTCAGCTAGGCGCGAGTAAGTGAATTATCCGCTGAACGAGTTTGGCGAGGTATTTATAGAAGGGGTGGGATGGGGCTTTTATAACAACGGTTTTTATAGGTCGACTTGTACACATTAGCTATCGAACGTTCATGCTTGTTTACGTTGAATATTTAGTAAGGTAAAGAACGGAAATCGAGAAATTCGAATAAGTAAAGCCAACGCCTTATGAAGTTCTTGTTACATTTTCTATACAGTTGATACGAACTCTGCTGTCTGCCAGACTCGCATGGCTGTCTCGCCGCTCTAAAATAATTTAACTTGTTCTAGGAGCAAGTTAATGCAGACTTTAAAAAAGTGCAGTAAAATAGCCGCGTCTAGCTTGTTAGACGGAGCTGGGCTGTCGTCTGAGCACATCATGGGTTGCAAGGACCACGCCTGTCCGCACTGCAATAATTTACCTTGAGCGTTCACGTTCGAGATTAAATTATTTAAGATGTTGGTGGAAAATTGCATTTTAAAAAATCTTTCTAATTGCATATTTTTATAGTGCTGCACAGCATGACAAAGATCCTTCTTTTCAAACTTACAAATACGGTCAAATAATTCTTTCATTATTTGAGTTAGAACGAAAATAAATAAAGGATAATAACGCTCTTATTACACAATAGTTTCTAAGAACTATGTTTGTGACTGTGTATGTCCCTGTTTATGTTAAGTAAAGGAAGAAATTTTGAATAAGAGTTGAATCATTAACAAAAATGCTCCCTAACAGACAATAAAACGAATTATTGTGACTTTGTAGTATACCCTTTCAGGGTGCCATGTACATGCCTACACATCGTAATCTTAACATCTTTTAATACTGTATTTTACATAAGACAATGAATAAGTAAGTAAGTAAATACATTATATTGATTTTATTGAGCGGCGTTGTCGCGGTTTGATTTTAGTCGGCTAACTTAAAATTATTGACGAATTGGATGATAATCGCAAAATGCGACTAAAATTTTTAACTATTACTGTCGGCCACTTAATTTAACAGCAAAAAGATGATTTTCTTTCAAATTTAATGTTAATATCCCACAAATCAACCCAGTTTGCAACTAAGCTGAATGCTTTCTAAAACGATTAAGTATTATTTTTCCGTTTATCGGAAAACGCCGAAAGATTGCAATTCGTTTTTGATTTCACTCGATCTATAAGTACTGAGCCGCTCTACGAGTGCGAGAGCGGCGCTTTAGAAAAGAGCTATCCACTCTTTGCAAAGAAAACGGGCACTTACATTTATCCCAATACTTTACCCCATTTTCGCGGTAGATTTTTGACGAGAAAAAGTGCCCGTGCGGCCTACTAACTGAATAATCATCTTTTATCTTTGATCTTTTGAAGCGAAAGCAAATTCATCTGGGCATTCCATAGTGTCTGCCTACCCCATTGGGTGACAGGCGTGTAGGTATGTATCTATGTACTCATAATATGTAAAAATAAATACAAGGTTTTTTTTAACAGCAGTACTCGATACTTCAAAATGTATACCTACGTTAAAAAATGAGTACAATAATAAATAATAGGCAATAAGGCTACACCCAGTAAAATAGAGGCCCAGCATCTTGTGCATTATTCGTAGCTAAGTACTACGGTCGACAACGCTACGCGGCTTATAACATCAATCGCTACGAAATGACTACGCCGCGTAGTAATTTGACTCAAACTCAAATGAAGTAGAATGCCTACGAGGCATTATATTCTACTTTACTTTAAACTATATTGTTATTATCAATATCAGCATGTTAACAATACGGCCGCATTTACTATGAAGTTCATTTGAGCTAACATAACGTCAACAATCTGATTATCCATGTGGGTTATACAAATGAGGTCCCCACTAGGCGTTAAATAATTGTTAACGATTGGGGTTCTGAGCTCAATTTAAAACCTCTAAGTTAGCGATGAGTAAAGCCGGGTCCGCTGCGACCTGTTTTTGTGTTTTTCTAACACCTAACATGTTTTTCTAACATAATAGGGGCGTGGTCTAAATGTTTTTGTTAGCTAAAACACTCAAACATGTTTGCCGCGACGGATGGAAAACATCCCCTGCGTTCGCCTGCGGAGGGGGGTGCAGCGTTCATTTTGTGTTTGCCCGTCATACTGTGTCGGTCTCGGTTGTCCTGTCAAAGTGTCAACTGTCATCTTTGAATTAATTTAATTGATTTGATTGGTTGACGTGATGTGCAATGGAGTGGAATAAGGAAAATACTTTGTTCTTTTTCCAATTAATAAAGGAACGGCCCGTCATTTCATCATCAGATCCATCACCGCCAACACAGATAAGACGTCCTCTTCGTCGGTATGATCATGATAAATTTTGTGCGTGAACAATGTTTGGAACAACAAAAACGTTTTTTAATTAATGTTGCAACGGACGGGCCTTTTTACTAACATGTTTGGCTAACATGTTAGACAAACAATGTTTTGTTAGATTTTCGTCGCAGCGGACCCGGCTTAATGAACGATAACTGAAACATTTATAATATGTTTTCAGTTCTCGTCCTATATTTATCGTTTAGTATGAGAGTTAAGATAAGATAAGCGATATTAAAATCAGTTTATTGACAATCACCGGCAACGCATACCCACAATCACAAATATAGACATACAGCTATCAAAGCATATATTATTAAATATGCATATTGTATGTATTTTATTGGTCTGCATATCATGCGTGCAGCTGTGTTGATGGAATGAACTTATTTTTAATTAATTTGTTATAATATAAGTATTAAGCTTTACTTGATAGAAGACGAGAGCTTTATTAAAGTTCTGTATTAAAGGAGAACAATAACTAATTGTTATCCTAGCGGCCGCGAGGAGCCCCAGGACTGCTGGTCGCCGCGATCATTGTAAGCTTGTTGTAGGTAATAAACTATATACATACCTACCTAACTCCATTATACCCATACAACTTTTTTTACGAATAGGAAAATCGATCAAACTGACGTCCAAAAAAAACAAATTAACGCCTAATTAAATACCTTTAAACGTACCATCGCCCACACTGTTAACTGTTTAACGGTAGACCTTATTCCTCTTGTGTAATAAGGGCTACCAATGTACAGTTAACAGTGTTGCTGTTTGTACCAGTGGCTCTAGACAAAATAAGTTCGGCGAACGTTACCGTCGTGGAAAATGTATAGGATCGACCTCAGCGCTCGCCGCGCCCGCCGGCCGCAGCTTGCTTCAACCCCATGTACATGATCAAACGGTAGCGCTCTCGAAATGCATCTTGTATAGGACCACAAGGCCATTACATGTTGTTTTTACTCCTATCATTTTGTATTGTTGGTCTTTAACTAAGCCTTTATTGTCCAGTTATTATGAGTTCTCATAACGTTGACAACACGAAAGTACCTAAGTGGTGTACTTATAGACAATGTTAGAATAAGGTCCCAATTTTGCAAAGATGGATAGCTTGGTAGATTGATATTTTTCGAAATGCGAATATTATAACAATTTTCATGAACATCGTTACATAGGTTCTGGCGGGCCAAGTATAACGCTCGGCGACAACGCAACCAACGATGAAGTTTTTTTAAAGAGAACCTTGAACTAAGAGGCCTGGATTTGATTTTACTATGTGTTATTTTTTTTCTTAACAGGTAATCAAATGTTGATGAAAGTTACATTAAAAACAAAATCAGTTATGAGGCTAACATCATCATCATAATTCTCCTGCCCTTATCCCAACTTAAGTGAGGTCGGCGCAGCATGTTGTCGTCGTCCCGGTAGTCACTCCCTTTCTAGCCATGTCATCTTTCACACAGTCCATCCATCGTTTCTTTGGTCTTCGCTACCTTTGGTCTACTCTTATAGCCATCCACATTCATACTCAAAACTTTCCTGACGATATTTTCCTCATTCCTCCGCATCACATGCCCATACCATGACAACCGATTCTCACACAACTTTTCAGTACAGCGTACCGGTGTCACTTTCAGACTTCCTCTTATATACTCATTCGATATTCTATCCATTCGCTTAACACTACACCTCCCTTTTGGCATTCTCATTTCACCCGCATGCAATTGCCTTTCATTCATTCCTTTCGTAGCCCAACATTCTGATCCATACAAGGCAGCAGGTCTAACCATTGTTTTATAAATCTTCCCCTTAATTAAGAATTAGATGAATAATTCATATACTTGTTATCTGGTTAAAGATAAAAGATAAAAGATGTTTATTCAGTAAGTAGGCCGCACGGGCACTTTTACACGTCAAAAATCTACCAGCGCTTCGCAAGAGACCACTGCTGAGAAGAAGCGCCGCAAGAAACTCAACAGTTAGTCGTTTTTTAAATATACAATTTTAAAACTTAACCTAGCATTATATAAAACAATGAATCTAACATACGATAAGAAATAAATGTATTCACGCGTAGTTGAGCAGGAAAATGTGTCAAAACTCTGAATTTTCTCCAGAACTAATTGGTAGTAAGTAATAGAAAATAATTATGAAAATTATACTTAATTATGATGGTGTAATACAACTACATAAAAAGTTTCGATACATTCTCCTACAGAAACCGTGTCCCCTAGACAATATACAATGTTTACATATTTCTTACAATTAAGTTATTATTAAGTTATTTGGGTGTTTAGTTTAGGCCAAGCACTTTTATCTGATAGATAGTCCTCGACCCTATAGTAAGCTTTAGACATCAGCGACTTTTTCAAGTAAGTTTTAAGTACTGGAAATGGTAACTTTAAAACTTCGTCAGGTAATTTATTATAGAAATGGATGCATTGACCTACAAATGATTTAAAAACCTTACGAACACGATTTTTTTTAGTAGCTATTATATTTTTATTTCTTGTATTAAAATTATGTATATCACAATTCTTAATAAAAGAGTCCTGATTTTTAATGACATAAATAATATTCTCATAAATATATTGTGACGCTACTGTCAAAATACTAATTTCTTTAAATAGTAATCTTAAAGAATCACGGGAGTTTAGGTTATTATATAGAACGGATGGCTCTTTTTTGTAACACGAATATAGTCTGTATATCAGCAGCTTTTCCCCAAACCAGAATACCGTATGACATAACACTATGAAAATAACTATAATAAACTAAGCGAGCTGTCTCAACATTCGTAAGTTGCCTGATTTTCCTAACAGCATAAGCTGCAGAACTTAATATTTACCTGCTAGTACTGCTATGTGGGGACTCCATTGCAAGTTTTTGTCTATAGTTATCCCTAAGAAAAGCGCCTTTTCTACCATTTCCAAACACTCGCCATTTAGAAATATACTAGATTCTACCGGTCTAACATTAGGCAAAGCGAACCTAACACATTTAGTTTTCCTAGCATTGAGTAGCAAATTGTTACTAGTAAACCAATTAAGTACTTTACCTAGCGTGGCGTTTATCCTAATGTAATTGACGGATTTTCGGTCTACCTTGAAAATCAATGATGTATCATCAGCAAATAGCACAATATCACAAATATTCTCTATCATGGGTGGTAAGTTATTAATGTAAACCAAAAATAAGAAAGGACCTAATATGGAGCCCTGAGGCACACCTAATTTAACAGCTGCTCCATGCTTATACTCATGCCTACCATGGTAATACTCAATATGGATGTCAACAATGGCGCTTTGTTTGGCATTTAATTTTTTATGATAATTGATAAAATTATCGGAACTGTTTTAATAACTATTAAAATTTGCAATAACATTTAACAGTGAAATTCACAAACTATTAATACCAATCAAAATAAGGAAAGTGACTATGATGACAAGTAATTTCAAGAATCAAATTTGAAGAAGAAAAGTTAGTCAATGTTTATTTTTGTCATTATCATTTTAAGCTTGTAGCCAAACGTAGCGCGAGCTTGCGAGCTTCATTATGTGTACCAGAGGGCCCAGACAAGATGCACTATGCTAGCTAGCGTTTCTCTTCGTTTAGTTTTTAAGCCAATCGCGTCACTGGTAGATGACGTGGTACGAAAGGCACGTGATGTGCCAGTGATGCGATGGGTTTAAAAACTAAACAAATAGAAACAATAGTTAGCGTAATGCATCTTGTCTGGACCCTGAGGTACATAAATAACTATTACTTGGCAACAAAGGATAGTTCACAAATGATAACATGACGTAGGATCGTACTTTATCGAGACCCTACAAAAAGTGCCTCTCAAAATGTATATATTTATTCGTGCGACGATACTATTTAGAAGGACTGCTGTCGCTGAAACGAGCCGCGGCTAGCGGGTTGGAGGCGGGCTGGCGCGAGTGTCAGACTGGTATCGGATATGGAGCAATTTCCCAAAAATTACCGGCGCGACGCCACCGGTGTCGATTCTCCAATTAACGCATCGAGTAACGAGCGTCCGAGGTTTGCTAGATTTGGGAATACAGCCCCGCCGCCATGCAGTACGAACACTTTTGATTTTGTATTTGAATTATACGTTTACAATACGTTTGGACAATGTTTACTTCAAAGCTTTGCTTTGCTATTAAACATTTCCTTTTTTTTGTAGATACCTAATTATTATTTTTTAAACTTACCGAAAACGTATGTTATTTTTTCGTTACCATCAATTCTATTAACTTTAAAACCGTTAATAATTGAGTGAAAATCGATTAAAAGACATAATGCAAAAGTTAAACCTGTTTTTTTTAACCTATGTGTTTGTTGTTTAGAAAACCCTCGAAGAACTCGATAAGACATAAACTCAAACGTTTATATTTATGAACCTTAAAATTACATTCTGACGCCAGCATTTATATATTAAAATGACGGCTTATTTAGATGCTAAATTGAGTATCAGTCATAACAGAGAGCTTCATGCTCGTACGTTATTTAGTACTCCAGGTCTGGAAGGCTGAATGCGAATTTTCCCGAAGATGACAACTTGACAGATCAATTTGTAGGGGTTTACCCCTATGTTGCAACTTTTATCGAATATGTTAGGGCCGTTTCCAAAAAAGTGATTACAATATATACAAAATATATTGCGCAGTTATAGGGTTTTATGTCGATGGTTCAATCGTGTTAAGTAACTTTTTCATTATATCGAGTCGGTAACTTCAACGTATAGTTTTCGAGAAAATGTTTGCAGTGATTAAATCAGCGCCGCCATATCCGTATCGACTATAATATTATCTTTAGCGCGAACTTAAAATGTTCGCACCGTCATCGTGTTGTAAAATTTGAATCTATTATTCAAACATACACGATGCAAGGTACTTGATCGATAGAAGGAAAGTTGGTGCTCGGGGTGCTGGGCAAATATACCACCTATCATATCAATATCAGTGACTGCTGTTCGCTAACTAATTTTAAGTTGGCTCTGAAATACAAACTGCGCCATTTGGAGTGCTGGCCCCTACCCTGATGTACGAGTATGGAAGTGAATGTTGGGTGTGGCCGGAAAAGCATGAAAGTCGTGTAAATGCAGTTGAAATGCGCTCTTTGCTGAAACTGAAACTGATTGATAGAATAAGGAATGAAAAAGTCAGAGAGAATAGTGGACAAAAAAAAAGATGTAGTGACTAAGATTAAAAAGGGCATGCTTCGATGGTTCGGTCATTTGGAAAGGATGGATGAAAGAAGATTGACGAAAGAGATATACAGATCGAAAGTGAGTGGAAGGGTCGGAAGGGGCCGCTCCTCGCGTATTTTTTTTAATCAAATCGGAGAAATACTGGAAAAGGGCCGAATCTTAAGTACCCAAAACCGACGTGCGTGCATCACTCGATGTATGAATGTGGAAGTAGCGACAGAAATATGTCAAGATCGAAACCAGTGCAAAGAAGTGGTCTCTGCCTAACCCTCTGGGAAACAGGCGTGATTTAATGTAAGTATTATGTATGTAGTAGGTAATTATTTAGAGATGCCATTCATGAACGGACAAAACCTGCATTTTAGAAATTACACAGATATCTGTGACGTTGGTGCCTTAGACGATGTTTTTTAGAGGTCAAGTCAAAGCGCAGGGGTTAGGCAATCGATTAGCCTATTGGTCGGATGATACGTCACAGCCGGTTGTGAAATAGAGAGGACCATGACCCAGCGGAGTGGTGTGGCAATCAATTATTTTTCTACCAACAGTATATGCATTCAGTAATAAGAATGCTATTGAATTGAAAGTACAAAATAAGCGAATGGTACATACTGAAAACTTTTCATGAAGCATCAGAATGAAACAACTTTTCTTTTTCTTTATATGTATAAGAAAAAAAAGTTATTGGAAATTCAAGGCCTTTGAAACAAACTATATTGACGTAAGACGATTGGTATTTGCTTTTAATCGTCAATTGCAATAATCGCTTACAAAATACAAAACTAAGTTAGTACTTTTCCAACAAAGGGCTATGGAAAAAGCAATTATTCGTTTAAATCAATTTTACGTCATGGCAGCGCCGCCGACCTCGAGGTCTCGACTGTTCACCTCGAGCACAACTCGGACCACTTGATTGTTTAATTTTTACTTATCTCATTATGGAAAAAAGTTAAACACGTACGTTTTATCTGGGTGTGGATTCAATCAAAGAGTACGTTGTTGGTATAAGTAAATAAAACAGGTATTGCATGTTTCCTAAATAATGTGTTTGATGATCTTTGTACTTCGCAAGCTATGATTTTTTCAAATATGTTTCACATAGGTATCATTTTCATTCTTCTAAGAATCTAGTCAGCGAAAAAAGCACCAAATTGTTGTGATAAGAAAGGGTGAGCAATCTGAATAGGCCAGTATGGGGAATTCACAGACTATAAGGGTAAGGCTAATCTATTCTCAAGAATCAACACCTCGGTTTTAAAACAGGTAAAAATACTGCTTTTGAAGATTGTCATAAACAGGTCATAGGAACAGCGAATAAACCCAGCAATTAGTTCTCTTTAATTGCGAAATCATGGACTTTAGCTTATTTGGGTACAATGATCTATTGCAAATAGCTTCTTACCACTACGTGCTATCAATCACTGCAATAAAAGATGTATATCCTGAATCAGCAGGAATAATTAGGTTCGTCTCTTTCCTTCGGTTCGTACGTACCTCTGTGTTTTTAGAATGTAGTTTTTCCTTTCTAAAACTCGAGGCCTTGGTTCCTTAACAGATTACTCTCCAGATTTCCACATTCTGACCAATTTACAATTGCATAACCTAGACCAGTATAATTAAATATTTATACATACATAGGTACCGTCACGCCTTCATCCCAGAGTGGGGTATGCAGAGCTACAGAATTACTTACAGTGAACTCTGACAACTATCTATAGTTGTTAATCCTATAACCATATTTTGCACAAACAGGCTTAAATGTTTACCATGTGTACATTAGTGACAGGTTGCAAGCCCATCGCCTAACAAGCCTTTGATCCCTTAGTCGTCTCTTACGAATTCTACAGAAAGACATGGAGTGGTACTATTCTAAGCCGGCAACCACACGGCATATGAAATATTTAGACGAAAATAGGCAGCGAGTACCATTTGTTGTCTTTTTAAATATTTAATTGGCAACGTTATGGTTATAAACAATATGATCACATATCAAAAGCGCTCGAGATTATGCCCGAAATCAAGAGTGTACGCATTAAAATTTTGAATTATCTGTTAACACAAACAAATTCGTCCGATATCCGTAACATTTCCATTTAATTAGCGCTTTCAGAACGGATGGTAAATAAAGCAGTATTTTAGCGTGTCGCTTTGAACAGGTGTCAGCTTAATCAGATGAACCTTTCCAATCAATTCAAGCGTGGTTTACTAAAAGCAAATGCAGAGGAAATTAATTTTCTGCTTTTTACCCTGTAGGTACTTTGAAGTTATTGAAAATATTTACAATTTGCGTGTTTTTTTTTCATTTTGCAATAAACAACACACGAGAAGATGAGGTTTGAATCCAGCTCATGGTTATTTTTACAAAGCTCCTATGTGGAGCTGAATTTGTAAAATAGGTACGATTTTCTTATCGAATGAAAAAATAGTGCAATATATGTAAGTAAACATTTATGTATTTGCAAAACAATGTATGTGTGAATTCCGCATCCCAAAAAGGTTCGCAATGGGGATAGCGTCCCCGACCCTGTCATTACATGACAGAAATTATTTCACTCAAGTTATGTGAACATTCATTTGAGAAGTAACAGAAACTGTTTGCATCAGAAATTAATTAAATAATCTAATAAATACTTTCGCATTGCAAGCCAGGCGGAAGCTTCAACAATAATTGAAGAATCTGCAACACAACACTTATTATCTTATTAAGGTATCAATCGAACACCTTGTTTATATACAGTAACGCTGGAACATTTCACAAACCAAATGGGATAACACAGTTCAAGATCATTCAAAGGTCATTTTCCCGAAATAAACCCAAGTAAATATTGTTAAAATACTATGGTAAAATCGTCAACCGTTCTATCTTCTACAACTTTTGGGCTTTTTGAAGCTACCTTATTTTTGTTTTTTATTTTATTATTCTTTATTATACATTATATTTGTTTTGTAACACAATAAGTTTATCCGCCACCTGTTACGTTCAATTACTAATGGCCAATTTTTTTTTATGTTTATTACTTATAGTAAGTAACGAAGAATTTTCAGCTACGCTTTTCATTTTGGAATAATCTTCAAACATCTAATTAGGTTATATACAAATTATTATTTCTTACCTTTGGTTTAAGAACTAACACACATTTTAGCAAACAAATTATGCGTTTTATTACGTTCAGTAAAAAAAAACAGTATCATGAAGAACGTCGAGCAATTCAATACAACAAATGATCTATAACCTAAAACGAATTTGAAAATTGTGACATAATTACTGTTAATTTAATTTAATTATGTGCCGTCACCTGCAATGCCGATGGCGTGGCAGAATATTGGTCAGCTCACATATAACATGCCATTGACGCGGTCAGAAGAAGATTTTGTTTACAAGAGCGAAAACTTCGAACCACATTAAGAGGATTGTGAAACTGAAAATGTTCATACAAAATGTGATCTTACGTTTCTGATACCCTAACCAAGTTAGATTTTTACGATTATTTAATATGTTCTGGATTATGAAAAACTAGGTCTGCAAGAAAATATTTCTTGGAAGGAAAAAATTAAAAGAAAAAAAAGTAAATACAAACCTAGTGTTTTATAATGTTTAAAACATATTCCAAAATCATGGAAATCGGACTTGATTAAGGGGGTGAGAAACGTTATCGACCGGAGCTAAATTTGTAAGGAAAAAAAAAACAAAAAAGTGACAGCTACGCGATTTATGGTTAGTTTCACAGTCCTCTTCACTCCTACCTCTGCCTGAAGGACGAGGGCGTGGAGCGGCCGGCCAGGCCAGCGACTCGCGCGCGCCTCCGCGTCAGCGCCTCGTCGCTGCACCGCGGGAACTAAACGCCCGGCTCGGCGCATCCTTGTCCCCCGCGCATTTCCCGCCGACCTCGTCTCAACACCGATGCATTTATGTCATCTAACTGACATTATTATGTGCTTTGACCAATATTGCCATTTATAATTAAAATGCGCATTTCTGAGAACTTAAGTCATTTATCGTTAAAAAGTAACGTCCGTTTAGAAATTCCGCGTGGAATTCGTTTCCCGTTACTCCCCTCTTGCATTCAGAAGAAACCTACGTGCCAAATTTGGACACTAGTCCCATCGCTCATTTTTCTTTCATATGATTATATTTAGATTACATCATGTATGTACCCAATGCCTATGGGTACTAGAAAACGATGTAAATACTTATACAGGGTGACTGCGGGGTCGTGTAGCAACAAAGTAAACTTAAACTCTCTACATCATTAGAAACATAACGCAGTAAATTTGAGAGCGTTAGGATAATTAGTTTGTTTTTTATTTAAATAAATAATAAACCCAATCTGTTTATTCAGGATCATATCATCATCGTACATCCATCGTTTAGTACTGGATGTACGATGATGATATGATCCTGAATAAACAGATTGGGTTTATTATTTATTTAAATAAAAAACAAACTAATTATCCTAACGCTCTCAAATTTACTGCGTTATGTTTCTAATGATGTAGAGAGTTTAAGTTTACTTTGTTGCTACACGACCCCGCAGTCACCCTGTATAGAGAAATAAATGATTAAATTCGTAGAAAACATCAAAGACTAGGAAACAAATACTCGTGCTCATCACACAAATATTTGCCCATACCGGTAGGCAGGGTACTGCCGACTAGGCTATCACGTCGTCAGTAGTTGTGTAGTAGTTAGTACGTGTGAGTTACAACCGCTCCCACCATCTAGTGGTAGACACCTGAACTACTTGGAAGACAAAACGTAACAGAGGGCGTTTTAGCGAATCGTTTTCATGTCATCGGTTATTTTGTTACCAGACCAACGCGGAGCGCGCAGCGTGAGGAAAATGCACAAAATTTGTTCCTGAGATACATGCGACTAAAGTGTTTCATTCATTTAAGATTTAATTCAAAAATCATTTAAGACAGAGCACCAAATAACTTTAAATAGAAAATTTGTTCATATATGTTGTTTTTTGTGTTTGTCGTCACGGTTTCCGAACCCTACACTGAGCATGGTCCAACATGCTCTTGCCCGGTTTTACGTCTGCGTAACGCTTTTGCCCCAATGTCAGTGCTCAACCTTTTCCTTACTTATTGATTCTTAAGCAACATTAAAAATTTAGAAAATAATACACTCAAGTACTTAGGTACTTATTTGAATATTTTTTTAGAATTAACAACTGAAAATGATAGTAACAATAATTAAATTCTGAGTTGTATCCGCTCTCTTTTCTTATCAGAATAAGTAATTTAGGTCATACAAGATAGGTAAAATATGAAACCCGTATATCCTATAATGGTTCACATGGTCAAAATAACATGTGTCACAATATCTCACTCTTTTCAATCCAAGAAAATTATTTTCAACATCTGATATTTAAGTTTTGTTTAATGCGTCTACAAATTCAAGCCACTTTCTGCAAAATAATACTATTTTCTGTCTCAGCCTGTTGATAGTTTTGTGTTGTTGATAGTTGTGTGGATTGCGTTGCGAACACGTACCATTAAGTTTTAAAGGCCTATTCCCAATCGTCTAGCAATCATTAAAAAAGAGGGATTTAGTTATAGCGCAGGAAAAACATGTACCTAAGTATAAAGAACAAAGCGAAAGAGTATTTCAGAATACTACATATATGTTTCATAATTTTAGATTAAGAAATGAAGCCTGTATCCCGGTTGACTGAACTGGAAATTTACAATTGGGGATCACCGAAAAAAAATACTACTTGTTTTTTTATTTTTATTCGAAAGAATAGACTTTCATAAGCAAATAAAAAAAGTATTAGATTTTTTGGTTGCGTCATATAACTACAAAAAATACAAATAGTTTATTAAATCTGGGACGGATTAAGATGGACACTAACCTTAGTCTGTCACATAATTAAAAAACAGTTACTGATGTACCATTGACAGCTATCCTGTCATAAATTAAAACAAACAACATAACCTTCGCATGTGATTTTACGCGCGCTTCCTTCTCTAAGTTTTCGGTATATTCTCTGGATTTCTTTTAATTTTTCGACTGCTTACCCACACCGGACTTTTGATATTGCCTGCTTCGACGATAACTCTTGCTTTGTACCCTGGACTGAACTTCTGTTCGTGGCATTCAATTTGTTTTTACCATGGAAGACCAACGATGGAGAGAACCTAAAATGTGTTTTTTACCAACATGCGCCAATAATGACGTTAAAACTCCTGAGAAGAGGTTCTTTGCTATTAGGAAAGAACTAAAGGAAAATTGGTGAAAATGGCAGACTAACTGCCCAAAACGACGTCTTTATTAAAGCGTTAACAGAGAAGAGTGGCTTTATAGATCATCTTCCATTTAATGCTGTCATTATGGCAGACAGAGGGTTCAAGGAAATAGAATCTTTATTGAGCTCAAAAAATATTAAACTGCTAAGACCTCCTTCTGTTTTCACAAATAAACAGTTAACAAAAAAAGAGGTAATTCAGACTAAAGTTATCGCAAGCTTGAGAGTACATATTGAAAGGGTTATAAGGAGAGTAAGGGAGTTTCGAATGTTAAAACCTCATTCTGAAGTGGATAATAAACATGTGAAATACTTGGACGAATTAGTAACAATTGCATGTGGCTTGGTAAATCTACAGGATCCTATAATAAAAGTTATTTGATGAGTTAAATTGTTTTATTTTATATTAATAACCTATGTAAAGGCACTTTTCAAAATTAGTTTTGCAATGAGCAATTTCATGTAGTTTAGAGCCAGTAATGCGACTTTGTCTCTTGCAAAGCCATAATTTTGAATCGGCCTGCTTAATTGTTGCTTGGCTAATTTTATTTTCTTTACCACATACAGTTCTGTCAATAAATATCTTGTAATTTTTATTACTATGATCAGTTTCTTGTTGTACAAAGTTGACCATCATATTAAAAATGCAGTAATTTGTCAATTTTTCTGTTTGTTTGTTCTGATCATAACTGATGATCAAACTGTTTCTGCAAGCATGTTTGTAGGCTTCGTTGCGGAATTTTTCTAGAATGCTCGCATCCTTTGGACCCTTCTGTGGAACCTTGTTTTTGATTAAATGTTTAATCGATAAAACTTCCTCTCGAGCCCGCTTCAAATTTGGCGTCACCCAATAACACTCCACACTTGTAGGTGATGGTTCATCACTACGTTTTCCATAGCCTCACCTCAACATAGCCAACTGCACTCTCTATATAGGACTGCCGTGATGACCTTAAAAGCAAAATATAATGAGTTCCAGATCTTTTCTTAATAATAATAGAAACGAAATCCGTAAATACATTTTCGCAATTGAATATCTCAAAAATAAAGAAATATACTGAGGAAAAGACGCGATTAGGTTGAGCTCACATTACTTACATTAAGGCTTTAGCACCTCTTATTTCAGCGACGTTATACTTGTCACTAGAATTCATAAACTCCATAAGCATAATCGTATCTACTTTTGGCAGATTTGATGTGTCCGCTCTAACAAAATCAGTGGTTCTATTCATATTTTGCAGTTTTCAAATTCCAGTATCAGTTCCAAGTCATCGTAGCAGCTATCAAAGTCAGGTTCAGGGTACAAAGCAAGAGTTAACGTCGGAGCAGGCAATATCAAAAGTCCGGTGTGGGTAAGCAATCGAAAAATTAAAAGAAATCCAGAGAATATACCGAAAACTTAGAGAAGGAAGCGCGGGTAAAATCACAAGCGAAGGTTTTGTTGTTTGTTTTAATTTATGACAGGATAGCTGTCAATGGTACATCAGTAACTGTTTTTTTTAATTATGTGACAGACTAAGGTAAGTGTCCATCTTAATCCGTCCCAGATTTAATAAACTATTTTTATTTCTTGTAGTTATATGACGCAACCAAAAAATCTGATACTTTTTTTATTTGCTTATGAAAGTCTATTCTTTCGAATCAAAATATAAAAACAAGTAGTTTTTTTTTCTGTGATCCCCAATTATTTTACTGGAAGGATTAATTCGTGTCCATAGTTGTGAGCCGAATGAATTCATTTGCAGCCTAGGTTCACAACTGTTTAGTGTGAAATCGGCCAATAACCGATCTGCAATTGCTATACTTTTACAACAGAAAGGTTCAGTATGCCACTTATTGACCAAGTATCGTCTGACTCTGCGGCTTCTCTCACTATCTATATCTGCTGAGCTTTTTGTTGATTCGATAAAATATCAACTTTGGCTTTGCTGGTCGATAAAACATCGCCCCGTCATCACTGGCTAAACCTGCACCCTTTTATCACGATACAAGTGTACGGTTTTGCACTACGACTCAACAGCGGAATAAGTTGAGGTTTAAGTTTGGTTAGTGATTTATGGTTGATTATGGCTGATTTGGTCAAGATTTTTCATTAAATTTGGTTTAAAATATTTTGAGTCTCCCACTTCAGTTGGACTGCCCGTTACTATTATCTGCTACTTTAGAAGTTTTTTATGGCGTTTTCGAAGGCGTTTATTTGTTTTTTAAAACATTTATTTTATTTTATTCTTTTAAGTGATCTTAATAAGCTGTTATGTACTCCTGCTTCTTAGGTGATATGAGATTTTAAAACATTTCAAACTCGCCGCAAGCAATGCCACAGGAATGTCACAGTCATATTCTATCGCCACCCTTAATACCACCATTGAGAAGTTCCTCTGGCCATCTGTGGTTTTCATCATCAGTTCCACTTCATCATCTGATAATTTCTGAATGCAAATGCGGGACTTGTTACTAAAATATTAAAATCGCTATATTTACGAGTATGCCTATAATATAATTTCCCCTTAATCTTTAAGTACGTCAAGTTATGGGCCACTATGTATTACAGCTGTACCTCGCTTAGACGCATCAGTTACTACAAGCGGTAAGCTTAGATGTAGATAGAAGGTGATTTTAACTGAAGTGACGTTTTTATGCCTTTATATAGTAATTCGAAATACCATTCTATTGAATGGTATTTCGAATCCATTCTACGAAATACTATTCTATTGAATGGTATTTCGAATTACTAATAAATACTACTTTATTACTAATTACAATTACATAAATACTCAACTGGGTTTTACTTTTGTGAAAAAGATTTACCAAAATTGTGTAGCCACCCCGTAAACCTCGTGTTAGTGACCCCGCTGCCTCTATATTATGAAAAGCATGTCATGCGCTAACGCTGAGTTAATCAAGCCGGGCTTAATCAAGTAAGGTGGTATTTCCTATTTCCACCTAAAGTAGAATTCTTAAAATAACGCGTCTACTTTGGTTAACATTTTATACTTCTTAACAAGTTACTTCCTGTTTGTTTCACGATATGACCCGTGGCCCCACTACTTCGTCCCACTGCTCTATTCGTTTTCGTCAGAAATTCGCCAGAAACCATTTTTATTCCGCAAAAGTAGGTAGGTTAGGTTCGTTAGTTATCTTTAAACGCCCGAAGGACTTTTGCGACCTACAATGTAACGAGGGCCTAGACTACACCAAAGGCATAATGATTACCCGAAATATTCAGGACTGACGTAGTAACTACATCCACAGAATGCACCTGGCTTAGGCCCATCGTGCACTTACAAAAAAGGTTTACTTGGGAATTTTACAGCAAACTTTAGGGTTATTTTTATGATAGTAAATAATCTATATACTCAAATGTGAAAAAGTTGATGTTTCAGATCAATTAACTTTACATTACTTACGTTAAACGCAATTTTGGTATGGTCGCACCTATTTTTGATCGGAATTTACTACTGCTCGTAGCGACGCTTGTCAAAACCTCCAGCATGATTGTAGCTATAACCATAACTATAATCATTATCATTATTGTTCTAAAAACAGAAGAAACTAAATAAAATGCATTGAAAGAACATCATTTTGGTGTTTTCAATTCACGAGTACGCCGCCTGTCGAACTGGCGTCGCTGGCTGCGTCAACGTATACACAGTTAAGAATTACAGCTTTAAAAAAATTCTCCGTGGCGCGACGGATTTTAAGAGCTGTACCTATTTAACTTTTTTTTATATTAGGTGTCTTACCCGAAAAGATATCCTTGCTTACTTTCCGTGATAGTCAAATTACAACAACGTTTTAATTAACAATCAGCATCTCAAGCTAGAAGAGGCTTGACAAATACTTTGAAAAAAAACTGGCCAAGTGCGAGTTGGACTCGCGCACGAAAGGTTCCGTACCATTATCTAGACAAAATTAGCAAAAAAACGACAAAAAAAATCACGTTGTTTGTCTGAGAGCCCCCTTAAATTTATAAAAGTGAAAATGTAAACAATAATAAAAGACATAACAAAATATTCTGTGAATATTCCAAGCGTCTACCTGCTGCCGTTTTGAATCTCGAGCAAAACCGGTAAAAAAATCTCGTTTGTTGTACGGGAGCCCGACTTCAATATTTATTTTACTCTAAATATTTTTAGTATTTGTTGTTATAGCGGCAACCGAAACACATCATAAATTTGTGAAAATACCTTATTTATGATTCACCACTCCTGAGACTAAATAAAAACCCTTCGACAAAATTAGTCTTTGCTATGTAGGTACGAGTATCACCTAGAAAAATAAAATCTTGAAGAAAATCCAGCCGCGATTGGGTGAATGGTTAAAACTATTCTTTTTCGTAATATACGTAGGAATAATTTGTTTTGATTTTGGCTAAAAAAGTGATTTGTTAGAACTCCAAGATGGTGTTCCGACAAGTTCTCCAAGAGTTAGGTTTGATTTAAAAATCAGTGATACATGAGGCAGCGATTTAAAGCCAACCACAAGACCTTAAAAAAGTGCACCACCTAAGTGACAGCGTAGGTAGGTACAGTACCTATTGTTTAAGTATAACAGTGACACTTTAAATCATGAGCATAAGCTTTTTTTTATAATAACGAACTCGCTGTTTTTTCCTTAAAAGCAATTACGTGAATTAATTATTGCTAAACTTTAAAGGCTTAATATGAACCATTCTTTACTCAGAAATCAGAACAAATGAAACAGGATGGACTTAAAAATAAAAGAACTGCACACTGCACAGTCAAGTTCACTTTACTTTTTTTGTGAAATCCATTATTAGATTCTCTTTTGAAGATGTACCTTTTTCATAAATAATAATTGCTGAAATTATGTGAAGTCCCAGTGTTATTCCAATAAACCACTTCGTTAACCTATCAGCCCATACATTTTGAGTGATAAAAAACGTTTGTAGTGTTTGCACCTTGGCTACGGCCCTATGTCTCATAGACATAAGCTATGCGCATAATTTTCTGTGGGTTTTATATAAAATGGCTTTCGTTTCCACAAAGTTCTTGAACTTATGCTTATTTATGTATTTTTATGTGTAGAATCAGACTGTAAATTGCAAACGTGGTAGATACCATTCACCCGGTCTTAACTAAATTTTCTTCAAGATTTACTTTTGCTAGTTGCTACCTATCTAAGGCGCATGCACACTTTAGTGCTTCGTCACCTTAACGACATGTTTGAACTGCTGCACCAATCTGTCGAAGGCGTTTAAGTGACAAAGTATAAAAGTGTGGAGCGACTTATAAGGCCAACTGTACAGCAGAGAGGTAGGTAGGATGTAACTTATATGTTTATATCCAAACGTGAGTGCGTACAAATCGATTTTAATGATTAATTTGTTTGTACTACTACATGGACACGAACCGCGTGGTTGAATCAATATTGCCTATCAAGGCAATGCAGTCGCGTTTTTGTTAATCGTGCGTTTACATCGCTGCAAAAAATCACCTTATGTAGCCGCCCTAAAAGCACCTACTTATTTGATCAGTGATCACAGAGTTAACCCTGAAATGAACTTGTTGATAACAAGTAGGTACTATTAAAGAGGATTTTACCAAAGAAGGTGCGTTATTTTTCAAGTTCTCCTTTTAGTAGGAATTACGTCTTACATTGATTAAGGCCGGCTTGGTCAAATAGAGTTAGCGCAAAGCATGGCGTTCAAAATGGGGAGCGCGGTCATTAGCATTAAGTTAACGGGGAGGTACACACACAAGTTTGCTTGTCGTAGCACCTGCAAAACGAGAAAGTATTAAAATGAATGGTTTTTAGATTTTATGACGGGGCAGGGCAGTGGACGCTCTTAGCTAACACGGGTATGATGATAGTGTGGATGAAATCATCAATAAATGAATAATGTCCCACTTTGGTCGCAAGCATTATCTTCTTTGCTGGGCACAACTAAAGCCCCATTAGTTTCTCCGTCTTGTGCTGTATTTTTACCTCATGTTCTGTTTCCTAGTGTCCTGTGGCTCTATCCAAGACGCTTAACGCTAAAGTAAACGATTGTCGAAAACGGTCTACACGCATGGAATTGACATAAACGTCGGACGCAACCGCCCGTCAGCTTCCGACACTTCAATATATTTTTGGATACGATAACGATCTCGCAATGTATTTTGTCTAGGCCCTCTAACCTGATTCACGGAATTTTCAGCCATCTATTTAGAAACAGTACGGATAAAGCACTGGTTTTGGGAGCGCTTATGAATATATAAATACAAAGCACATAAAAAAATCAACAAAAATCCATCATTTTTAGTTTTTTCCAAGAATTTCTCCAACTTGTACGTTTTGTAATATGTTTAGGTTTTATTCTAATCAAGTAATTGCTGGATAGTCTATTTACTGTTATTATTGTTCTTAATAACAATTAAACAGTAAATTAATGAATACAGACTTGGCTTTACGAATCTGCCATGTTGCTCTCGTAACAATTAATTGACCAGCTCGTTGACAAGGATACATTCGTTTTACTTGAACGTCCACGATATGCACACGATATTTGTAGTTAAACCGAACATAATCGCGTGCAATAACTGTTATGAATGATTCCCTCGACGTTTCGATGGCATTGCAACGACCGTGGTCACGAGGAGCCTGACCAAGCGGGCATCAACCTCTGCGGTTGCTCGATCGTAAAAGTAACATGTGTGAGTGTTGTATAAGTATAAGAAAATCAATTAAGCCTAATCGTGAAAGTTAATTAATTTTATGTGCTTTACTTTTAGATATTTTCCAGATTTTAGATATTCATCTTTAGTTTATGCTGTTTTGGGTGACACGTAACTTAGCAAAAATCTCACCTATAGAGTTTAATATTTCCTAAGGTACACCTCTTAAATTCCTTAAATACTATTTTTTTTATTGTATATTTAAACTAACTTAAGAATAAAAATAATCTCAACATAAATACTTAAGTACATATTTTTTGAAAGCTAAGGAGCCTAAACAAGCGGTCCTCGTATATTTTGAGGGCGATCATCCAAATAATCCAACCTAAATCTACTGTGTTTTTGTCCTTGCCTTGTAAATTGGGACGAAAACCTTAAAACAATATTCCCTAATTCTTAATTAGCTTTTTGTATATTTCCTTACACCCTTTGATTTTTCACAAAAACTTTAAAACCGTGTGATTTTAAATAGCCGCTGAAGTTATAAATGACTAAATTATTTTTCTTTTTTTTAATAGTTGTCTAATTATTTTAAAGTCAAAAGTCGCCTATAGTCGTGAATCGTAAGATTCAGTACCGACGCTAGAGTGTTTACACAATATTTGCATTTATGGGCCGTTAACAGGGTTGGTCTAATTAGACTTAAACGTTTCATATTACAGCGTTTTATGGTTTGTAACTTTAGGTATCATAGTGCTTAGCTTTAATTTATTGGTTATTGGCTTAATATCAAATATTTTATTTTATTTTATTCTATTCGGAAAGCTTACTGCCTAATACAAATCGATCGAACATACTTATATCTAAAAGCTAATTACAAGCTTCCACACGTTCACTTAAAGAATAACATGCAAAGTCTCGAGTTAAATATGTAAACAATAACAAATGTACTCCTTAAGAGTCAGATCAAGCCGCCACCACAATAGTCATGAGCTCAGATTCTCAAAAACAAGCGACAATAAACAAACAAACAATACAATGATGCAAAAATAAAGATGCGAAAACACAATTACGATGTGCGAGTGTAGTACTGTACAGACATTATTTAAATGTAATAATATTTTTGACAGAGAGAGTGCTAATATAAAAGAGATCCATTCACGAGTCAGAATTCAATTCATTGAAGATTTTAGTAGTGCAGGGGAAAAAAAACTTGCAGATATTAGTGTGAGAAAGGGGAATGTGAAACAAACCTCTTTTTCTGAGTTGAGAGGCGGGTGTATAAAAAACTAACTTGCTTGGGAGCTCTGGGCTGTCCACAAGGCCCTGAGCAATCTTCGTCAGCAGACTCACGTCATTAGCAAGCCGTCTTTTGAACAGAGGGACGAGGTGAAGACTGCGGCAAGAACTCAAGTAGTTGTCATGTGATACATTAAATTTATATGTTAGTAATCGAATGTTCTTCTGTATCATCTCAATCCTGTCTGAGTAGACCTTATAGTGTGGATTCCATAACTGGGAGGCATACTCCAGTTGAGATCGTACAAAGGTGCAATAAATAATTTTGACTGTCTTCATTTTTCTGAAATCTCTTGCAAAACGAATAATGATTCCATAAATACAAAGGCTTTATATGCCTTATCAACAATATTTTCAATTATATGCAAGATAAATATAAGTTTATGATCATGCAATACGCCCAAATCTCTAGTCGAGGTATTAACTGTTAAATTTTGTGATTTAATCCTATAAGCATGTTTAAAGACATTGTGTTTTCTTGTGAAGTTAATAGAGAAGCACTTCGAGACCTTAAGATCCAACCTATTTGTTGCACAGTACTGATCTAGCCTATACAAAATCCTCCTGCAGCAGTCTAGCATCATTTTCACATTTCACAACTGTAAAGATTTTCATGTCATCTGCATATAAACGAAACATGATATTTAAAAATGATAACGCTAATTTATGTGATTTTATTTTACAGGTTACTGACATTAAAAACATTACATGTCTTGTTTAAACTGCCTCCTTCCGCTTCGTAAGCAAGCAGGAAGGCAGCGACGCACTTCGCTTACTGCCTCTCTTGTTGAAAGCGGGCCTTAATTTTTTAGGAAGCTGCCAAAATTATTTCTCTCAACTCTCTTAGAGAGGATATTGGTGAATGGCACATACTCGTATGACCCCAAATGAAGAAGCCACATGGTGTTAAATCCTGGTTCCTTGCTGGCCAAGGGATCGGGCCGCCTCGAACATTAGTCAACAGCAGGGGTCGGACAAAACGTGCGGATGACGTCAAACCACTTATAGGATGATTTCAAATAGTGTTTTTGATTTTCATAATCAATCATGGATTTGCAACCTGTCACTAATACACCGGTAAACATCTTAACCTGATTATGCAAAACGTGGTTACAGAATTATCAACAACTTATTTAAGGGTGCTTGGTAATTCTGTAGCTCTGCCTACCCCACTCTGAAGAATGAAGGCGTGAGTTTATGTATGTATGTATAAACAATTATCACTTATCATTTATCAACCTCCTTATTAAACGATATCGCCACTTGAAATGAGTAAGTACGTTTTTGACTGACATTGTCAATCAGATGAACAATAAATTGACTTCGTTATTGTTTAGCTATTGTATATTCACAATTATATTTAGCTAAAATCTATATTTACTAATGTATAAAAAAACGCTGTAAAATGTCATCTTTACTCGAATACTGTGGCAATTTTCCGTTTTTGGAGGTACGTGACAAACACGTATACTGCTCTTGCTGTAATAAAGATATACCAACGAAGGTAAGCAATATTAAAAGACATTTGGAGACAACCAAACATGTCGGAAACGTAGAAAAAAAAGGGCAAAGTGAATTTAATGCGAACCTTACAAGTTTTATGATAGCAGCAAACATACCCTGGGTGCAACTACAAAATCAAAATTTCCGCAATTTTATAAAAAAATGCATTGATGGCGAATATGCAAAAACAGTTACCATACCAACCGAATCAAACCTAAGACTTCGCTATTTGCCAAAAATGTTCAAAAATGCCTTTTCTTCTATACGAAAAGATATCGGGGAATCCTATATTTATGTTACAGTAGATGAGACAAAAGACCGTTTGCAACAAAATATTGCTAATGTCCTCGTTGGTGCTCTTAGAGAGCATAATGCAAGCAGACCACATATAATTGCTTCTAAAGTTCTCGACTGTACAAACAACGTCACCATAAACGATTTAGTTGTCAATTCATTGAACAATTTTTTTGAAAACGAGGTCTATCATGACAGAGTGTTATTATTTTTGACTGATGGGGCTCCCTATATGTTGAAAGCAGGTCGAACGCTAAAAAACTTATTTGGAAATATGATCCACGTGACATGTTTGGCTCATGGGTTAAATCGAGTCGCAGAGACAGTTCGAGGGTTATACGACGATGTCAATGATGTAATCGCAAGCGTTAAATCAGTGTTTTTAAAATCACCATCAAGATTAAAAGTTTTGAACCAGTTATACCCTACTATACCACAGCCTCCTCGGCCGATTATTACTAGATGGAACACTTGGCTTGAGGCTTGCAAATACTACGCGACATACTTGGATGAGATCACGAACGTGTTGAATGCTTTAAATGATCAAAATGCCGCTAAAGTAAGACGTGCGAAGAAAGCAGTAAGTAGACCTCATCTAAAAAGCAACTTGTGTTTTATAAATGAACATTGCAGCATTTTGGTGGAGTCTACTAAACAGTTACAAAGCTCTACACTGACACTAAGTGACTCGTTACAAGTCGTAAAAACAGTCACGGCAAAATTGTCTAAAATTAGTTTGCATGCAAAAGGGAAATATATATATCAAAAGCAAAAAACAGTTCTCAGGAAAAATAAGGAACTACAAACAATGCAAAAACTTGCCGACTTAAATGACAAAAAAGAAATTAGTGTCGATAGAAATGATGGAAACATAGAAAAAATTGACTTGTGGCCATTTTTCAAATACGCCCCAATCACATCAGTGGAGGTCGAAAGGTCGTTTTCGATTTTGAAATGGATTTTTACAAGTACACGTTCTAGAATGACGTCTCAGAATTTAGAACAGATATTAATAATTAATTATGAAAGCAAGTACTTTTAAGGAAATATCTCCGCACCGAATAGCGAGTGTATTAAAATATCGGAAAAAAAATGATTTAGAATGATTTTATATAAGATAGTTAAATGCATTACATTTTTATTTTTTATAGCGTATAAAGTTTGCAATCTTTATTTACTCAATTTCACTTTTACATGGACTGGCCTAAAATAAACGTAACATAAAGACAATAGAAATGACGCTTGACATAAGAAGAAAACAAATGTCTGTGTAGTTTTGGCCCTATAATAAATAATAATACGTATGACTCTTCTTCTTCTTAGCGTGTCGACGGCGAGTCAAATTGAGGCTGACCAATATTGAGCCACGCGAGCAGCACTATCAGTGGCGTACTATACGGAGCTGGTGGTGAGAGATGCACATCAAAAAACGCTCCACGGTGCACCGCAGCTACCACAGTTACCTATATGTATAACTTTTAAAGTGTAATATAGTGCTATTGTGAAATTCAAGTGGTATTATTTTGGAGATCCCTGGGATTTAACATATGACTGATATTTGCGTTTGTAAGTTATAATTTGCGTATTTAAATTCTATTCAAAGTTTTTTTTTATATTGCAGGAAAATGTGTAGATATGGAAAGCCAATCGATCTTACGTGCGTGTGAATATGAATACACGTCCGACGATGAAATCGATATGCCCTGTACTCAAGAGTATTTTATAAAGCTACCGGAGGGTCAAAGTGAACTCAGGAGTAGTGATAGTACACCTGATATTTTAATATCCGTAGGAACGCAGACTACAGGACAAGGCAAAGATATCTCTACACAAACTGAGCAATCAAGTACTGCAATTGTTATGGATACCGCAAAATTGTTGGCTAAATTTTTTTTCCCCGATCAATCGACTGAGGAAAAAAAATTCATTCAGGCATACTTTAAGTCTGTAACGACTATTATAGACTTGTTAGAAAAATAGTAATAATTTCATTAAATAATATCAAACTTTATTTTTAATTTTACTAATCTTATCTACTGTATTACCTACCTACTTATCTTTGAGTATTAAATCTAATTATCTGAGGTTCCCACAGATTTGTTCTAATTAATTTTATGAAGATTGACGAAAGAGATATACAGAGCAAAAGTGAGTGGAAGGGTCGGAAGGGGCCGCCCTAGGCGTACTTTTTTGAGTCAAATCGGAGAAATACTGGAAAAGGGCCGAATCTTAAGTACCCGAAACCGACGTGCATGCATGACTCGATGTATGAATGTGGAAGAAGCGAAAGATATTTGTCAGGATCGTAGCAGGTGGAAAGAAGTGGTTTCTGCCTACCCCTCTGGGAAACAGGCGTGATATAATGTATGTATGTATGTAATTTTAAATAATCGTACCTTATGGTAACAAGTTTCGTGAAATTTATTTTATTCACTACATCACCCTACCACCTGTATTATTAAAACTATGGATTTATTTTGTTACTTCATTACTACTTCTTCGTTACTACATGTCACACGGATGTTAAAATACAAACATCATCCTGTGTGCAAGATTAGGTACGTCATTTTTACGTCATCCGCACGTTTTGTCCGACCCCTGGTCAACAGTGTACCTTAATCAGCAATATGCTTCGTCAATAAATCTACACATTTATTCCTCGGGTCTCAAGTGGCTCAACGGATCCAATACTGGAAACATTGCCACGCTATTGTCAATAGAACTTATTGAAACAGATGCACACAACCCCTATCCCTCAATTGCTGTCCCAAAGCTTTAATAAAAGTTTTTCCCTCTACGCGTCAAGAAGCACTACCAATGATCTCTCCTGTTACCGGAAGAAACTCATACACAGGCTTGAGCTCTGAGTATTTGGAGAGCTTGAGCCTTGCAGTACCTTCAGCATCGGCATCTGTGCTCCGTGTCATGTGGCCGAGCTTGAGCTTTATGAACTTGAATTAATAATCCGTTCGAAGTCCTGCAGTTACCATGTACCAATGAGTTTTCTAACTTAAGTGCATTATCCGATGCTCTTACAGTGAAGGAAAAATGTCGCGAGGAAACCTGCACATTCGAACAGCTGAATGTGTAAGAGGGTAAGTGCACAAAAGATCCCAATGGGTCAAAGTGTATCCGAAAGGCCCCATCTGTAAGATAACATAAGATGGGACTAATTATCCATTAGAACACAATCCTTACAAATGGAACGTACTAGGATTCAGCACGCACGTGGGATTCAATCCTAAGGGTTAATTTGGATAAGGCTGAGGTAGACAGTGGTGACTCTTAACCTGTCCTTAAGAATACTAGATAAGAAAAGAAACCTTCCCAGGGCTAGCTCGGGAGTAGCCAGAGCTACCTCAAAGGTTGCGGAATTTCCGGGTAGAGCGGTGATCCGCTATGGAAAACAGGTGGCTGACGGCTAAGACAAGGGTCATCAGGCCGCCAATCAATCCACATTGCCTTAATATAAGCTACGAGAGTACACCACATCTGTAGAGTCCCGGAGTACGAAACTGACGCCGCTTATGTAGCACGTGGGCTAACCCGGGTAGGTGGCGGACGGCGTTGCGCGACGCGGACGCTCGCTGTGACGTCACAGTCACCGCAGTGCTCGCCGGTGTGACTCCCCCGACGCTCAAACAGCGTGAACTTATCCCAATACAGCTTTATCTTTCAGCAATCCATGGAACTGAACGTCACGCGACACCGATTTAATATCGTGGGACGTATATTCGAACTGAGGTGTCACAAATAATGTGACTTAGGGTATTTTTGGCAGAGAACGAACACGCGTACTTAGATCATTATACTCATTTTTAACACCGGGTCCGGAGACGGCAATGACTCAATTTCACACACAAGTTTTTTTTGACGCTTACGTATTTTGAGTGAGATATTGGTACGTACGTCAAGTCAGTGGCAAACACTCATGTACAGACGACTACAAAGAGATGTACTTATCCACTTTTTCACGTTGTTGCATTGTAATAAGGTCACACATATTTAACACACGCCACTCATATTTTTTGACCTCTCTTATACAACTATTGCATAAACTACTATTATGAAAATAAATGCTGTTCTGTCAACAGCGAAATTTAAAACATAGCTCTTACTTCAGCTCGCAAGAAATAAGTAAATGTTTTCAAATATCCTCTGATACAATAAATACAAAGCAAGGCATGTTTTAAACGCGAATATCTATGACATCAGCATCATGTTAGGATAAGGACAGTCGTCTAAATTGTACCGCATTGTAGCTTGTTAAACTTGTACACGAGTCATTTAGAAGTAACAGCGACTTTATCCTATAAGATAAGATCAAACCACATGTTTCGCCCAATATTTATACGTCGTCCGACTTGACTGATGAAGGTATGATAAAAAATAATAAGCGAAAGCTATTCGCATCGTGATTACTTATAACTAAAACAGTTTTAACAAGTAGGTATTTGTACAATAAATATGCAAAAAGATTCGATAATTCAATGTTCTTCTATCTGATGAAACACTACAATTAGCAACACTGAATTTCGCAAAAGTACGTTAGAGTGGCGGCCACTAAGTAAGTAGAAAATACATGTATGCAAAGAATATTTTTGCCGATTTGTTTGCTGATTGGTGGATAAAATTTTAGTTTTAATCATGAGGACTGAGAAATAACAGACTGAAATCGACTTTGAATTGGTCACACACGCACACCATTTTAATACTAAATAATGTCCCATTCTTAAACCATTCGACATAAAGTTACATTGAGATATAGCTAGGTCAGTAAAAATAAATAATATAAGTAATTACGTACAGTTTTTTTGTGTTGTGTAAGTAAACACATTTTTTTATATCGAATAAAAACAATATTATTATCACAACGATGACACATTATAGTAGTTTATGCCATAGTTGTATAAGAGAGGTCAAAAAATATGAGTGGCGTGTGTGTGTGTGAGTGGCGTAAAGGTAAGCGCCACGAGTGTTTTTTGACTTAGTTATACACCGTTGCATACAATACTTTTTCTACGACTAGGTTTCAAATGAAATGCAAAACTAAGCGAAAAAACTTACAAACGAACGAACGAAGTAAAGAACAACAAACGAGCGGGAAACAAGAAAATGACAAAATATGTGTCTATGGTTTACTTTGTTTTTAAATTGACGGAATGGAAAATATAATTATTTACAATTCCAAAACATTTTAATTTGACCAATCATAATACTTCACCAAATTAAATCCACCAATCACAATACACATCGACTGTCAAACGGAACGATAGGTTCTTTTAGGTACGTGTTTCTCTTTAACTAATTTAAATCTTTTAAAAAAACTTTGTATTTCGTATCAACCAACCAGAATACAGCTATTTTAAAATCGACCAATCAGGTAACTGAAATCATTTCTCAAACAAAACATTAGGTGATTTATAGTCCCTATTTCACAATCGTTAAAATATGATTAAATCGATTGTGCAACGCTAAGCTTTGGCAGCTGGCCGTATCGTTTTATCTCAAAAACGCACAAGTGCTGTTTTGGGGCATAGACAAGATAGACTTTTCTCTGGATTATTCTGCGGACATATTATGTATGTTCTTATATTAGTGTTCGTGACTATATAAATGACAGATAAAAGTACAGGAGTAGGAAAACGCATATTATGATATCAGATACAAATGCTCGCGGCTCCCGTGGAGGAGATCGCGTGACGTCGCTCAAATAATAGTCACTTGTCACCAGCGAGATTTAGAAATCGAATCCTTGTTTCTAAAAAAAGCGATTTAAATAAAAGCCTTAAGTAGATTATATGTTGCATCTATTTGTTATCTATTGTACGTGAATAGTTACTGATTAATTTCCTCGCGGATGTAAAAAGTGCTTCGGCCCTTTACGTGACAAGGTATAAGTACCTATATTCTCCTTCAAAGAATTGTTCCTAGTTAAAATACTCGCATTCCTCGTCAATACCCCGCTTGAGCCGAACCCACTTGCGCGCATGTGCCGCTAAGGCCCGGCTCAATTGTCTGACAAACTGTCAGGTGAAAGGGTGAATACATTTCAAGGTCCCACAAAACACTAAAAACCCAATTAACGCGATTTACTATTTCAGCATTAAGACTTTAATACGGGCTTTAAATATTGTCAACTTTCTGCTGCACAACGCTCAAATCCATGAATACGTTGAATAAGAATAAATCAGCACGGTTTGAAAAACAAATTCGTTGTTGCTTTCAAAAACCAAACGTTTCAATCTTTTAATGTATTGATACCTATATTATACAGACATACGCAGTCGTGTTCACCCAGTGAACTTGTTCTTTGGCTGTCTCGTTCGGCTCTCTCGCTCGCACTCGCAAGCTACACCTATGTAAGTATCTACATCGCTACCTCGCGATTCGGCTTTCTGCCGGCGTGCCGAACTGGGCCACCAATTGGCTTGAGTTCATGCGTTTATAAATGCGCGTGTCTATGTTTATAACATTTTCACAAGCAGTTCAAATTAAGAACCATGGTATTGAAGTTGATATTTTTTGCAATTGGTGATACCTAGTTAAGGCACAAACCTTCTGTATACAATTTTGTTTAATTGCGCAAATAACAAGACCAAAACTGCACTGTAAAATATAACCATTAAAACAATTGTCAACGCTCCCGAATTATTTACCGCCCTGCTCATTCCGCACGAAATTATTGAAGGTATTTCTCTCTATGCGGTATTTTTCAGAATCTGAGAAACAATCTGAGGCATGTTTCATCTGGAAACGATGCCGAGAGTATTGAACAATTCCTACGTTTTCAAAGTTCATATTTCAACATTGTTTGATATGTAGGTATGATGTTTCCGTTGTATGTTAAATTAATTTCTAACATAACAGAAACTCTTTTTTTAATATAAATTATCGTTAGCAGTCATTTCATTCGTTAAAAGTGGAACGCTTTTCAACAGAGTGGAAGATTCGCTTGTTATTGACGTTTTATTCTTTGTAAAAAAGGCTTTTAATTGTCATTAAAGCTGAATCCCCTTAGCACGCTTCACACAATGTGCCTGCTTCGTTGTCCTTTTTGACTAGTTAGAAAAGGACGGAGGCACGGAGTTGCGCCCCGCGGGTATTCGGCAGACTCGACAGGTTCACAAGTTATGGCTCACCTGTTAACCTGTCGATCCATTTAAATTATATGCTCTCATGTATGAAATGCCGTTATGCAGAGGGTTATGTGCTCCAGATACGAATGAAGGATTTATTATTATAGATTAACAAGCATTTTTTTTTTACCTTCCACTATCAGGACAACTTCAGAGGTTTGCAGTTTGGTAGAAACAAGAAGCAGTTTACTTATTGCCCTGGTCTTTGTAAGTGCCTACTCTGATAATAATGGGGACTGATAGCAATGGTACTAAAAATACTGCTTATAAGATTGTATATACTGCCACTTATTTAATGAAAGAACAAGGAAAAGATAATAATCAAAGTAATCCAAGTTCAAGTAAGAATAAGATGAGTAAGTACTAAAACAATGTCGAAACAAACACGAAGCTATTCAGCACTAAACCATGTTTCTGAAGCTAATTTTAAACAAATACCCTCGCTATTAAGAAAGGAATATTAAAAATATGAACAAACCATTTTTCGGAACAACATTTATATATAAATATATAATCAACCCAACCAATATGGACAAATTTATTATCATTTTAAATGTCATCTATTTTTTAACTTAATAGCTCAATGATAGATGAAAAAAGAACTATTTAATATGGTATTTTACAACTCTACTCAGTTGCACGCCTAGACGCGCGCACAGTCCAGTCTAGGTCAGGTATTAATGAGCCATTCCGACCTTTTTCGTGGCCCAGTAATAGGCTATTTGACAGGTTTTTGAAAACCATCTCAGATTATTTGTTGGTGTTTATTGAGTACTCCAAAAGTGGTTATTTTAAATTCTTTTATGTATTTCGTCTAAAAAAAGGAAATAAAAATTCACTTTTAAAATATGCCGCCAAAACGCTTTCTTGGGCAAGATGGCGTCGCACAGGAATCAGTGACGTCAGTGGTCAATACATAAACAAACTGACATTGGCTAATAATAGCAAAGCCAGAAAAACAAACAAACGTCAACTGTCATATAGAATATACAGACATCCTATAATCTGTGATATTTACCGACCCTTGACGTCATCATGGATTCGGCGCCGTTTTCGATAAAATGGCTACAGATAAAAAATTATCAAGTTTTATCGTGGTTTTTTGGATAAAAGATCAATTTTTTTAAAGTAAGAATACCTTAAATCGATTTTAAAACTCATAATTCATATGAATATACATAATTATTACGTTTTTTTTCACCTTGTCAAATAGCCTATTATCCAGGTAAAAGATGTAGCCTGTTTTATAGAACTTTTATTAATATAAACCATGTTTAACTGAAATAGAGGTAAGTTTCTAATCAATAAGCTTACCTCCTATCCCAATTTAAACAAATTACGATTTAACGAGGCCATTTAAGGCTGCTTTGGAAAATGCATGACATTAAATGAAGACTTGATGTCATACGTCATGACGATGCGACAGCCTGGTTGGTACTGACTCTGCCTACGAAACTAGTGGTCCCGGGTTCGATTCCCGGTACGGTCAAATATTTGTGACTTGCTATGTATTTAAGTATTTATTTATCTATATAAGTATTGATATCGTTGCCTAGTACCCATTGTGGAAGCCTAGAGCTTAGTTTGGGACTAGGTCAATTTGTGCGAGACCGTCCCTGACATGCGATATTATTATACATGTTCCAAAGCATGTCATACTCGGCGCGGCGTCAGTAGTTTCTGACGCGATGTAAGTTGAGGCCCTCGCCGCGCGGCCTTGCCCCGCCACGTGTTTCGCCCGGGCGCGCGGGCGTTTGCGTTAAAATAAATATTAGTAGCGTATTTCAGAACGCAGCTTTTCAGTTAGACAGCGTCACTATGGGCTAGAACGGGACAGCGCATAATAACCCCCAAGCGAGAAAAGGACGATGTGATTCAAGTCGATCGATAGCCGCAGCCGCAGAGTGCCGCTCTGTGACGTCACGCGACAGTCTCGTCATCTTCGACTTCGTAATAGTCCTTTCATTTTTGAATAGAATGAACTCTATTAGCTTGTATGACAAAAATAAAGTATTTTTTAACTAAGGTTTAAGCAATACTGACGCGCTTTTATGCTTCCTAACTCGATATTAGTTTATGTATACGACTTCCTTAAAGTTTTTAACGCATATTATTTAACGTAAGAGTAGACTTATTGAAGCAATCGGCACGGCTTTTTCCATCATGTTCACTTATGAAATGTATACAAATTGTGTCAAATGCAAATAGATAATACATTGTCATGTTAATATTAAAGCCGTACTAATTAAATAGAATCATTTGTGAACAGTGGGGTTGCTAAGACCTACTATCTGTGCCATTCACTTTACGCTGAGAGAAAAGGACAGAATTATGTAACTGCCATAGCTCCGTCTTTTACGCTCACCGTAAAATGAACTGCATAGCTATGTCATAATAACCTCCTTGGACGAAAATAAAGACGTTTTTTACCAAAAAAAAGTACGAGACTTTCCGTACACGGGCGCCACGACTCCGCGCCGCTTCGAGCAAGGAGTGTAACCGAGCTAGTTGACTTCCTCTGTCGTACATAAAGCTGTAGCTTTGGAAAATTAATTTAAACAACCTATAAATTTTACACTAAAAGTATAATAAAACATAATTACATTACAATCATACCACCTTTAAAACCACTTTGAGAACAAGTTAGTGTGCTTTGGCTACAGGTTTTGGGTCAGCCTACTAAGAATAACATACTTAAATTTTTAGTGATGGAAAAATGGTAGTGACTCGATCATTTTAATTTATCACAGATTCTAGTGAGGCCAAGCACAACATGCCTGCTGTTAATTTGTGGCTAGTCTTTAGAGAATGTTGTACCTATTCAGAAATATACACGTGACAAATGGAAAAAACAGAGCAAATTTCATGTCCGACGGACTAACATCCGGGACACGGACCGATTTGCCCACGACATATCGGAGAACTGGAGGATATCGCTGCCGCCGACGCCGAGTGGAACTGACAACGCCCGGTGATAGCGTCGTCAAGGTAATTGTGAATGTGAATTCTATCTGAATACATAAGGCTGATAAAAATTACTTCGTAAATTTTGTTGCATTGAACATAGTATTAGACCCATTTTATTAATATTAAATCATAAATAATATCGAGAATATTTTTAGAAATAATAGATTTGTATTATCCTTATTGACATTACAGTTTGTCTCCTTTCCATTTATTGCGACAACAAAAAGAGGAAACCACAGAACGATTAATATAACTATCATAAACAATGTTATTCATACTTTATAATTAATTTCACACCTTTTAACTTTATCTCATTTTTTACCAGTAAGAATATGTCTACGACGTAGCATGTCTACGACGTAGTATTTCTGCGACACAAGCGTTCGGTACGAATGCGTATTAGCGAAAAGGATTTGGGGTCGTACATGATTAGGGGCCTTATTTCTCATTGATGGTTTTAGCACTATTTTTAATTCAGCCGCCATTACTGTTAATAAATCTGGGGCCTTGTTTCATCGCATTCACATTGCATTTACCCCTATTTGTTATCATATAATTGTCAACGTTACGATAGCTCCTATCAGCTTGCTAGCCACATTAAATAGAAGTTGATATTGTTATTATGATTATTTAATCAAATGAATTGTTTTTAGATATTTGTGAGGATCGTAGCAGTGTAGAAGAAGTGGTGTCGGCCTACCCCTCTGGGAAACAGGCGTGATTTAATGTAAGTATGTATGTAATTATATTTATTTAACAAACTCGCCGTAGTATAATTTACAAATAAAAAATCTGGTTAAATCATAGAATAAACAAGCCGTTAATAACTTCATTTTGATAACAATGATAACACAAAATCGTGCGGTAACGATTGATATGGCATTAGTAGGACTGATTTTAATGTTAAAATTCTTTGTGCAACGAAGTACTGAGCTCTTAATGCTTATAATTTTTTTTGGTACGTGTGTCGGGTTGCTTGGCCCTAAAAGAGTTAACAAGTGACCACATTCTCGTATGTCACTTGATATTAAGGTCATCGGCGCTTCACATGTGGAGGCTATTCTCTTTGTCGAAGTCAACCAGACGGCCGCTTTTGTTATGGATTTGTATACATCCGCCATCTCGCCCCAAGTAGTTTAGTGTGACAAGGGCAATTGGTATGCCTAGATAGAACATTATTTATTTTCTTAAGACTCTCTGCGGAAGTCCATTTCATTGCGAAATTTCATAGCTAATGTAGTGGACTTCGCAGAGTCTTAAGAAAATAAATTAGTCATCGGCTGTTGAGTAATAAATGTAACCAATATTACCGAGAAAAAACATAATCACGAATCATAACGCCATCTTTGAATTTACTCTACTTATATGGTTCCCAATAAAATGTCAGCATTGCATTTATCTTGCATGGTGAAATATTTCGTTTTGATTAATTAACGGGCGTTTTTAAAAGTGCACATAGTAAAGGACTAAAATTAACATTTACTAGAACCATGGTTAACATCTATCGGGGTCTAAGTGGTACGTATTGTTCCGCCACTCAACATAACTTCTTATTACATTTGTTAGACAAATATCGGTTCACGCAATAAGATTTGCAATATAGTACCACTCAGCAAATGACGCCAACTTAAGTCACTACGCTATATTAAGTACACTTCTTAAAATGACGTTCGGGTTTGCATGCTAGTGTAGAGCCGAGTTGACCGGAGCCAGAAATACTTATTTTCGAGCTATTGCAGACACAGAGGAGTATAGGGACCAGTGGGAGTAGGTGAATGGCACTTTACGAGGGCTAACAAATGTAAAACCTAAACCTATGCGTTTAATTGGATTTTTGGGGTCGGTAACGTTTGCTGAGTAGTGTGAGTAAAACGCACTGCCGCTAAAAAAAAGTAGTCCGCGACGGGCGACCTTTGTGTCGGTAAATTAGTGAATAAGTACTACTACGTACCTGCCCTGGCAGATGCTTAGATTCGAACAATATTGATTAATCGGGAAAAGGCAAGCGGAACTGCCACTTTAGTCAGGAGTGTTATGCAAATGATTGTACAATGTAGCGGCTAAAAACCTGTAGTCGACATACATGCTGACGTTGAAGATGGAACAAGCAAATTCAGATATTACGTCAAACTAGTAAAGTATTATTAACGTGTCAACTTCTCGTTTTTGATACCACCAAGAAAATTGGAAGCTTATTCTCAAAATTTTCTAAGCTAATTATATAATATTTACTGTACTGCGCATTTTTCTCTTTTATGTGTTACATGAAATACTTGTTAAAAGAATAAAATATGACTGGAATCCTCTTTTCATATCAAGCGCGATGTGGCATATGTCGGCAAGGGTCTTATGTATAAAACGTGTATAACAATTTTGGGTGTGTGCACAAGTACGCGTATTCGGGAGAATCACGCCGTATGTAATATTTACACTGGCCAATTAAAGTGCTTACGGCTCCCTCTATCGCATTTGGAGGCTTTTACCGAGTGCCGCTGGGACCGTCACGTTAAAAAATTCAGGGTACAACGTAACCTCTATTAGCTACACGAGATAAGGATGCCTAGGGCGCCGTCGGCTAAATGAACAATTCCTATGAAATAACGGTGGAGCTTGATTGTCTTTACGTGGGTATGAGATCTGAGCCAAGAACTGGCTCGAAGACCGCACTATTGTGCTGTCGTCCAAAACAAAAACGCAGTTGAGAGTTTAAAGTTATCTGTCTTAGGACTTGGTTGGACTTGGAACTTAACGTCAAGTACGCGCTACTGGCTCGGCGTTTCGGGCTGTAGTTTGGCTACCGGGACTACAAGTAGTTATGTCAAAGTATGAGAAAATTTGGCATTCATAATAAGCGTAATAATAAGTAATAAGTTATTCACTAATATATACCCGAGTTGTGACACTCCCACGGCTAGTCCCTTAACTGTATATATATTTGTATCAGAAATACAGTGAACTGGTAGATTTTAATTAGTTAAACCATTTTTTTAATTTCCAGTTAATAACAAACGTAGGGTCAAGGAGGGAACAGTGGCTAGGATTTTTTCAACAGGCTATTGCATGAAAGATATAAATCCCTGAAATAGTTATTGCAAACACAAAGCACAGTGCATTATTGAAGTTTCATATGTAGCAAATAGATTTCTTATTACTTTTACCAAAAAAGAGATAACTAGTCTTTTTTAAAAAATGGGAATCGAGCGACTGTGTACTACGACCTGTACACAGTCACTAGTACCCCTAAGTACACGGTGGTTCTAACAGTGCACAGTGGCTCGAACCTTTGTGTACACTCCTTAATATACAGTGGTTCTTACAGTACACAATGGCTACGTTTTGATATTCAATGACCAAATAGGTTCTGACATCTTTAGGAAAAATTAAAAATTGATAAGGGTTGTTATTTTTTTATTAAAGTTGTAATGTTTAGGTATCTACTAACTACTTAGAAATAATTTTCATAAAAATTAAATCACATTTTAGCGCCTCTACAACCATACCTCTTAAGGCAAAAATAAATGAAAAAGAGGAATTGACACAAAAACGACAAAATTATGACCATTTGACAACTTTTAAAGTAAGATTGGGAGCGTGGTTCAGGCACTTGCGTTTTTTGTTTCTATAGGGTCGACTGTGGGTGTATCGATTGACACGAAAGAAAAGCGCGCGCAGACTCTTATTACTCAAACTCGTTACACATTCGCAGCTGAAGGAGCTAATCGAACCGAGGGGTCTAACTGTATGTGTGTAAGTATAACACATTCTCTATTCTAGAAACCATTTATTTACTCAGTGCACATATCTTTACCATAATTATGCCATAGTTATATACGAGTATGTAATGTTAAACATATATAAGAGATCAAGTTGCCAATCTATAGCTTAATTCATTCCTTATATTTAAACTACGTAAAGGCGAAAAAGAAATACAGTAATATAATAATAATAAATAAATTTATTTTAACATAGTTTAAAATTTCGTTACAGACGTTTCGTTTCTGTTCTTTAAAATGAGGTGGTACGATCGAGCGTCGCATTTTTACGCTTTGATACAGTTTGGAATTTCGTAACAGACGTTTATGTTAAATTAAGAACCTTAAGAATGAGGTGGCGCATTGAACGCATGCAAAGCGAGTGTTGTTTGTTAATAAACAGCGATGGATGGCGTGGCTTACCCTCCGAGTATAAAAAAGGAAAGCGATCACTAATTTCGTGGATCTTAAGTAGGCTCTTGGTGGCATAGGGTGATATTTGCCTGCAACGGCTCGGAGAGCCAGAGGAGATGTAGGTTCAAATCCCCTTCCTTCCCCTTCGAATTTTTTTCGCTGTAATTTAGTTTAGAATTTCGTGACAGAGGTTTCTGTTACATTAACAATCTTTTTCTTATGTTTGTTCTCTATATTCATTATTACATTTGTTCCAAAACTGGTTCACTAACAACATATTTTTCACCACCTATTAAACTGCTAGTAATAGCAAATAAATGACGGCCTGACGAGGCGCACTAACACCTACTCACTACGCAGCCACAGTTCTTTGCTCATTAATTCTAAAATAGGTTTTTAATACTGCAATTACCACCCGGCAATAAACAGAGAATATAGGTCCCAACAGATTGTGCGCTGGTTCCGAACTATCCACGTCGAGTCCAATAACCACAACAGCGTGGTGTTGAGTCTGAGCTCGGACGCGTCTTCGCGGCCGCGGCCAATGTTGGTTGAAGCAAAACATTCACTTTACTAATTGACTGCGTAACTAGTCGAGGATGTTCTAACTTATTAAGAACATATAAATTAATCCATTAGAAAAAATATAAATATTATAGGTCTACCAGAATCTCATGAAAAATTTAAAAGTAAAAATATATCGATTTTCATATGGCAATGTTACCTTACGCCTGTCAATTCATATTTCACAGCTTGTCAGAGTTTGTTATTGTTTGTTGTTTTTACTGAAATATAGCGTTAGTTATCAGGAAAATGCCCTTAAAGCCCTTCGATCCCAGGCGAAAAATATCGTTAATCATGTGTACTGTAAAAATTGTGAGCAAGAAGATGTAAATCAACACACAATATTTGGTTTTTCTACTCCTGTACTTTTATTAGTCTTTTACATAGTCACGAACACTATTATAAGAACATAGATAATATGACTTCAGAAAAGTCTATAACTCTATTCCCCATAACAGCTCTCGGTGTCGTAAAGTCGCCCTAACGATACGCCACAGATTACTAAGTGTAGCCTGTTAATCATATTTTAACGATTGTGAAATAGGGACTATAAAACACCTAATGTTTTGAGAAATGATTTCAGTTATCTGATTGGTCGATTTTAAAATAGCTGTATTCTGATTGGTTGATACGAATTACAAAGTTTTTTTAAAAGATTTAAATTAGTTAAAGAGAAACACGTACCTAAAAGAACCTATCGTTCCGTTTGACAGTCGATGTGTATTGTGATTGGTGGATTTAATTTAGTGAAGTATTCTGATTGGTCAAATTAAAATGTTTTGGAATTGTAAATAATTCTTTTTTCCATTCCGTCAATTTAAAAACAAAGTAAACCATAGACACATATTTTGTCATTTTCTTGTTTCCCGCTCGTTTGTTGTTCTTTACTTCGTTCGTTCGTTTGTAAGTTTTTTCGCTTAATTTTGCATTTCATTTGAAACCTAGTCGTAGAAAAAGTATTGTATGCAACGGTGTATAACTAAGTCAAAAAACACTCGTGGCGCTTTCCTTTACGATGTTCGCCTTCGGCTCACATCGTAACTCACACCACTCATATATTTTGACCTCTCTTATACAACTATTGCATAAACTACTATTAGTGTCGTGTTTGTAATGGACTAGTAAATGAAGCCAAATAATATTGATACTTTAAATTAGTACATTTGCAGGAACGTATTATAACTCCACTTGGCTTTTGTTTCTGCAACGTAAAAGTCCATTTAGAAACCTTATTTTTTTGCCACCGCCTTTGTGGCACGGACTTCATGATGTTTGCATGGGAAAAAAAACCTCACCTCTTCTGCAGAATACGAAATTAAGACTTAATTTGATATAATAAAACATTTAAAATTGTACAAATTAATTTGGACCTGTGCAGTATTGTTAGCTAAGCAACAATACGTCGTTGCGTTTAATGTAGCCATTTTCAACTAAATCCTAATAAACGTACACAATAAATTTGTTTTAATTTAACCTTAATACTCAAACAATAAAAAATCCAAAGTTAGTTTTAAGGGTAACTAACCATTTTTAAATAATGTTATAAATATTGGTTTGTTCCGTCCCTCTACGCTTTGATCCATCTTCACGGCATAGATAGTTTATTGCCCAATGTGGTATTTAAATTTTATCCCGGGAAATGGAATAATTTCCAAAAAAAATTAAGAATTCTACGCGGACTGAGTCCGCCACATCTTTATTTTTTTGTACGAGTGGAAAATCAAGTATCAAGACCTTTAAATCCTGTTACCCCGGAGTTGCAAGCCCTAAATTTGAATTTCCCTTTTTTTCATGAGATTCTGGTAGACCTATACCTTAAATAACGCGTATATTTTTTACTTGAGCCAAGTTATTTACATTAAATTAAAATATGTTACCCTTAAAGTTTTAGCTTTATTACATTAATAGGCTTGATATATCTCATTCAAGCCAAAAAAGGTTTACTGGAGATGTCCAGTCCATGTTGGTGGAAGGTGGGAGAGTAACCAGGTTGTCAGTCAGTTACAATCTAATTTAATAACAATAACACATACGTATATATATACACAATGTTACTTAAGTAATGCGCGGCTAGGTACACGTACAGATAATGCCTAATCTAAATGAGATTCATCAAAACGTATGCCGATAATAGCTACGAAACGTGCCTCCCGTGCCTAAGAAGAAATAAATAAAAATTTAAACGGTATTCTCCAGTACAGTAAATTGGTACTGAAATATTTACTACGATGTATTATGACTGCGTAAAGTGTGCCGCTATCGGCAATACGTTTCAGTACGATAATAAATTACTACAAAAATTCATGGACTCTTTATCGGTAATTGGCGTGAGGTAGTCAATATTTCCTCAGTTCGCGGATTTCTTGGCTGTTTGTATGATATCCTATGAAATCAATTCGCATTAGAGAAACATACGTCTTCACGACCGTTGCATGAAGGCACAAAACTTCTTTTCTCCTTTGGCGAAATTCTTATCTCATTGAACGATAACCTAATAATTAATTCGAAATAGAGATATTTAAGACCTTCATGGCTTGCATGAAGGCAAAAACTTTTGCCAAAGCAAAAAACTAAATGTAATTGTAAGTGTTTGGAGAGTTCGTAACTGATATAGAATGTGGTTGCCAAGCTTAAGTGAAACTGAGCTATGTATGTCTGCGGAATGCATGCGGCACGGTGGGCCAAAGTTGTCACTAAATGGACCCCGCTAGACGGCCGCCGGAGCAGAGGCCTGCCACAGCGGAGATGGCGAAATGACTTGGACGCCTTCCGAAGTGGCGAGAGCATGCACTTAATAAGGACGAATGACGGAAAAGAGGGGAGGCCTTTGCCCAGCTGCTGCAGCAGTGGGATTAAGCGGCGTTCATTAATTAATAAAATTACATTAGTAAATAACAACAAAAAACAATGATGCAAAATAAAATGTACATTCGCGCTTTCGCTGGCTGTAGCAGTGGCGACTCGACTAGCGGTCATCAATCGCAATCAGTCGTCGCCTGCGCCTGCGGGGGGGCGGGCTGAGGCCGGCGCGGGGGGCGGCGTGCCCTTCCTGTGTATACTACTTAATATATTCTGTGACAATTGAATCATCCTATGATCAATATAAATAAATCAATACGAATCTCTAGAAATATTCATACTACTGACTTGTTACAACAATTGTATGCCTAATTAAATATTGACTTAGCTGAACCAGCTTATTCGGCGTGCTCGATGATCGAAACAGTAATTAATTACCGAACGTACGGTAATTAACCGACGCAGGAGGTCCCGGAGGACCTGCTAGTGAATCGATATCAATTGGTGAATATTAAGTCGATATAAATAAAACAAATTGTTTCTGATTATCTGTCGACATAATGGAGAAAGTGATTATAAATGAATAATAATAAAATTACCTCGAATGTACGAGTTTAATCTCGAATTTCACCAACAATTCAACAGACGATTAGAGTGTTAAAAACGTGAAATTGGTACAAAATGTATATTTACAATGATGTTATTTACTTGAATGAAAGCCTTTTGTGCTTGTAGGCACGTTTCGTAATTATTATCGATTCACATCGATTTAATCTTACTTCGGTTAGGCATTTTCTATACGTGTATCTAGCCGTGCATTAAGCATTAAGTTAAGTAAACATTGTATATACAGTGTGTGACGTTTATACGGGAATATATTTTGACAACCGTTAATAGCCATCCTAATTAAACTTAAACTTCATTGTTATTGGTTAATTGCGACTACTTATAAGTCATTTATTTCTTGTTATGCACAAGCACACAACCTTAATTGTAAGTACTAGATTTAATGTATCATGTAAGTGAATTGTATATATTCTTATGAGAATAAAGAATCTTTAAACATAAACATGTGTATAGTTATCATAACTTGTATTTTTTTAATCCTACTAACTAATTCGCCGCGCACTGTATCAAAAATAGCTCAATAATCCTTCAATTAACTTGCAATTAACTTAATTTGATAAATTGCTGCTCGATGGACCCTTTAAAAATGAATAACACAATTTATTGTTGCTATTAACTTAATTCTTTCTTTAAATGATTTGTACAGCTACAATCATCGTTTAGTTCAAAGGAGGGTGGGCTAATTGGCCTAATGACCAATAAGGACAAGCGATATGTCCCCGAATAGGTACTTCTAAGTTGTAAAACTATGTCTATGACTGGTAGTTCTAAATCTTTGTGTGAAAAAAGTTATTGCCATGCAAAGACCGCGGTTTTTCCAAGTCATTACTCTAACGTCGTCTATGTAGGCAACCCGATGTTCCAGATTTTTAAATATTTCACACAGCGATTTAAGATTTCCCGCCATACAAAAACTTGTAGAATATGAAAAAATCTTTCAAAGGACATAATATATGGCATTATTGGTTTTTAGGCCAGTGTCCATACAAAACTGACCATCATCCTTTAAGTTCATATGGAAAACACACTCTCACACGCATGTTTTATTGTAATTAAATTAGATTGTAACTGATTGACAAAGTAGTGACTCTCTCACCCTCCACCAACATGGATATCTCCACCCTGCCTGAATAGACCAAGGAGCCTTTTCACTAGAACCATTATACTGTTGCGCGTCAGTGAGAAGAGCGAGCAGGATGACAGTAACAAGACCAGCAGCTCCAGGAATTACTGCAGATCGCTTTGAATCAACTGGAATCTCCAGCATCAACATTGAGTACATGAGAATCAGGCTCTATCGTGATTTTCATACTGCAGATATTATCCTTATTTAAAAATGGAAATAAGGAACATGCCACCGGGAACGAGATTATTATAAAGTAAAGTACGACGCGCCGGGTAAAGGCACCTTCCGCTACAGTTGTGGGTTGGCACCGATTCGTTGACATATTATTATTATCAGAGCCCGGAATTCTCGTAGCATTTTTGAGCTGTCATAGGGACTTCTCGTCTATCGACTTCCGATATACATATGTATATCGATAAATACAGGATGCAATATTAAAATATGGTTATGAGTAGAAGTAAACAACAGGAGTCTTATCGCGACGGAGCAAGCTCTTCGAGATAACCTTTGGAAATTTAGGAAATTTTAAACAGGAATAAAAATATAGTACATTGTGTATTAAGGGTGGTAAAGAAAGAATTACAAACGAGTCTGTTAGAAGCCCGAAGCCGAAGGCTGAGGGCTTTAATGACTCGAGCTTTGTATTTCCTTTACCACCCATGTAACATACAATGTTTTTCATCACAATTGCGAGGAAATGAAATAAAATCAGACAAAAGCTCATATTTTTAACTTATTAGCGGCAGACTACATCATTGTCTGTGCCTTACCACACATAATGTCAAACGTGTTCGGAGTCCGATTCTAGTGACATATGAGAACAATAGTTTATTATGCGAGATTTTTAGGAAATAGTATTCAACTGACATATTTCATCTCGAATGAAACTTCATATCGAATGGCACAAGAATTGGGGTCCTGACGTATTGTGATAGTTTGAGTCCACGTATAATATTTTAAAAAAAGCTATTACGCACGTTAGGGCGTAATGGTAAAAAAAGGCCCACGGGTATTATTTTGGATTTACGGTCGATTTTTCTAGCATGTTAGGACACTATTTACGAGCAAGTGTGATGAAAAAAATATTACATGGTTCCTTATAAATAGTTTGTGGATTTCTGATGCCTTTCAAATATGTTTCGAAAGAAATTGCAACAAGAAATGCTATCGATTGTTTTTAATACAAATATCTATTTTACATTTTCAACTATTCAAAAGTTATCTTAAAGTGATTGCTCTTTAGCGATAAGACCGCCTGTAGTTTACCTCTACTTTTAATCTTCTTTAATATGTTGTGTTCTATATTGTATCGATAAAATATGTATATCGGAAGTCGATGAACGAGAAGTCCCTATGACAGCTCAAAAATGCTACGACGATTCCGGGCTCTGCATATTATCAAAGATATCAACGAACCAAAACCCAACATCGACCCAGTTACGTTAAACGTCGCAAATTGCATCATCAGCGAGTAGCACGACCAGCAAAAATGTGCATTTCAGCACGGTCACGATAAATATCGTTGCAGCGCCCAGCGGGGACAGCAACACTCATCAAGGTCAATTTCGAGAGGAAACTAGCAATTTGAAAATATTATGTTTATATAATATTTATTCCTTTCTTTTTGTTAAAATTTATTTGATTCACTGCGTAATAGTTTCGATTTCAGAAGTTTTTTACCTTCATGCAACGGCCGTGACTAAGAAAGTGTTTCTCTAATGCGAATTGATTTCATAGGATATCATACAAACAGCCAAGAAATCCGCTAACTGAGGAAATATTGGCTACCTCACGCCAATTACCGATAAAAAATCCATGAATTTTTGTAGTAATTTATTATTTTAATGAAACGTATTGCCGATAGCGGCACAATTTACGCAGTCATAATACATCGTAGTAAATATTTCAGTACCAATTTACTGTACTGGAGAATACCGTTTAAATTTTTATTTATTTCTTCTTAGGCACGGGAGGCACGTTTCGTAGCTATTATCGGCATACGTTTTGATGAATCTCATTTAGATTAGGCATTATCTGTACGTGTACCTAGCCGCGCATTACTTAAGTAACATTGTGTATATATATACGTATGTGTTATTGTTATTAAATTAGATTGTAACTGACTGACAACCTGGTTACTCTCCCACCTTCCGCCAACTTGGACTGGACATCTCCAGTAAACCTTTTGGAATGGAATAAGTAAGCAAAGCCTTGAGAAAGTCATAGTCATATTTCTATAAATAATTTTTCTTCGTTATAGTCGCTCAACTATCTTAATAGAGGTGTGAAATACGGAACTCCTCAATTCACTCAACGTGGTCTTAATCATCAGTTCCATTTCACTAAATGATACTTTCTGAATGCAAATGCTGGATTTGCTATTAATAATACTGAAATTGCTATATATTTGATTACAATATTTGAGGAGTTCCCTAAATTCCTCACGGATGCCCTCATCAGATTCAGATTTGGTGACAATGGGACCACCTCCAACTAAAAATCTATCCAACATTCGTATAAAAATGATCATACAGTGGAACATGGGACCTCCTCCTTTTTTGAAGTCGGTTAAAAATATCAAATTTCCATAGGGGTGAAGGGTAGAGGGGTGTTTCTGAACTCTAAACCACCATAAATTGCCCACTCGTCATTTATGCTATACACATCCGCCTTTCGAGCATAAAACTCTTGCGATTCCACTCTGACAGGCTAATAAAGGCAAGCCAGAGGTGAGGGTCTGTTCCTCGTCATAGTACAATCCATCCAGCCGGCGAAGGCCAGTGGGAGGTGAGCAGCAGGGACTTCCCAATTTCATCTTAGATACAGTCAAATCAAAAATATTTGAGAGCTATCGATGAAGATTGATGTAAATATCAAACTTGACAAGCGGCTATTCTATTAAATGTAGATCAAGCTACTCGTGCTTACTTATTTACTACTTTCAGAAAAGTAGACCAGAGTATTAAACACATTGCCCTTAGACCTATTGTCAACTCTTATTAACTTGGTTTCAAATTAAACTGATTCTGTTAAACAGCAATAGTCAGTAATTCTGTCACACTCTCAATCACCTCGGAATATAAGTCAGACGTTCGGTTAATTTCGGGCATATTTGTTAGACAAACACGCGAAACAACTCACCCCTCATTTTTGTAAGGGGTTGAAATAAGTTTCTATTACTTCACTTTGTTTTTTTTTCCAAAATTCTAAATGAATAAATCCTTTTTAACTGTCGTGATTAATTACCCAAGTTTGCATTTGAAGATTTTAATTTTTTTACTTTCTATTGTTTTGACACTTGAAACTGAGGCAAAAGTTTAATTTCAGCATTTTTTATTGAAATTTCCATTAAAGAGACAGTTTTGACATCGTGTATTATTCGCTTTGACATATTGATTTGTTATTTTCTTCTGTGTTATTATGATCAATTCAATATTCAGCCGAAAATTACACTTTGGTATAATCTGTTATATCTACTGGGGCGTCATGCTAGGACATCGCACCCCCAGAACAACACTGAATTATGTCAAAAAACCTCAAAATCGAGTTATGTATATAATTGAGTAGCCAAAAATTTGGCGCGCGTACCACGAAGACCGGCGTATTTATATTGACAAAAATGACACACAGATGGCGCTCTAACTCTCTGTTGGTGAAGCCGCGCTGCGAGAGTTATGACCGCGAACACAGAAATATTTCCAGTTGGAACTTGTCTGCCGAGGAAACAGCACGCAACGCCTTACGTAACAGTGAATTATTTCGTTATAACACGGTATTGTTGAATGCACTACGAAAATTACTACGAGTTATTTAGGTTTAATTCAGTGTTGGTGACTATACGTAAACACCGGGATTGATACTATTTCGAAATAGTTCTGTGTTGTTGACGAAGGTAAGTTTTTTTTTTTGTATTATTCTAAAATGGTTCAGTATTGTTCGTAAAAGGTGAAAATCAGTGAAATAATACACTATTGACGGTAGATATAAATTATGCCTTAATGTTGCTTAAACATGATAATATTTATTATTTTTTATTACCAAAATTCTTACTTTCATTATAAGTTAAAAGAAATATATTTACAATTTACATTGTTCTTTATTTACAAGGGGATAAAATGGTTTTTTTTTTAAATAATGCACTATTGTTGAATTTATGAAATTTCTAATTGGTTTTTGGCAGATGAAGCGGGGTCGTGGTCTCCTGTTGCTTGAAAAGGTAATGGAAGCCACTTCAGAAGAAAGTAGACTTACTGTTCAACAAAGCAGCGTGGAAAAGGATGTTACAAATTCAAACGTTGCAGCATTAACCGATGAGACGACTGAAGCGGTAGCAGCAGCAGTCGGTGGAACAGTACATAGTGAGGCACCTGATCCTCTTTTATCTAATCATAGCAATGAAGAAGATTTTATTGATGATTCGGATACGGATCCTCCGTTTTCTGTGCCTGTTAAACAATTAATATCTCGGCCTCAAGTCATACCTAGAAGATTATCTACCTCGTCAGCAACCACAGAAAAATCCAGACATCAACAACGCAGCGTGGAAAAAGGTGTCGGAAATTCAACTGTTGCAGTATTAATCAATGGGACGTCAGCAGTGGCAGCATCAGGCGGTGGAGCATCAGATAGGGAGGTACCTGTTCCTATTTTATCAAACCATAGCGATGAAGAAGATTCAATAGATGATTCAGATACAGATCCAACTTTTTGTGTGCCTGTTAAACCAATGTCCCGCCCTCTTGTAATACCTAGAAGATTATCTTCTTCTTCCTCCTCGAGCTCCTCGTCAGGCTCCCGCTCATCGTCGCCAAGCTCCAGCAGCTCCAGTAGATCCAATGCTCAAGTAGATGATGAATCTAATAGACCCGGTCCTTCTACAGTAAATGCTCATGGAGATTCCAATTCTACTGTGACAAACATCCCTTCATCTTCTACTACCATTGACACCACTCAATCGGTAAGCGAACCCATGTTAAGTAGAAAAAAGAAACGAAACCCAACTGGCTGGAAGTCTAAGATTGCAAAAACATTGCGGAATTCAGGAAAAGCATATGTTTCTTTAACAAACCCTGAAAAACGGATCGCTGAGCGTCAAATTCGTCCTCCTTGTGGCGACAAATGCAAGTTGAATTGCAAAACTAAAATACATGAAACAGAAAGACAAGTCATTTTCAAACAGTTTTGGCAGCTGGGTGATTTGGAGAAGCAAAGAGAATATTTAGTGGTTGAACGTCTATATTATATTTTTTGAAATTTTGTTTAGTTCTTAAGTTTTTGTGATGTGCCATGAATGACTGTAATACTACGTAGTTGTACTTACAGTCTGTAATAGTTAGAAATAATAAGTTCTTGTTGTTTTATGGTTAAAAAAAAGTATTTCCCTTTTTGAAGTTTAACATAATTACGATGTTTGTTTTTGAGTAATAATATAATGTGTACTCGTACCTACTGATTTAAGTAAAATTTGGTTTTATTTCACTTTAAATAGGTAACTATTCACGGAAACTAAACAATTGAGTCGTTATTGTATATTGAATATCAATCAAAAAACAGTAGAATAACAGTAGATTATTTCAGAATTAATCAGTAAAAACCGCGTAACTCGAAATAATTATTCATTATTGCGTGCAGTCATTCCACAACAGTGACTTAAGTCAAAATATGCATAATTTTACTTTATTAGCGCAGTTTGAATAGTCCGAACTATTATAATGCTGAAACGCATTGATTTTTTCACATGCAATGTTCATGAGATTCGAAATAACATTGATATAACATGAGATAACGGTTTTTCGTTGATTCTGAAAAATGAGCTATTTTGACTTAGTGCAGTGTTGTTCTGGGGGTGCGACATGTTTTGAAATGTTTATTTTGGTCATTTACTTTTGACGTTGACTGTACAAACCTATTTATGGTGTTTAAGTGGTTGCCTGTATGTCTATTGGTCGTATAGCGTTAATGAGCTGCGAGCACCATAGTGGCTGTTAGACAACCTTCTCTGTTCCAAATCAATTTCCATCAATTTTAATTTACTGGAAATGTTTGTCAAACATTTAATTTAATTTAATAGGTTTTAATATTCCTTTGAGAAACAAGTTGTACAGACAACCCACGGTAGTTTTACGGTGTTATTTTGTTAAAAGGCTGCGTAGGCGTGGCTGCAGTCAGCTATAGTTGCCTTAATTGTTCTGACGTAATTAATGGCGTACACTTGACGCATAACCTCGCTCGTTTACGACATCAAATGCAATGTGACAAAGTGTTTTAGGATGTATGTTGTGATGGTCGGGGCTAAAATGTACATTTGTGACTCTTCCTTAGAAACCAAATGCAAAAAGTGGAGAGACTTTTGTATGACCAGCTTTAAGAGCCATCTACCTACTCAAAGTATATCTTTCAATAATTGTAAAGAAAGTACGCTCAAAATGTCATGAACAATTAGGGGACAGTTAGGCAGGATTTATTGAGGGTGTGCGAACACGCGAAGCTCTATTTACGTTGAACATCTACGTTCAAAACTGCCGTGATAAGCAAACCGATGCTATAGGTACTTGCTTCATAGACTATGAAAAAGCATTAGATCTTGTTTGTAATGCACGGAATGCTTAATGAAACACATGAATTAATCCATACTTTCAAAACCACTAAATCATATCTCGTTTTCATTCTACAACTTCAAAGTCGCAATCAATAGAACTTGTAAACTATGTAAGCTTACCTTTCAGTCCACATCTCTTCGTAAATCTTTACACCAGCTCTGCTAAACCCATATGCTATTTCACCACTTGTTATTCTAATCCTCATTCAACAATAAAATATCACTTAAAATTCGATATTTCAGTCAAAGTTTGAAGTTATTTTGCAGTTGAGGTTGTTCCGACATATTGCAATGCCATATTTGTTTCGTTTCAAGTCTGCAATGGTCCTAAAACGGATTGTATCACTAGTAAACTCATCAACCCATAGACAATATGAATACGGCGCTTTATTAGCATCATTCACAAGTTCTATTGATGGCGACTTTAGACTCTTTGTACCTACCGATACAAATTTGCTCTAGACCAACAGGCATCTTGTCTAAAAAGTAAGCTCAAAACGTCAAGATTTTTAAATGATGCTACAAATTCTAGGTATTTGATAATGGGCAAAATATAAAGTTAGAGCTGCTTTTCATCCAAGTAATCTAATTTTGGTAAAATTTCGCACCTATCCCAAAATGTTCGAAGTTTGAATTATACATTGGATAGACTAATTATGGTGCAGTTTGACCAGTGCGCGTAAAACGTTGCAATAAACGGTCTAATTGTTTTTTTGATAAATATTTAAATATAGGGGTTAATTTCACAGAACTGACAAACTTTTATAGGTATATCAGGAAATTTCAGATTAGTATCAGGCGTTTTTTAAGTTTCTAATTAAATTATTAATATCACGTTTTTTAAACTTTGTCAAATTAACAATATGACTATAGCTAGCAACGTCTCTTTTAAGACATTAAATGAATAATAGGGGGTTAATATGTAATAAATAAAAAGAGGGATGTTAGTTTATTTACGTGTAGTCAAGTCTGGCAACTTTGCAATTGGATACTAACTTTGCCACCTGCTGTGTGCTATAGGGTGAATTGCAAAAAAATTGTACGTGACACAAAGGAATATGTCACATATTTGTTACACAAAAACGAAGGAAGTTACACAATGGAAATATAAGGAGGCTTTTATATTTGAGTAAAAATGACGTTATATTTTGAAGCTTAAAAAAAGGACTGATTTTATTTTTCATTCAGATATTGGAAATTTTGGATATGGTCTATTTAAAATCAACAATATTAAGTAGTTTTCAGAAAGTTTACTTATGTGAATTTATGTAAGGTTTCCCACCGTCCAGACCGAGGCGCATACTTTTTATTAGAATAAGCCCAAAATTTCCAAATTGCGAAAAAAACATATTTTTATTGTTCCGAGTGTTGCTTTTTTCATGATATCCATTGGCTTGGTATGGTTAGGCCAGGCGTTCCTTTAAAAAGCTTTACAGCATTACGTACTTTAAAAGGGAGTTTATTAAAACTACAGTCCACAATTCAAAACAATATATTTAGAAAAATAATCAAATAAAAAAAATCTTCTGCAAACATAATTGTAATCACGTAACGTATAGTCTTTATTATTTCTAGCGAGCCGATCTTCTACACAAAGGCCATTGTTAGTGTACAATACTATTATCTTTCTTTGTGTCCGTAACCGCAAGCCGATTACATACAAAAAAGTTAGAACTACATTGAATGTTCATAGAATTATCAACCCTATCCTCTTAGTCAGTAGGTTTAAAATGTAAAGTGTCAGGATACAGATATGTCTTTATTATTTGAACCGGTCTTATTCCCTACACAATATTACCATCCAGCGTTGCCAGAATGTTACTTTTGTAACATTTTACGTTACTTTTGACCCTCTCATGTTACCCCTATATTACAGGAATTAAAATGTTACTTTTACGTTACTTTTAGGTCAGTATAAAATATTTAAATAAATATTTATAAAATAATTTCCAGCAAGCAAAAAATAATCGTGAAACGGAACGCATCCAAGAAAGTTTTTGTTCGTCATTCGTCAAGTTGGCGCACTTGCCTTTGTGGCTTGCTTGGCTTGGATTCTGTTTTGAACTTTTGACAGCTGAGAGATTAGACCAGACACGAAAAAGTAATACGAGTAAAAAAGAAGCACTTATATAAATAGAGGACATATAAATAGAGGAGACGGCCTTTTGCCTTTACTTTCTAACTCACTCCGCGTAATACGTTTTTTCAAGGCCAGTTTTGTGATCACCAAAACTACACTGGGGTTGGGGACAAACAAACATTTTATAAATTGATTAATAAACAAAGTAAGTTGTAGCTATTGAAAAACATTACGAAATTAATTGGTATGTAAGGTACGAGTATATTACTGACACATTATTAATTGTATGTTTTTTTTTCAGTATCACTAGTAAATTATTCGATCAACATTTTTTTTCGAAGAAAGAAAGAAATGGGACAGAATACTTTTTTTTTAGTTTTTGTGTAAATATAGTGCCATAATTTAGTATTAGTGTCGTTTTCCACATTAATAAGAATAAGGTACATACTAAATGTTATTTTTCTCGTGAAAATGTTACTTTTTGACCTGACTTGTGTTACATTTGACGATATGCCACTGGCAACACTGTTACCATCTTCTGTCGCCAGGGTTGTACTTTACATTTTAAACCTACTGACTAAGAGGATAGGGTTGATAATTCTATGGACATTCAATGTAGTTCTAACTTTTTTGTATGTAATCGGCTTGCGGTTACGGACACAAAGAAAGATAATAGTATTGTATACAAACAATGACCTTTGTGTAGAAGATCGGCTCGCTAGAAATAATAAAGACTATACCTTCTCCTATTTTGAAGTCGGGTAAAAATCCAAAAATCAAGACAAATTTTGTAAGAACCTCCATTTTCTTTGAAGTTGGTAAAAAATGCCAATATGAACGAACCTTAACCTCAAATTCTCTGTGTAACGTTACACAAAGTTACACAAAGGCACCAAAAATCGATGCCGCAGAACGTTATACCTCGTGTAGGAAAAAAATTAAAAGAGAATTTAGAATTGACAAATGTCCAACCAATAGCCAACTAAATTTACCATAAACTGTGTAAAAACAGTAGCAAAAAAAGATAAACTTGCCTGTTTTAAGCACAAGCAAAAAGCTGAATATTTTTTTCCGAAAAACTGGGACACACTTTGTTCACTTCACTGCTCGAAAACCAATATGGCTGTCGCCGCGTACCTTAGCGTCAGCATCAGACTAAAGTTGCCAGACCTAATATTATTACGGATGCGTTCATAAATACGTTTAAAATGCACTATATGGCGTTACACAGATGGCGTTACACAAAAACACGAAATCTGTCCCCAAACTTTAAAACGAGATTTAAGTATAGAAATTATGTCTTAATCATCTAAAAACATTTTTTCTAGAATTTTCATTATGTATTTTTGCACTCTGAAAAGTTTTTAGTGCCCGGTTAATTCAAAAATTAAAGTTATGATTTTTTGTTTATCGAGTGGTTAAGTGAGGACACATGCAATTTGTATGGGAGAATAAATACGATTTCTTCATTAATGCGATTTTTTAAATACTTTTGTCAATGTTACATAGTATAACTGTATAAATTGTATTAGAATATAAACGACGGTATAAGAAGAAATATCTAGAATACGTATAACTTCAATAATTTAATTTTTATCGATTTTTGAAGTTGAGGACGTTTTCATCTTTATGAAATGTACACTTTTTTTGCAATTCACCCTATAACAATAACGCCTATATTTTAAATACGGCAATATTTTTTCATCGTTGGACACCCTGAGTAGAAAATCGGATTATTAACTGACAACACTGTTTAATGTATGGTATCCCTAAGGATAGTGTAAACTTTTAGTTGACATCCAAATTTCGCCGGTAAGTTAACCTCACTTTTTAGTGGTCTGGAACTTTCAACGAATTTGTGCTTATGGACTGGATATAGCTGTGTACACTTTTTTGTCAACGTGTTTAATATCCCAGTGATTCAAATACTGCCATTGATTTTGATCCATTCTTTGTTAAACCCTTCAAAAATTGCATTGGCAATGTTACTCGTACCATACCGGTGCAGAAAGGATTAGAAGTCAACTTTGCCACGTTTTGAAATGACCTAGGGTTGTCAATTTTATCATTATTATAGTCATTATACCTACTTAATACAATAATAAGTTTTCGGGATAATCGATTTATAATATTCAAATATTTTTTAATATAGGTACCATTAAAGCGATTTTTTTTAAATTCTAGATTATTTGTGTAGGTACCTATTTTAAATTTAATATTTTAATTAAAACAGAGAATTAAGATTGGTGTGCAATAAAAAATGCTGATAAAATAACATTAAATGTTTCAATTAGTGACAACCCTGACGACAATCTTTGACATTGTATGAAAATTGCATATAAGGGTGTTCAACATTGCCACTTATTTGTTTTTCATAGTACTTTAAAAGAAAAATATTTTACAAGATGTTGGGTCTATTGTATACGAAACAAGTAACATTACATTTATGGACAGCAAGAAGAAACACTGTCGTTTTATAAACACAAATCTAGTTGGCAAAGTTACCACAGGGTAGTGCCTTCTTTGCCACAATTTGTTTTGATCTTTTTTGTTAATAAATCATTTGTATATTTCATTTCCAATGGTATTGAAATAATTTTTGACATATTTATATAACGACAAGTCGACTTGAAACTGTTTGAAGTAGTATTTGTCTGTAGAAAATGCATCTTGAACTTTGGATAGACCTTAACGTTGACAAAGTTGCCTGACTTAACGTATATCTCTATGTCTATGTATCTGAGTGTCTGTTTGAGGCATCGTAGCTCCTAAACGGATGAACCGATTTAGATGCGGCTTTTCAATTTGAAAGCAGGTTTTTTAGCGGTGGTTCTCTAGCTAAGATTTTATGAAAATTATGTGGCGCCCTTTAAGTATGTGGCGCCGTTAAATCGGGAGCTTTTAACCCCCTAAAACCTTTATATCTCAAAAACGACTGATCCGATTTTGATAAAAAATATCTAAGAACAACCGCCAAAAAACACACACACACACGGAGTTACACGTCAAACTTATAACACCCCTCTTTTTGCGTCGGGGGTTAAAAAAACACAAAACGTATCAATAAAACAGGTAAAAAAACCTAATAGATTAGCGAAACATATGTATGTACATATTTTCAAGAATTTTGTCTTTTTAAGCCTATAATATCTATCCGATGCACTCAAAGGATCTTGGTTAGAGTAGTTGGTTTCAACATTTCACAATTGTTGGTCGTATTGCATCCAATATCGTCTATTAACATCGATAAACTGTTGAATTCAAACTTACAGATTTTGGGTCGGGGGTAAAATTTAAACGAATTTAGGTCGCTTGAAAAAAAAGCAGTTAAAACTTCTATCCTTTCCTTGAAGCAGTTATCCATCTTTTTGCCTGTGTACGATTTATAGTTTTCAAACAAACTTAAAAAAAATTTCGTCGTTAAAGCCAAGGTCGTTGTGTAAGACCTCCACAAATATAATCAAATCCCTAAAATTATATTTTTGTGATCTTAAGTTTTAACTACTTATTTTATAAATACATTTAAGGAAAATTCTGGTACACATAACATTACTTATACGTACATTATATAAACTCACGCATTAATTCCCGGATTGGGATTTTATTATTATTGGGGGGGTTTGGATGGGCCTTGTGTGTCACTTCGACCATTGCTGATCTTTTGTAACAGCCCTTTGTTTAAAGTTCACCGCAAAGGCCCGTTGCGTCTAAGAATTTCCAGATGCTTTGGGCCGTGAGAAGTTGTATCTCCTGTGGGTCCACAATATGTCGCCCTAGGTAGATACTTCTGTTACGCATTAGTGGTCCGCAAGAACAGAGGTCCTCTGTTCCTCGGATTGGGATAGGCGGAGCTACATAATTTCTTACAATACTTATAATGTTGTACAAAATAACTAAAGGTGTAGGTGTTTTTGGATTTTGTTCCTTATTTTGAATATCAAAATGGCTTATTTACGATATTAAACCAACTTATATAAATAGCCTATTTATTACAAATAAAAGAAAAATAAGAGACGCGTCAAAAATATATTTTCCAACAATGGGTGACCGCCTGATTTCGACCACCGCCAGGAGGCGCGGTGAAACAACGGTATTTTGTACTTTGGCACGGTTGAAGCGAGGGTTCATCGAGGTCAGGTACTATTGTACCGGTTCTGAAGCAAGTGGTTAAATAAATATATGAATTATGTCATTTATCCATTTAATGTTTCGCCAAATTTAGCACCAACCGGTAGTCTGCCAGTTGAACTTACTTGTTGTACCTACTGTGCAATAAAGTTTAAATAAATAAATAAGCCGGTCGATTTGGGTTAAAAAACTTTTTGTTTGAAGCCTTACTTAGTACTTATTTAAAACTTAAGTATATACTATTATTTTATAAACCGGTAGTATTTTGGGTGACAATAATATATTATCGACAAAGATGTCTCTCTTCATCGTAAACCATGAGGGACCGGCTCTAGAATCTATTTTCAAGTTAATGCGTCCTCAAGCATTACTTCAATTCTGGGGTAGGCCAAAGAAACCGGTTCCTTAATGGTTTCCGGGAGAGAGAGACCGCGTGGGATTTTATCGAAGTTTTACTCGTCTAGAGCCACTCAGGGTTGCCTCATGAGCAATCTACATCACGCGAATTGGTCTATTATATTCGAAGCCGTTGGTGTAGTGGTGACGTGTATGCCGTTGGTAGTTGAAATCAGTGAGAGCATAAATGCTTTCAACTACCAACGGCATACACGTCATCACTATACATGTCAACGGGATGACGAGACATAGGTACATAACGACCGTGAGCAAACTCTGTAATGTTCTACTAAGCTGTAATGACTTCAATTCTGAAGCGAGTTTCTAGCGGTGTTGATTTTTTTGTTGAAATGGCACCCAACCATATAATAAAGACACTCATAGGAAAATCATGACAAAACTTGGATACATTTGCCACTCGACCAAATTACCCAAAACAAGAATAAATCGTAATGTGCAGGCAACTCTCGCGACACGGGCATTCTGTTAATTGCCCAACTGTAAGTAGGCAAGTTTCACATGAATATCGATCAGCTGTTTCATTGATGCTATTTACTCTCATACCCTGAAGTGTTTGAAATATTAATATACACGTGTCATAATGCGAGTTTCAATGGAAATTATTATTAATACAGCCTTAGTCTTTTTATAGCTTCAAAAAACACGTGGCCACTCACAACACGTGGTTTAAAATGTGTCAAATAAGTACATAGTTAGGTATAATAAGATTCCCTAAAATCAAATACACATAATTAATTTTATTGTGTCGACTAAACGGGTAAATATTTATGTAAAGTTACGAAATCTGCTACATTTATGTACTGTCATATACCTATGTATGTAATTTAGTACCTTCCGTTTTAATGACACATTTAAACTGTAGTGAATGTACTAAAGAGTGTTCTTTTTTGTTGCTGTACATAGTAACTTGCAAACGTCATAAAATTGTAACAAGGGCAATCTAGTGCTTACCTTTAATACTCAGTGATTTATCAATTATCAGAAGCCTATTGTCTTGCTAAATTAATTTATACCTTAAGCAATTATCGGATGCATCAACGGATAATCCTATCTACGACCTTGGTTAGAGCTGTTTGATTTCTCACATGCAAACATATTGATTACTAATAACCAACATGCGGGAGCATTGTTCGGCAGACAGGTCTCCGCTAGTCTACATAGGTATGCAGATTCCAATGAAATCACGTTATTCTAGTCATAATAGATCACTACTTGATTTTTAATTTATAATTTCAATGACGGAGATTGTAAAGTAAATGTAAAGTAATTAATATGATAAGTGGTACCAGTGAGATCTTTTTCTAGTCGCGCTATAAACAGCTAATATATATGTATGTACATCGTTAACAGTTTCATAATGCGACCCATAGGGAACAAAAGCGTGGAAAATGTTCTATAATACACGTTGCCATTGCAATATCTGTTCTTTTTGTAACCATTGTTGCACTGGTACATGGTTATGGCATTATACCATGGTTATGGCTATTCCGCATAGTCTTGACATTTAGTGAACACTAAACATCCAAATTTGTATATTCGGCACTATCCTTCTTCTTTCTCGTGCGAAGGGATCAATTTTCCTATATTCTATACTGCCAATGCTTTGCCACCTCTATCCCTCGGGGAGTACCACTCACGCACTCGGGCACTATCCTTCTTGCTAATATTTAAAATGTATACAAAAACCTTGCATGGTATATTTATAAAATATACCATGGTATATTACTAAATAATATTATAAACGGAGAATGAAACTGATATATTTAATCACGCCAGTGCGACTAAACATTTGAGGAAAATAAAAATGCTTCGAATCCTGATTTCTTCCGCGGAGTATTTCGTTCTTTCTTCTTTTGTTTACTCGAATGTCAGCCGTTAAAAGCTTTAAATTAGTGACAGCAACATTAGTGCCGTAAAAGTGCAGTTGAAGTTTTATTTTCCCTTTGGGCTTGTAAGTGTAAGTACCCTATTTCCAAAGCAGATCCTGGAAACACTGGCGATGTGAAACAAAACGTTGACCAATCCCATATAAAATAACTTCTAGATTTAAAAACACGTTGCTGAAACTTGAAAAAATGATTGTTCGGTTACTGTAACGTTACAAATATGTGCTTTGTATATTAAATGTATTTTTTGTGAGTTTTCTGTGACACCCACAAAAACACCTTCTGTGAAAATTTTTCTGACTAATGGTGAAAACTGCATGAAAATCCATTCAGTTGTTTTTGAGATTATCGCCTAGATACAGACGAACTTTGTTTTATTATATGTTGATAGTGATAGTTATTTATGTACGCTCCAAGTAGCACCGAACTGCATTATAAATTTTGACATAAGGCCACATCACCAATTGAAGCATTTGTAACGACTTATTGGCGTTCACTCGGGCTGTAAAAGTTGTATATAAAAATACGAGGTCCAATATAACGCTCTTTGCTGTACTGTAATTATATTAAGCACCACATACATCCCACAGATTCACTGTTATTCAGCGTTTGGTAGTGTTGTACTCTATCAGCTGAAAGAGTGAATGTTTGTGAATACAAATAATGCAGTTTTTCTGAATTAGAGTCCACGTGTGTACATTAAAAACTGTTGCACTCTAAATAGGAACAGGTGAACTACTATAACAATGGCATTTTTTTTGTAAAGTTATTTAACAAAGATTTAATGCTTTATGCTGCATAGAGATGAACTTATACGCTCTTAGTCAGAATTTAGCATACACTCGTATTATGGCATTTATTTAGGCCACAGCAGAACTTTAAGTGTTTTTTTTGTAAATGTGAACCATTACAACTCTTCATATCGATCCATGGCTGATTAGTTTTTTCACAAGTGCTTAACTATTTTACTCAATGCTGAATTATAGGCCACTAGTGCACACTCGTACGGCCTTTGGCTTTAGTTAAAGTAGTTAAATTTTATATTTTTTCATATAGGTATATTTAAAAATGAATTGCCCGGAGTTTAATTGGATTTCAAATGATTAACACGTCAACAGCTCTTCATGAATTTCTAAGGAAAAACAATAAATTTTATTTTGTTTACAGTCCTTATTATGTCTTATATTTTTTGTATTTAGTGATAGTATGAGAGCGCTTGAAAATTTTGAACTAAATATACATGATATTTCACAGTAAAGTTACCTCCCCAATAAGATAGAAAGTAATCAAATCAAAGGTTCACTTTTACTGCAATGACAATACGTCACTTCAGCTCTGCCGCCGCCGCCCTCTTGTGTTTAGTAACAAATTGTCAGTCTTATAAACAAAGTAAGTAAGAAAAAAGCTATTGCACGCCACAATTTCAAATACAGTGTAAAAGCATAAAAAATGTACACAGTTCTCCTTCCTGCTGTAAAAAAAGTAACAAGTGCCTTGTTAACCAGGCAATATTCAGCTCTTAGAATGACTGTTACCCACGTAAATGCTAATATAATGTTGATATAACTATTTTTTTTGATAATGTGATGTCTTATACAGCTATGTGCTGCATAATTTGTGCGAAAATTAGCATTACATCAGCAGAGGATGCGCGGTTTACTCTGATATAATGCTACTTTATTCAGCACATGTTTCCACAGTGCACTGTAAAAATGCTGTTATACGGCACTCTTGTGCTAGTTGGGGCCTAACGAAAAATCTGGGCCTCTATTCTACTGGGAAAATCTATATTGCCTTTGACATGTTATCATATTGGTTTTTACTAGGCTGCCAATGCTCTCCAATAACTTTAGTCATCACGAGTTTGCGTCGAACCTGGTAGTTCTGATTTTTTGCAGACTTGTTTATGACGTTATCCCAATGAAGAATCCAACTCTGTGACCCCGAGTGCCGAACGCAATATTGTCAAAAATAAAAAATCCACGAAAATTTCGGACTCTTTCCATATTACGGTGATAATAACCCGTTATATTTGATTATGTTGTCAATGGTAAATCTTTAGCCCGTGTGTCCTTCATCAGAGATTTAGGTGTCACCTTGGACTCCCAATTGAATTTTATTACTCATATCGATAATATACAGTGTGTTACCAGCACTCTGGCTTTTTTTAAAGTAGGTTAAAATAACGTATATCTGTAACGTAACTATGACATTATATATCGATCCAGACCGATTTCGGCCACAGCGACTAGGATCCGACTATTTAGAGCGTCGTTCGTGAGCTCTGTGATGACTAGCAAAGCCGATCTTTGCATTAAAAGTTCGACCACATTCACTGCAAGTCAGCACCCCCCCGACATAATTGTACTGCATGGCCGCAGGTGTTCGGGCCTTGAGTTCGTCTCGCTTTGCATCGAGCTCCTCAAGTCTCTTCGTTTCGAACTCGAACACCTTAGTGCTCACTGTATGCCTCCAAGACGGCCGGTCTGCTGCCATTGCCTCCCACTGTGACGGGTCGATGTCACACCGTTTCATGTGTCGCTTAAGCACATCTTTGTACCGCAGAAATTGGCCGCCGCGTTTTCTCTTGCCATCCTGCAGTTCTGAGTAAAAGATGCGCCTTGCCACTCTGTCATCTGACATGCGGGAGACATGGCCGCCCCACCGCAGCTGTCGACGCATTAGATAAGCCTCTATTCCACCGATATTAGCTCTTCGTAGGACTTCCGTGTTACGAACACGGTCAGACCAACGTATGTTCATAATATCACGTAGGCATTTTAGGTGGAATCTATCTAATGTTCGAATATGCTTGCGGTAAAGGCACCACGCTTCGGAGGCATACAAGAGATTTGGCAGAACTATCGCCATGTATACAGCTATTTTTGTAGAGAGCTTTATGTCGTGTGAGCGAAACACCTTGGAACGAAGTTTGCCGAAGGCTGCGGCAGCTGCTCCAATTCTACCGTTGACTTCGTTGTCAAGGAGGCACCGCGATGTTATGGTGCTACCCAGATACTTGAACTTGTCTACCTGCTTAAGCGAGTTGTCACCGAGTTTGATGTCGACTGGGGCTCCATTCAGTGTATCAAGAGCCAATACTTCGGTCTTTTTAACACTGATCTTGAGGCCGAATTTGCGACACGACTCATCGAGACTCGTCATAAGCCTTTGTAGACCCTCTGGGGATTCCGCCACAAAACACAGATCATCTGCATACATCAACTCCGTAATAGTTGCGTGAGACACCTTGGTGCGAGCTTTTAGTCTAGCAAGGTTGAAGACTCCGCCACCAGTGGCACGGAAACGAATACAGATGCCATCAGACAGAGTCTGTAATGCCTCCCGTACCACAACTGCAAAGTACAGAGTGAAGAGAGTTGGGGCGAGCACGCAGCCTTGCTTTACGCCGCAGCTTACCGAAAAAAACTCTGAGTCCTCACCCTGCACACTGACACAACACTGCATGTCATCATGCAGGAGACGGATCATTCTCACAAACTTGTCAGTGCATCCAAGTTTCGTCAGTACTACCCATAAAGCTTCTCGAGGAACGCTGTCGAAAGCTTTTTCAAGGTCAACGAAACAAAGGTACAGTGGTTGACTTTGCTCTCGACTTTTCTCTTGAAGTTGTCGAACAGAGAAAATAGCCTCACACGTGCCTCGATTCGGTCGGAAGCCAAATTGGGTTTCAGGCAGAATATCTTCGGACAAGTGCATCAAGCGGTTTAGCAGTACTCGAGCAAAGACTTTTCCTGAAGAAGTAAGCAAGGATATGCCCCTATAGGAGTTGCAGTCCGATCTGTCACCTTTGTTTTTGTACAAAGAGCAAATACGTGAAACTCGAAAATCATCCGGTATCCGCTCTTCATTCCACATTCGAACAAAAAGTTTCCAGATCGTTTCATGCAAATCCCCACCACCATACCTCAGCAATTCTCCAGGAATGTTGTCAATGCCAACCGCTTTCTGGTTCTGCTGTTGTTGAACGGCAACGACGACTTCTTGCAACAACAATGGTGCATCCAGCTCATTAATCGTGGGGAAAAATGCCATCGAGGCGATGTGTGACATGTCCGCAGCTCGATCAACACTGAGCAAGTTATTAAAGTGCTCACCCCAACGATTAAGTACATCATGTTTGCTGGTTAACAGTTTTGTGCCGTCGAGTGATCTCAGGGGCACTCTATTACGAACTGTTGTACCAACAAGCTTGCGGACCTCCTCGTAAAATGCACCCAGCTGTTTAGTATCTGCAAGCCACTGTATGCGAGCAGCCTTATCTTGCCACCACTTGTCCTTTATTTCACGTACATATGCCCGTAGTTCGGCACCACTGCGCTTGACTTGCTCCGCCTGGTGGCCGTCCCGGCTCCGGCGCAATATAGAACGGTGCTTCTCAATTGCTCTGGTCAAATGTTCGTCATTGTCGTCAAACCAATCCTCGTGTCTACTGGGCTTGAAACCCAGTGTCTGCGAGGCGGCAGCGACTAGACTGGACGACAACGTTTGCCAGTTAGCAACAGCATCCCCACTCTCAATGTCCATCGCCTGAACAGCACCACTAACTGCCTGAGCATAGGTCTCGCGTAATTGTAGACTCTGCAGTTTTCCTATGTCTAGGCGTTTGGGCTTTACTCCATGGGATCTGCGTGGAGGACGAAGACGAAGCCTCAGTTTAGTAACGACAAGTCTGTGGTCTGTAGAGCAGATCGCATTTGCCTCGCGCATAACACGGGTGATATGTACTTGAGAAATATCTCGTTGTCGGACAATCACATAGTCAATCAGGTGCCAATGTTTCGACCTTGGATGCATCCAAGTGGTCTTATATTTTGCCGGGAGTCTGAACATGGTGTTGGTAATTGCAAGCTCAAATTGAGCACAGAGGGATAGAAGGAGTTGCCCATTACTATTTATGTTTCCTACACCATGTCTTCCTAAGACCTTAGGCCAAGCTTCAAAATCTCTCCCGACTCTCGCGTTAAAGTCGCCCATCAACAGTACCTGCTCTCTAGGGGGTATCCTAGAGAGGATTTCCGAGATCTCTTCATAAAACTTGGCCTTGATGTCATCATCCTTGTCCAGTGTTGGCGCATAAACACTGATGACATTTAGATAATTTTCCTTGTCCAGATGTACGCGCAGCGTGGTAACGCGGTCGGATATGTGGATTGGACACTCCTCTAAGTTAGATACAATGTGATTGCTGATCGCAAAACCGACACCTGACCTCCTAGGCTCTGAAGCAGGAGTACCTTTCCAAAAGAAGGTATACCCGCCCCGGCGCTCCACCCTCTCCCCCTCGTCTGCTAGATGCGTTTCGCTGAGAGCAGCGATATCCACACCGTAGCGTCGGAGTTCTCGAGATACGAGGGCGGTCTTACGAGGAGGACACAGACTTGTTTCACGATCAAGGAGGGTGCGTACGTTCCACGCCGCAAATGTCATAATCCGAGATTTAAAGATGTTATTTTTATTACTTTTTTTCTTTCGACCACGAGTTAGGTGATGCAGAGACAGCCGTGGTAACTACCTCCGAATGTGTTGGGTTAAGCCTGTTTAGGACACCTTTTCTAGTCCCCTCCCCGGATTGGGGGAAGCAGGGCCTCTCTAAATAGAGTTGCTTCGTCGCCCAGGGTGCTGCCGAATCACACTGTTAACCCGTGCAGTGCAAAGCGACCACTCTCCCTAAACCGCCTACGTGCAGACATCAGACAAAGCCTGGCTGGCATCATAGCCAGACCTCTCTACCTCTATCCATCGCCGCAGGACTTTTACAGATCGGAGTCCATTGTCGGAAGCCAAGTCATTTGCGCAGGATATATTATAGTGCACTAAGCATTACATAATGCCAGTGTTCGCGCAAACACAGGTGCACTCTTATCTCCAACTCCCTATACCCAATGGAACGGGGGACCGCTACAATCAGAGAGAGATAGAGACGTTTGCGTTAGCAAGGCCTCTAACGCTGACCCGAGACTAAGACTTTCGGGCCCTACAGCTGGCCAAGAGCGCCAGACGATCTCTACGGGAGGCTTCCGCTATGAAGGAGTGGTGGGGATCAAGGAAGAGGACACTACTGCCACGGGGAAGGGGGAAATGTGGTAGTAGCAGCTCGAGCAGTCCGGGGGCGCATCCCCGTAGTGGCTCTTTACCAGGTACCACATAGATATCTGGTAAAGAGCCCCCCACATTAATTTAATTAATAAACAACTAATCAGGCTTTGTTAACTTTCTAACAAAATTTTAATTGCCAGCAATGTAAAGCACAGCAATTTGACAAGTGTAAATGACAGTCGACGGATACTTTGATTATTATGATTTGCCCCCGTACCACGACATGCCTTGAACCAAGCAACAGCGATACTGATAACGATGAACACGCAGCACATGCACTACATTAAAAATGGACAGTATCTAAGAAAATTAATTGTGAAGTTATTTTAAATATTTTTTAATTGATAATATTTGCAAACAATTGCTAAAGCAGCGTATTATCGGCAGCTTTAATAAATGCCCGCATGCCGGTAACACACTGTATGTAGGTAAACGAGCTTACAAAAATCTGGGAATGATACTTAGAATAGGTAAACCGTTCAAACGTCCAGAGACCCTTAAGATTTTATTTTATTCTTTTGTTAGAAGTATTTTAGAGTTCGCTTCCGTGGTTTGGACTCCTCTTTACCAAATTCATATAGATCGGTTAGAGCGTATTCAGAATATTTTCCTGAAGTCACTCTGCTACAAGACTGGAACAATTTTTGATAATTCAAAAGATTCTTCGAAATACTTTAACTTTCTTTCACTCAAGAACAGACGTCTTTATCTCGATACCATTTTCTTTTTCAAAATCTTGAAAAATAAAATTAGGTGTCCAGATCTCTTACAAAACATAACTTTTAATATTCCACGTCCCTCCTTGCGTCCTCGTAAACTATTTCATGTCAGTTTTGCTCGTACTAACTACACCAAACACACTTTCTTCAGACGAGTTCCTCGTTTAATTAATGAGCATTTATATGATATTGACCCATTTGTTAGTTCACTTAGTACCCTAAAGAAAATTGTCAAGCGACAACTTAAAGAATCATTTCTCTGAACCCTCTTTTATCTTCTTCCTGTATAATTTGTGCAACGACTTACTATGGCAGATTTTGTGCAATTATTGTACCAAATACTAGTATTGTTCATTTTTAATTTCCTTAAGTAACATTAGTTTTAAATAACCATTAGTACCTATTACTGTACTTTTTATGAACCTCTAGGTCTTTATATTGTTCCTTAATTACCTGTATACATATTTTAATGTACGACTGTATGTGTTCTTAAATAAATAAATAAATAAAAATAAAAAATAAATGACTATATATTCAACCAAATAAGACAGAAGGCCAATGTCGTGTCGTATCAGGAGGTGAAAAAGCTAGCACAGAGTAGAGAAGAGTGGCAATTACTTCACCGACAAGAGCCTAGCTCTTAAATTTAATGAATGAATGACTATATTTTGATAATTTTTAAAGTCAACAAAATTTGCTTCAGTATGAGACTAGAATTGTCTCTGTAGACCCAATAGTTTACGAGCTAACCCTTTCAAAATCCAAAAATTTTTTGAACTTCGCAACTTTTTTGAACAACTTCGACGAGCTGCGGTACCAACTATTCGCTAGGGCTGCGACGAAAACTAGCTTCCCTTTAATATTAAATGGATAAAGATTAAAGAAACGCTTTTTAAACACAGTTGTCAACTATTTCTTGAGGCCAAACTCGGTGGGTCTACGTTTAGTAAATAAAGCAGTTCGTCACACGTTTTTTTCTCTACTTTATTGTCTGCGTGAAATCTGTGTATTATTACTTTTTCCTTCAACCCCTTGGTTTAGGCGTTCGATTAAAAAAACCTCTTCAGTGATTCATCGCGACGCAAAGAAAGGCCACTTCTCAAAGTTCATGTTTCAGCTTCAAGGGTTGACGCCGCGGTTCATCGTTTATTTAGAGATGGTGATATCACCGCTAGAGTAGATCTAAATAAATAAATCATTTTAAACCTACTAGGCTGCGGTAAAATGCCGTAATGAAAATATTTTATTTAATTTATTCCTGCGGTAAATAATTTTTTTTTAAATTTATTCCTGTCATAGGAAATCCTATTTTTATAAACTCTAAAAACACTAAATTCGTAGAGATAATAGTTTAAGCCGTGCATGTACCCCGCTCCGGGCCTTACTTCTTTTGAGATGTTTTCGTGTTTGTCAACATTACGATAGCTATTTGTTACATGACAGTTGTTACGCCGAGTTGAAATCAATACAGGCAAATTCGAGATTTTGCTAATTCGGCCTCATATTTTTTCGGGTTTGTAAAAATGTTGAATTATAAAATTCAGTACCTATTTTCTAATTCGGAATTAATTGATTCAAGATTTTAGGGTAAGTACCTACATTTATTAGAGTTAGCATCAAATCGTGCTGAAAAATATATTCTTATTAAGACCTTTTGTCACAAATCCACCTTCAAGTTTACCTAGTAAGACGTTACTATACGTACGAGATCAACGTAGAAACAAGATGTGTCAAATAATATATGACTAACGTTGAGAACTTATGTTTCTTGTGTTAAAACATTTCGTGGTACATAGTGTCCCCGACGTATTAATGTTTCTGGGTCACAAGGTGGTTAAGCACTTATTCGATCAATTCAATATACCGAACTACTATGTACGAAAGGCCGTCAATTGACAACTCATCATGTTATTTAATTTATATCTGTATCCACTGGATTGGTCGCTTCCGATGCTGGTACGTGACCCCTCTAGTATAGTTATAGGCAGGTTGAAACCTAACGAGTACGGACTTCAAGTGCCGTGTAAAACGATACAAACAGGTACATCCGCTCAGGTACAGTCGGCCTTATAAGTAGCTGCACATTTTTGTACCTTGTCGCTTAATCGCGTCTGTAAGGTTAGTGCAGCACAGTTCAAACAACGTGAACAGGATTGTGAAGCGCCACTAAAATCGCGTACCTAGCTGTCAAAAAAATCCATACAAATTTATCTCCGGGCGATAACGTATCTCGCCCCGTAAATCAAATCCGATCCATAAGACTTTTGAATATCTTGTTAGTAGTTCAATATTATCAAGAGCTAGGTCTAGGATTCCGTATTTTTGTTTTTTAAATTTGTTTCATTCGAAGAAACATTTTCTTGGAAAGGAAAACGTACAGACAGTTTTTTTATGATATCTATAACATATTCCTAACTCGGACTGGGTTAAAGGGAAGAGAAACGTTACCGTTATCAATACAGTGACAAATTACTAATGTGTGCAGCTACTTATAAGGGCGAACATAGTAGACATACTTTTTTAGTTTGGGGAACCTTTCAGGTGTTTTAAGTTGACATCACGATGGAAACTGTTAGTGTTATTTAATTATTTTTAAGTTGAAGGAAACTGAAGTACGGATCTAAACATAAACCAGTTCATATTTTAAGGGCCAGTAAAAATAACGGGTCACATTCACATCGTTTAGAACTTCCGAACATCGTGATCGTCAACGTTTGCGAGTGAGTGTACAGTCCGTGAGCACAAGGAAGACTTAGGAGTCCTCGTAGAGTACGCTTCGGTCATTTCCGGATACACGCAATTATAATATATATAATATTATTATTATATCACTATATATAGTATACTAGTGATAGGGTAACAGCACCAGTGGTCAGCCTCATAACGACTTTTTGAAGTTTGAACAGCTGGCATTTTTACAGGAGTCGTCGGATAATGAAACGTAGCACATATTTGGATTAATTGTTTACTATAGTTTTTAAACAACATAGGTCAAACACAATATTCCTCTTTATAAAATATATATTTAAGTTCAAACAAAAAATGGCACTTTTTGCCAGTGGTCAGCCTCTAAAATCCAATAATCAGCCTCGATGAACCCAGTATTCAGCCCTTATAACTGTGAGTAAGCATGAGATCAAAATAAGCATTATTTATATCAAAATCAACGATATTATTTAAGTCTCTCTTATTTCTTACAGCTAAATATTCTCCGGAATAAAATAAAATAAATAAAACGGAATCCGGGCCCATTTTTCTTGGGCCTACTGGGACACGTAGATGAAGCCGATCTTGTAGTGTGCCTCGAGGAACTCCAAACGTTCTACTAGCCTCTCTTATCGGCATTAACAGAATTATTTATCAAAAATTATTTACATAGGTAGGGGAAGATGGGGTGGCTTCGTACAAAGGGAGCATTCGTACAGTGGTCATATCTCGACTATCCAACATGCTAAAGCGTTCATATTTATATGCGTGACTGCCGCTCATATGCATAGGCTACCCTCAAAAAGTGATGGCAGTGCAGCAGCAAATTTCGCCAGAAATAAATAAATGTGTTTCCGCGACCTGAAAGTAATTTTTGGTTCTCCTTTCAATGCGTCTGTCTCTAATAAGTTTTACTTGAATTAGAAAAAATATTTGTATACAGTTGGTAATTAGATGCTAGAGATTAATATGTAAACAATAGTTTTGGGATAACTTTTACGGTTATTTTCTATTTTTATTATTTTTCTGATCGTTTTGGTTGGGGTACCTTCGTGCAGTCAAAATACATGCAATTTTATACCGTACGAATGCACCCCCTGTAAGTAAAAAAAATGTATATCAAGAATAATTAGAATTACAAAACCAGGTCAGTAAGATATGCCTAAAAGATGACTAAAACAGGTAAAATAGCTGACAATCCAATGAATCCTGGGAAAAAACGAATAGTGTATGAAGGCACCCCACGTATGGGGTACATTCGTACAAATCCCATTTTTTGAGAAAACCATTATATCTTGGCAAAGTTGCTTTGTATCAAAACTGAAATACAAAATGATTATAGCCAAATAAGTGGATGATGAAGTAGCATTCATCTCGTATTGAAAAAGTGGTTCGTTTTTTTTTACAAGGCTTAGAGTAAAAAGTGTACGAAGCCACCCCATCTTCCCCTACTACATACCTACCTTCTCAATTATTGAGATACAAACTACCTAAATACACTTTATAACTATCTCAGATAAAACTAAAATGTTGTATACCAACGTCCTTAATTAAAAATACCACAATTTAAGTACAGGCGAAGACACTTACAAATGAATATAAACCTTATTGCAACGTATTAAAGTCTATGGGTGATCAGTTAACAGTATCTTCGTTTGTACCCAGCTAGATCGGGGCTGAATACTGGATCTACAACACCCAGTGGCCAGCCGCGTAAAAATAAAATGTTTTATGCGGCTGACCACTGGGTTTTTTGAAGAATATGAAAGGACATGCCTTACTAAATTTGAAAATTAAAAATTTAACGGTTCTATTGGCCGCTATTTCTCGGAATTTTAAAAATAATCCTAGAACCCAGTGACCAGCCCCGGGGGCCGACCATTGGATCTTTTATAAAAAAGTAGTACCCAATGCTCAGCCCCCACAATATTTACGTAAATCAGCGATATTTTTATTCAAATTTATTATAATTCCATACTGAAGTAATACATAAAGCCAAATTGCATAAAAGACTATCACATTTAACAATAAAACATGTTTTTTCTTATCTTTTAAGAGAAGACCACGTGAAGTAATAAATATGGCGGACATGACACTAATGCTCTTTTCAACCGCCGTCACCTGTATGAACGAGTTTATTTCTCCCCCCTGATCCCCTGCCACACCTATCGCGTGACATATTAACCAATGAGGACTCAAAGTATCTATTTAAGTACACGAGATTCGTTTATTCTAATTGTAGCGATATTTATGACCAATAAACGACGCAAAGGGCTGACCACTGGTGCCTGGCTGGCCACTGGTGCTGTTACCCTATATAATATTATTATATCACTCTATTGCTATGGAAACACTTTAAACAACTATTGTAAAAAGTTAAGTCAAAGACAATATCAATGCAATTACACATTAAGAAGGGATGGAAGGAGGATTTCAATCTACCCAACTACGATTCGATCAAGAAAACGCTTGGATCGCGCACGAGAAGGGAGTGGGGCCAGATCAACCGGCTTCGTACCGAGCACGGACGCTGCGCGGAATACATGTTCACGAGTGGGTGGCGTAATTCGCCTTCGTGCAGTCATTGGCCCTTCTCATCTAAGAAACGGGCTGAACACTTAAGCAACTTCTTAAATCAATTTTTAACAATTATATTATTTGCCAAAACCACACCATGCCGAAAAAAGGTAACGATGATAGTGTAATTTTAGCTCGAATTGCGAATAAATGTTTATTTTTTCAGTTTTTCTAAATACCTAATAATTGGTCTGAGTCTTAGGATTTGATTCCAGGCTATTGTTAAACCAATTCGAATCGAGGCTTCTTTGCTGCTTAAACGATTGTTTTGCTAAACATGTATAAAAGTTTATTTAATAATACCTGAAACTATTGACCGAGGGGCTATTGCCTATCGCACTCGCAATCGCAATCGTTTTCATTTTGACAATCCGAATGCGAGTCTACTTACAAAATGAAAACAATTATTCCACTTTGAAGCCGATTGCAATAATACGTTTTAATAATTGTACCCAAAATTTAAGTTAGATCCTAACTTTTATGAAATATAATTTGAAATGAATATACTTCGAGAGTGGCCGTTTCACATTTGTATGGAAAAAAAGACATATTTTTTGCAGACTTTGTGTACGCCCCTAGTAAACATTATTAATTATATATATGTACTTGACATGTGCAAAATTACGTTATTATGTAGACGCCATTAAATAAATAATAATAAGTATAATTATGTTCAAATCCTACGAAACTCAGACAATATTGTAGGCACATAGAAAAAAAACCATTTATTCGGCTTTATTTAATGGTACGTATTATAAACCATTATAATAACATATAAAGTACAATATACATAATGGTATATGTAAGAGTTTTTTTTCTGTAATCACAAAATTTCAGGATTTTTATAAAACCAACCTAACCTAACCTTATTACGATGGCCTTATCAATTTTTTTTTAAAGTTTACGGTTTCACTACCGAGTATAAAACAAAGTCGCTTCCCACTGTGTCGGTCTGTCTATCCCTATGTATGCATAGATCTTTGAAAGTACGAAACCGATTTTGATGCGGTTTTTTAAATAGATAGAGTATATTAAGAGAAAGTTTATTATGTATAATAAATTTTGTTTTATGTACGGGTGTTACAGAAAACTCACATAAACCGAAGCGAAGCGAGGGCGGGTCGCTAGTTAGAAATAAAACCAAATATTAAGAACATCATGTATTGAACCTTAACTATAATTATTACGATACGATCCCCTATTTAAGGACTAAAATGCAAAAACAAACGAAAATGCGGTAAAAAGAACCCAAACGTCATTATTCTTTGTTAAGCTTTTTATCTACATATATAACAGTGCAATATTAGCTCTCAAAATATAATCTCTCGGGTGAAGTCAGGGAGACAAGCGTAAGGGCGTGTGAAAACGAGTGAACGCAAAAACAATTGAAAGTAGGGTAATACAACCGGATGGAGTTGGCTCGAACGTGATAAAACGATCAGTGTTTAATGAATACTCTTTCTGTCTTCGTACATGCATATTCATGAACAACATACCTAATAAACTGAGCACTACTATTGTTATCGGCTAGGCGTAAACCTTTTACCTCGACGTATCTAACGAGCTACCTATCTCTCTGTCCCACATAAAATTGGGAGTGAACAATCCCAAAATATGTAATTCACGTCCCAAATAGCGAGCGAAAGAGACAAGAGACTAAGATGGCAGGCCCGGGAGGAGCTTGCTGTGATAAAAAGATAGCCCAAATACTAAGAAGTAATTTACGTAAGTATCACTAGGTGGCGTTGTGTCTAAATAGACTACTACTTTTACTGCACGTGCCTAATTGAATTAAACGACTTACATTTAAGAAACTCAATTTAACATAGCCCGTATTATGTTGACTAAAATTACTCCTTGGAATTCGCATGAATGGCACGCAAACTGAGTGAGTTGACCCGCAAACCTATTGTTTCAGAATAGACAATATTAGGTACGTACCTATACATAAAAGATTTCAAAATAATTCGCCTTATGCATGTACTTATGTTCTATAAGCGTCTTGAATGAATAGCGGTTAATTTAATTAGGCTTATCAATATTAACGGGACATTTGATCGCAATTAACTGTAGTAAAATGTTAAGCTGGCTATATTTCAACACGATGCAAATGCGTCGAATTATTGGGAGCTTAAAATGTTAAATGATAGCGTAAATATCCCGCTGAGGATAGTGTTTCATATTGAATTGCCAATATTTTCCAAATGTGTTTGTATTAATAGCTTGGTAAGGTTAGGTTGGCGGGCTTGGATTATCGCCGATTGGGAGAACGCAATATTTTGAAAAAGTACCGATAGTGTTTTTTTTGTCCTGGAACTAAATACCAGCAACAAGTCAATTAAATACCAGCAATCATATAACTAGGTACTCGTAAGTACAATAAGTCAATTCCTTGTTCTACAATGGTAAATTGTTTTGCTCGCAGAGCCCATCAAAAAACTTTACCTAACTAAACCTACATCTCTAAGATTTCGGTATGAAAACAGTAAGATAAAAAATTATCAAGGGAAAATTATACCCAACCTAACCTCGTCCCAAACCAAGCACTAGGCTTGTACTATGACATTAAAGAAGATGTAAAGTTAAATTCCACCAAAATCTTACAACCGAAAAACAAATGTTTTAATCACACTAATTCATTCAATAACTTGCGTATAAAATTTGCTTCAACAGCATGCATAAACACCTTCCAAATATCTATGAAAATATACTCATTTGATAAACTCTTGTAACATGTAAATAAATATTGTGTATTTAAAAAGAATACTGTCGGATTCTTGAAACATTTTACACTCCATAACGCGATTCCTATTCCCACAATCAATTGCGTTCCTGTACTCACGTTTATAATTGTTAGTTATATGTATTTCCGTTTTGAGTATTAATGAGAATTAGTTAAGAAGACATATGAGTATTGGTTATGTGTTATTATGTTTAAGTTATTGGCTTAGACGGTTCGTGTAAATTGGCACGCTCAGCGAAGCCTTACAATCTAGGACTCACCAGACTTATAAGCATGGGCGCGACACGCGTCACTCGCGTTAGCACTCGCTTGCTAACCGGCTAGAAACGTTGTCCACGACCACAGCCACCAACTACTGGCTTTCATTACAATCCCTTTGCATTTAACGCCCACGACGCGGGACACGGTCGGCTCTCGCCGCTGCGGCCGGCTTACTAAGCCAGATCAATCGACAATCGCCAACCCCTTGTAGATTATATGAATGGAATCTACACGCATTACGAATTTCCTTGTTAAGATATATTGTAAGTTTTGAATTGTCTAGCCCGGGTTCTGTTAGATTTATTTAGATTTTTAGTTTAAGTAATGGGTTTGGTACGGCGGAACTAAATATCGGTGCAAAAATGGTGAATAGTGTTATGTCGCATCGTATTATATAGACTGAAAGTCGAGGCGAGGGTTAGTAATAATGCTTGGACCACAGTGTGAGGCCCAGGCTTTGTTGAAAGCGAAGGCGTTGTATTTAAACCCGCTCTCCACCGTTGCTTTTCACTCGTTTAATTTCACGGCGGAAAATAAAAGGCAACGGCGAAGCGTAGGCTGCAAGTGATCGCCGCATGAAAGTTGAGCGGTGCTATCTAGTGACCCACGTGGGAATCTAGCATGCGGCATCTTTCGGTCTACAGATGTTCGAAACGAACCTAAACCCCTGCGCTGACCGACTCTCATAACCATAAGGACCATTATCTCGGGAGCAACGGTCAGCGGAGCGGTGGCCAATGTCACGGGGTGCAAGTGACGAGCGACCGGTGGTTTATGACAGCGATGCATACCGTCGTCAGAGCGTGGCTGCGTGTGGTGGTAGCGGTCGGGTGGGCCATGCTGTCAGGCGGCGCGGGAGAGGCGCAAGCCGGGCATGGCGGGTCGCTGCTCGACACTGTGGTGCGGGCGTCCGCGGCGCGCTCTGCACGCCACTGACCCGCACTCTGCTTGTCGCGCGTCGCCGCTCACCGACACTCGCGATTGCTAAGTCTTTCTGCGCGCGCAAGGCCGCAAAGCACCCTAAGCATGCCTTATGCCATTTGGGCTTGCCATTTGCCCGCTGTCACTCTTGACTTCTTCTACAGAACCCTCAACCTGCACCATATGGCCCTACGCCGCGCGTATCGCCCTCGCCCGCCCCACTCGGCACTGCACTAGCTACCTCCGCCTGCACTCCCACGTGTCACTCAAACCGCTGCAACGCAACGCTGATAAATTGCGCCAGCCGAAAAGCCAGTGAAATTCATTAATAGTTACAGGTATCCTTGCTGGAAATATAAATCTATTCTGCATTTCCATTGAAATTCACGAGCAAACAGCAGCGAGCAATTCCTGCAAATTTTGCGTAAACATTATTTAAATTTACTATTTCCTGCGAACCAGATTTTATGTTAAGAGCATTATGAAGCTGAAAACGCCCGGAGCTAAATTTATATGGACAATGTTTGACAGCTAAGTACGCGATTTACGCGTCGCACGCGACCTAATCCTCTCAAAATTAAAAACGAACTTTTATTCCATTCGGTAAATATCATGTAAATATGATGCAATTTTTGTGCCAAGTTTCTCAATAATTACTCACCTTTTAACCTCCAGTACTCTTTAACATAATTTTTTGTTTAATTATGTTCGGATTCATGTATTTTTTTGGTATTAATATTTTATGTACAACTAAACCACGTGCCTACCTTAGTCAAAACAATCGAGTAGGTACCTACAGTTGCCACCGGAAATTATTAGGGAGGATTTGTGAATCTTCAGTACGGCCTATATAAAACTCGTTGAAGCTCTATTTTTACAACTGATACGACCTTGGCCTACAGACGATTGCGTTAATAAAACGAACAGCCAAGCTTCCGCGAGCGGTGACACACTAACCGGATTGTATAAAAAGTATAAATCTCATTAAATACTTAGTGTCCTCCAGCAAACAAGAATAAAAAAGTGACAGTGGGAGGAGCGGTGCCCGCTCGGTGAGCGTTGAGGGATATTGCCCGGCCTGCACCCTCTCAACTTCCGTCGAAAGTGAAATGCAATTCTGAAACATGGCGCGCACGCTGTTTGCCTTTGAAGGGCGGACGGCGGGGGTAACTGTATTGAATGGATCCAAGCAATGTTTATACAGAATGTAGCAACGTATCATTATATTTCAATTAAAGTTAGTATTATAAGGCGTATTGTGAATTTGTGTGCAATTATAATATTTTTAAATTTTAAACAATTATAAGCTGATTGTTGTAATAGACGTAACAATTTTTAACAATTGATATGTACGAAAGTTGATGGCTCGTAAAATTGCTAGTAACATCTAGTTTTACGCTCACTCTTATTCAGTAGAATTTTATCTTCCATAAATAAAACAGGAGAATTACTTACATCTTATTAATGTAACTCTGAGTTGGTTATACCTTCTGTATCCTTACTCTCCCAAATTATTCGGGTAAGTGTTCATTAGTGATAGGCCAAATAAAAAATCCAAATAAAGACGATTTTAGAAAACTAGCGTTATCCTTGCAATCATAAGGCATCGATGTTGACGACCAAAAGATGACAAAATATCGTGCTTTTCTCATAATCGGCAAATGAACTTGAAGTTATGCTGCATGACGCATGAACTCGGCACCACAAGCCTTAATTTTAACCCCTGACGCAAAAAAGAGGGGTGTTATAAGTTTGACGTGTAAGTCTGTGTGTGTGTGTGTGTCTGTCTGTGGCACCGAAGCTCTTAAACGGATGAGCCGATTTGGATGCGGGTTTTTTTATATTTGAAAGCACTGTTTTTGTCGGTGGTTCTTAGATATGTTTTATGAAAATCGATTCAGCCGTTTTTAAGACATAGAGGTTTTAGGGAGTTAAAAACCCCCGATTTAACCGCGACACATACTTTAAGAGCTGATATCTCTTAAACGGCCTAACCAATTTTTGTGAAATCTTGCTGAGAACCACCGCTAGTAATTAAACTTATAGGGCCAATACTTATTAAGAGGTTTTTTTACAGATTGTTGTGAGCCGGATTTTTTTAAATTTTGAATTGAATTTTTATTTCACGCTTTTTAAACTTTTCCAAATTAACAATACGACTATAGATACGTACGGCAACGTCTCCTTAAAGACTGAAATAATAGGGGGTTAGTAAATATTAAATAAAAAGAGGGGTTATAACGTGTATTTCTATGTCTATGTATCTGAGTGTGTGTTTGTGGCATCGTAGCTCCCAAACGGATGAACGGATTTGGAGGCAGGTTTTTTTAAATAAAGCTACATTAATCGGGATGGTATCATCGGCAAGATTTCGTTAAAAATTGGTTGGGCTGTTTAAGAGATATCAGCTCTGGAAGTAGGTGTCGCCGTTAAATCGAGGCTTAGGACCCCCAAAAACTCAATATCTCAATTTTGATAAAACATGTCTAAGAACCACCGTCAAAAACCTGCTTTTAAATAAAAAAACCCCATTTAAAGCGGTTCATCCGTTTAAGAGCTACGGTGCCACAGACAGACACACAGATACATAGACACACACACGCACACACAGACGTCAAACTTATAACACCCCTCTTTTTTGCGTCGGGGGTTAATAAATTAGTGGTAAATTTAGTATTAAATGTTGCGTACGCAACAGTCTCTATAGGGATAAATGGAGAGACATAGCCCAGCAGTGGGATAATTATAAGAATAGGCTAGCTAAAGCGGTTTCATAATTTGGTAAATACAGTCGTTTCAGATGACTTTATTTGTGTACCATGCATTTTATGGAACACCTAACTATTGCAATACGATCTAAAGGTCGAAGTTATCATTAAAATTGTTAATTTTACGCGGTTGTCCCCGTTGGACGATCAATATTCAATCTAAGTTGATGAATATAGTTTGGCAACACAGTTTCAATCTTACCTTAAATTGCAAAGAAGACCTCTCTTTGGGGACCGCCTACTTTTCTTTAACCGAAGTTCCAGGTCTTTACGAAATTATATAGTAAAAAAATTGGCAGGTTTTTTTTTCTACAGCTATTTTCGTCAGAATTAAAATTAATAATCATAAATTTTATGCATAAGCTTTTATTTCTTCCAAACGCCTGAACCATTTTTATCATCAAGTAATAGCATAGCCCCCTTACTTATAAACGTGGAATAACCTTGGAATAGTTTATGCCATGCCTTGTCACTTTCTGTCAGATGCAAATGTCACAATTACAGATAAGGACAAAGAATGGCATAAACTATTCCAAGGTTATTCCACGTTTATAAGTAAGGGTATAAGAAACAAAAAGCTAATCCCCTTACTTATAAACGTGGGATAACGGGACAATCTATTCCAAGCTTACGCTTACTCGGGATTCAACTCGCAGCAAAAACCAACTTTGCTCTCTTGTTGCACAAATAACTATTTCTATACTTTTTGCTGCTTACTGATGTGCTATTTCTATAATTCCTTTACTAACCGTGATACAAAATTTGCCTTTCGATTATTTTTACCGTTTACCTAAAACACTACTAATTACTCTTAAAGCAACTCCTTTATTTTTCTGTAATAAATTATACGTTATAAGTGCCTACGTGTAATTTTATAACATTAAATCGTCTCTAGTATATTTTAGTGCGTTAAACGTTCATATCTCAAAAATGACCAATGGCGTAAGTAAAAAAATATCTAAAAACATAGCTTATAGAAACATAGCCTATAAAATTATAGCTATCATGACTGGCGGTTTTGTATGGCTCATTTTAAGCGCTTCAAAAATAAACAATTTAATTTCCTAATTTGTAATGACTAATAAACAGACCATGCGTGGACCTCTAAATACATTGCTCAAGACATTGTAGGGACATCATTTCATTCAATTTCGTCGGTCTATGTGCCACACTCACTTTATCTCTGAAACAATCAAAGTCATAATCATAAAGCTTAAATTTTGTACCTACACGTATAGATATTGTACACGTTTAAAGGATGCCTTTGGAACATGTGAAGCAAGGGATTTTTCATATATTTTACAGCTTTGTGTAGGGTACAATTCAATAGCTCTTAAAACCGTTATGGCGTGTTTCTAACTATATTTTTTTAGATTTTGGGGACCGTTTATGACATATTGAACCATAACAGTTTAACGTTTGCGTTTGTTGATGAATTGTTTCTTATAAGAACAGTTATTAAATGGACAATAATATAACGTCTATTAGAAATTTTGACTTATTTGAGGCCCCTACTCACCCCTTAATCCCTACTCACCCCGTTGTAAGGTATTTTCTTTTGCGGTTACCAAGCAGGTTATTGTAAATACGGAACTATCGGTGTGCGAGTCCAACTCGTACTTGACCGGTTTTTTACATTAGTAAACTTAGGTCCGTAAATACGTTTAATACCTATATAGAAGTAAACAACAAAATGCTTTTTCTATTTTGCTTAAAATGCATGTTTACATCTTCATTACCCTTTTTTGAAATACGTGGTGTCTCATATTTCAAGTAGAGCAGTACCACACCAAGCCTGATTAAAAACCCGCCGGTGCCTAGCCGTCTTTGCTTGCGTGACAAGGAACTATGACGATGCTTAGGAGACGTAAAGAATTTAAAATGTCTATATATAAAATTTTAAAAGAATCCCAGCAGTATAAATTCAATACAGGGACCGGACCACCCTTTTCACCACCCTTTTCTCAGAAAAGACTTTCAAAGGCCTTCCCAGTGGATTTGCTCACCCATTCCAATTGACAACCCATGCGATTGACTTTCCCTTATCGAATGAAGAACGCAACGATAAGGCCTTTGAATTTGGTAACTGTTAACTAATTCTCGTTGATATCCCTATGAAAGGGTTTCTCTAACGTTTTAGCGCTTATTATAAGGCTTTCTTTTATGTTAACAAGCCACGAGTCAATCATAATCTAACCGAATTTAGATCTTCTGCCGCTGCGCGCCCTATCTTTAAGCGATATGAGACATCGGTAACATACAAATAAGGGTTTGATATGTTACGTTACTTATAAGTTATCCAAAATGTAGGTTACGTAAGCTGCCAGTCGCGTCGAGCGCATACGTCAATTCCATACATTTTGACAACTTGTCTAGCCTCACAGAACGGATAAAACCTGAAACGATTATATTCTTGGTACATTTAAAGTTACCCAGACATACGAAAATCTAAAAAGAAGGGGCTATTGATGACGACCAATTACCAGGGATACAAAATGACATGACACGAATGAATAGAGAACCCACCATCATACCTCGCGCTACAATACTGGGAGGGCTCACCCAAAACTAAATGCGCAATTTAACTATGAATAGGTATTTACTGAGTTCAGGGCTCAGCATGCTGTAACGGGAACTACACTGGCCCGCAAAACTAAGTATCACACTTTTAATGAAAATTTCATTGAAAGTGTGATAGTTAGTTTTGCGGGCCAGCATAGTTCCACATACGTCAATCACCAGGTGTGTATTACTATTAAGGTGTCATGCCACAACTCGGGGCTCACGAGACTAGACAGCCAAGCTCAAGCACCTTGCGTGAAGCGCCCAGAATAACAATAGAAAACTTATTTAATTTCCACTGACATTGTTCTCAAATTAAGAAAGTAAATAAATAATTGAACTTGATTCATCTTGCGTTTTTTGTTGTAAAACTTACATACTTTTCATACTACGTTGGCAAATAAATTTGAATCCCTAAAATTTTCTTTCTTGTCACAGAGACTTACTTGACATAGAAATTATACCTACTGATAAAACAAAATGTGAAAAAACCACAACCCTACAGAATTTTGAACCGACTTAAAAAAGGAGTTCGCTTCTTGCACGAGAAAATAGCACCAATAATAGGATAGAAGTAGATAGAGGAAGAATTCAATATGTCCATGAGTACATCTACCTAGGCCAAATAGTCTCCTTCCAGGCTAGGCAGCATAAAGAGGTTGCCAGACGAACTGAAAATGCCTGGAAGAGCTACTGGGCTATGGAGAATTACCCGAAGGGCAACCTTCCAATGACGCTCAAGAGAAAGCTCATGGACATGTGCATTCTTCCAATAGTTCCGATCCTCACCTACGGTGCACAGACTTGGTCTTTGATAAATATTCAGATGTCCACCCTTAAGGTTTGCCAGAGAGTCATGGAGCATAGTATGCTGAGCGTTAAACTTACAGATAATACCATACTAAGATCCAAAACCCAAATCGCGGACGTAGCTCAAACAGCCGTCTGACTCTAGTGGGACTGGGACGGACATATTATTTGCCGCATGCCGGATACTAATTGGGCAAAAACCACCACAAACTGGATCCCACACGACAGAATTCGGGAGTCGCGGTAGACCTAGGCGCATACGGCGAGATCAGCTTGACGGTTTCAGAAGGGACTGGCAGGAGCCTGCACAAGACAGGGATGCGTGGGAGGACGAGAGGGAGGCCTTTGCCCAGCAGTGGGACACTTTAGGCTAACAAATAAAAATAAAAATAAAATCTAAGTAGTTATAAATTTCACCGTATGTGTGATAAGTTCTGAGATTTACGTGATGTCATGTCTCTCTCTCTCTCTCTCCTTGTGTCTATTTTCAAGTGCAAGAAAGAGATGGGGCTAAATTTTATGTCTCAAATATGCTTTTATTTATTTACTTGTCGATTGTGAAATAGGCGGTAAGCCTTCTGTATCAGCCAGTTTTTAAGATTACGGTCAAACAAGGTGTGGATCTGCAGTGCCTAACGTGGACCGGTATGCACGCAGGTTGCACCGTTCTACGCATATTTACCATATTGTTAGAACAATTGCGTGTTCTTAAAAAGAAATGTGTTCGTGGAATTTGACTGCCTCCTTGTCCTAGCAGTGCCTACATCATTGCGCCGCGGCCGCCGGATGCAGCCGGCTGAGAAAACAATGAAGGCAGCTCTCGTTGTTTTCTCTTTTACGCTGGCACATATTCATTCGAATAATATACCTACTTACTCCGTCTTTTACTGAAAAAGCTAGTGTTCGTCATTTATCCCACCGCTAACTATGAGTGAGAAGCGAGTAGAGCTAGCGACCAACTATTAATATATGCGTCTCTTTGATTGGCACGGGATGAATATCTGTTGTTGGAGAGAGCTCTCGCCAGCAGTGTAAACAGTTAGCGACCAACTATTAGTATATGCGTCTCTTTGATTGGCACGGGATGAATATCTGTTGTTGGAGAGAGCTCTCGCCAGCAGTGTAAACAGTTAGCGACCAACTATTCATATTTGTGTCTATTTTACTGACATGGGAACTATATCTTTTTATACGGGAGACGGACGATCTCAAAAAGTTGCATCGTCACCTCTCTTAGAACTTTTGTTTTACAAATCGTCATCGTAGTCGCATTATTCCCCATTTGAATTTTTCTCCTATCGAATGGTTTGCCATTTTGAATTTTTTGCAATTGCATATTTTCCAATTAAGATTTTCCCCACTATTAACTTTTCCAGTCTAATTAAGTCGAAATAGATCGAAGTAAGTTGATAGGTTAAGGTTATGTTAATTTTGCAGAAGGCCCAAGGGGCCACAGCACCCAGAAATAGAAGCTCCGTCGACTTAGTGAAATTGATTTTGAATTGAGAAAAATGGAAGTGGGAAAACCCAAAAAGGAAAATATGCAATTGGCAAAAGAAAAAGGAAAGGAATGCGATTGGATGAAAAATATAATGGGGAAAAACGCGAATATGCTACGCGGAATAAGTCCGGGCAACCGATCTATGTTCTCGATCGGATTGGCCTCACTGTAATGCTGTTTTTTATTAATAAATTAAAAATCCAGAAGCAATGTTCTAATAAACAGTGTACCGCTCAATAAAAAATGGCCACCGTAAATTTTACAATATTTCAACGCACTCGTATTTAATATTTCATTGTTCGTTTTAATAACTAAATGTTAGTTTAAGCAGGTATAAAAGAAAAATAAAAAAAATATGTAAAAGTGATTAAGTAATTTTAAAATTATACTTAAGTATGATTATCGCGAAAGAATAAAACTGCGACATACTTAAATTGGTAATTAAATTAAAAGCTTATGAAGCGTTTATGTGACGTTCAAATAAAATAATTACACCTAATTGCTTTACGTACCAGAAATAGAAGCTCCGTCAAATTAGTGAAATTGATTTTGAATTGAGAAAGCATGCAAGTGGGAAAACTGAAAATATGCAATTGGTAAAAAAACAAAGGAAAGGAATGCGATTGGATAAAAAATATAATAAAACAACAGAGAATTGCACTTTTCAGCTGATCGGTATAAAAAATAATGAGATAACCGAAGAACCAAATATTCATACGAGTCGAACACGGAACCTCCGGTTCGAATAGTAATTCCGTTAGCTTGCTGTAGTTCAACTACGTTCAGTGAAATTAAGTAAATATTTAGCGATCAATTTTTTGCATTTGATAATTTTCTAAATAATAATACTGCAATAATGTGTTAATAAAACCAAAAATGAAAATTAATTTGATGCTTAAATGTTAGTCGCTAGCACGTGTTGTGAAGGTGAATTACACAGGTGTAGCGGTAGTGCGGGGAGCGGGGTTGCGCGGGCGTGCGGGGCGCGGTGCAGCGTTCGTCGACCTCGGTCACTGGGTCGTCGCGATGCAGTTATACTAGTACTACACCTACACTTGAACTTTCAGCGCGGCGGGCGTTTTAACTTCTATGCGGAAATTGTAAGCGCAAACAGCGTCGCTATTGCCTAACGCACTCGCAATCTCAATTGGCTTCAAAGCGGAACAATTGATAAGATTTCATATTTTCAAGACTTTAATTTTATTCGTTTTATAGATACTGTTTGGAAGGAGAAAGACACTAATAGTTTTAAATTTTCTCTAGAATGAATAATTATTTTATTATTAATTTATTAAGATGTACTTATTCTAAAAGGGCGTAACTTAATTTCTACGACACAATGGACATATATATTACGTTAGTCCAATCTGTATACACCGTGGGCCCGAATAACCCGAGGGATTTTAACCATCGATTTTAGAGCCCAATTGGAGTATATAAAGTAGTATAACATGTAGTCCAATAACGCACGATTCCCGAGATTTTTATTATTTAAAAATCAATTCCATAGTTAATTTAATTTGAACTCTTGTCACCTTAGCTTAAAGCATTATTTACTAAGAAAGATTCATGTTCTAAGTAGCACTATCATCAACATACAACATAAATTAATTAATCGATTTCTTAGTAAATAATGCTTTAGGTTAAGGTGACAGAGTTCAAATTAAATTAACTATGGAATTGATTTTTAAATAATAAAAATCTCGGGAATCGTGCGTTATTGGACTACATGTTATACTACTTTATATACTCCAATTGGGCTCTAAAATCGATGGTTAAAATCCCTCGGGTTATTCGGGCCCACGGTGTATAAAAGAGTATCATGTCAACCGATAAAGGGCCACTTGCACGAAAAGTTTAACCCTGGGTTAAGACACTGTCTCTATCCATCTGTCAATAGTGTCAATGTCTAATTTGAAGTATGACAGCTTTTTTTCTCGTGAAAAAGGCAATGGTATTATATCTATTCAGGCATAGTATTGGTAAAACTCGATATTTTTATTAACTTACTTGTAATTTTGAAAATAAAGAAAAATAAATCTAAATAAATATTTTGCCGTGTTCAGGAGGTAAAACCCTTTCGATTCGTATAGTAATTTGCAGGTGTCACCAAAATGAAATGTTGTCAATTGTTTTCATTTTGTATGCAGACCAGCCTTCGATTTTCAAAATGAAAACAATTGCGATTGCGAGTGCGTTAAGCAATAGCCCCTCGGTCGGTTTAATAACGACGGCAACCAAACTCTTTACACTTTGTACGAGTATGGGAGTGTTGATTACATCAACAATTTTTTTATTCAGTTTTTATAACAAAAATAAGGAAGTTTTTCTACATAATCGTGGCCCGCATCGGTTGATAAGATACAGTGTTTACGTGTTGGGCCAAAAAATCGTGTAAAACAACCTGAACACTTTATTGCTCTTTTTTTTGCTATAAGTAACTTTTTTTATAACCAGAGTTTTTCTAAGTAGGTGGTTCACAGAATTCTTGTGTGTTCTTCTTAAACAAAAAATACCTATCAAAAAGTCGGTTAGCGACGTCACCCGCTCAACCCTAAGCATTGTGGAACGCTGGTGCTCTGAACTATCTGTAAACCCGAAGAAAACGGAGATGGTATTGTTTAGTTTACTAACAACCGCAACCCTGGGCCATCACCTAAACAACAAGATAAACAAAGTGACAATCGCTTTCTGGCAGTGTCGCAGGATGGTAGGTAAGACCTAGGGACCATTCTTTGGCTCTCAGGATGGTAGGTAAGACCTAGGGACCATCCTTTGGCTCTACAAGTAAGTGATCCGACCAATCATAGCCTATGGTGCGGTAGTCCGGTGGCCACGCACCAGACTGTCCACTGTGGAAGCGAAACTACTGTAGTGAAATAAGGTTGTATTGTAAGAATACACCTTATTGCACTTTTCCTTTTTGTTAACTGGCCGTTTAATGGTTTGAATTTTTAAACTAACGGTTCGATGGAACACCGGCTTTGTTTTATATAATTTCAGGAGACGCCTCTCGACCACGGTGCGAGGCACGATATTGTAGTAGCTGTTGTGCTTTGAAACTAATATAATTCTGAAAGTTAACGAAAAGATTTTTATTAACTAGCTACACCCTTTTCGTCATATGGTGGAGGTGCGGGGTAGATACCCGCTCGCTAAATAAAAGCAGTGCTCGACCCTGAGAGTAATTAAATAAGCCCGCGTGGTGGCAATTCCCAGAGGAAGGGAAAATATAAAATATAAAATATACAAGTGGTAAGGTAGAACTAGATATTACTATTTTTGTGTCTTCCCCATAGAATGTTTTCGACGTGTAGAATGGCGGCGAAAAAATTCAGTGGCTTGTCGGACGTAGAAGATTTTGTAATGCAATTTGACGCCATTGGCATTATAAAATCATGGACGGACGAGCAAAAGAAATATGCAATTGCCGCGTACTTAGAAGGACCAGCATTACACTGGTATAAAACTAATTATACTACATTTACGTCATATGAAGTACTGGTAACCGGAATAAAGGCGCAATTCACTTCACAAACAGATTACGCGCAAAAGTTCTACTACAGAAAACAACAGCACCAAGAAACGCTCGTTGAGTATTTTTACGCCTTGGAAAGCTTAGCAGCGAAGGCGGAAATCAAGGACGACTCCAAATTTGTCAAACACTACATAAATTCCGTGAGCGATCGGTATCAATGGTTGCTTGCATCAAAGTTGTTTGCGTCGAAGGATGAACTAAGAAAAACTTTGCTACAAATAGAAGATGTGTATAATCCAGAAAACTCATATACACAAAAGGTGGAGTTGCCAATTTTCAGTCAGGATGTCAATTTCGAAGATGTCAATGCTCATGGGGATCCATCGATGCATACACCGCGGTCGGAATATGTAACACCGCACAGGACGCCGAGACCGATCACGACACCACGTGGAGTTCATTTTGAGCCACAGTCACCACCATCTCATAATTTACGCCCGCGTCCTTGGTCCCAGCAGCAAAATTCGCGAAGACAGCAAGATGCAACGCCTTCTACCTCGAGACATCACCCAAACTACAGTCCCCGTCGTTAGTAAACCGGGATGCGACGAGGTGGAGATGTTTAAGTCCGGTTATCCTACAGAAGAATGCTATTGATAGTCGTTCTGATATAAATAAACCTAGGGATATTTTTGTACCAGTCATTTCTTTGCAGTTAAACCAGGTAGATTGTGAGGCCCTTATAGATACCGGAGCAGCAGTCTCATGCGTCTCAGTGACGCAGTGGTCACATTTAAATCTCGGTGCATATAAGAAAAGTACCCAGGTCCCATTGCGAGCCGTTGGTGGGCATGCCATTAATGTGGTAGGCAGTGCTGAAGTTGGCCTCATAATAGGTCAAATTTATTTTAATCAGCAAGTTTTAGTTATTTCAGATCCTGCTGCTCTCATAATTTTAGGGCAAGATTTCGTGAGAGATAACAATGCAATTATTGATTTTAATAAAGGCGAGCTAACAATAAAGAAAAACATAGCGATACCTTTTAAATCAATGTCAAACAATAAAGATGAAAAAATAAATTTTTCACTTGAAAGCTCAACAAAGGAGTTTTCATCAAATTCTTATATGAAAAAGACTGATTATGTTTATTTTACAGATTTGGTACAACGCAATGAAAACTATTTGTTGGATTTATTCGAATGTAAGCCGAATAATTTCAATATTAACGAAAAGTTGGCATGCCTTCAAAAATCCAGGTTGTACATAGGAATAGGTTAAAGAAATTTTATTCAAGGGTTTAGTTATAGGTTTGTATAATTTAGGGTACTAGTTTAGATTTAAGGTGTGATAATGTTTTGGTTTTGTTATTTTTTCAGTGTTGCAGACTATGGAAAAGCATGAACAATCATAGGAAGACAGATGAGAATGGAACATGATGCAGGCATGTCTCCATGGAGTCCAGTGTATCAGGGGTTGTGAGAATTCCTTTATGCCTATAAGGTTGGAAGAAGCTTGGTTGGTTTCATCTCACATGCCTCATGGTGTGCGGGTTCCTTCATGGCAGATGGGTCATGCATTTCATGTTAGGAGGGTCATGCTTGGATGCTTGTTCATGCTTATTGCTTGAAGAGTTTGCTGACTAACTTTAACTTGTTTTATTTTGTGTGTGTTTCTTATGTTTCATGTGCAACTATGCTGAGATGAGAATCTTGATGTCCGATGACTGCTGTTTGCAGTAAAGCTGTAAGCAGGCGATCCGGTCAAGTCTTTGTGAAGGCATGGAGTCCGCTGAGTGGACTATATTATGCCGTTGGTTATTGTAAACCGTATCGCCTGATTTTAATTCATTTATTTTTATTCGCAGCGCAAGGTGGCGGCTTGAGAGCTTTATCTACTCTTTCCCCTAGCTTATATTCCATGGGAATATAATAATTATACTTTTAAATTTTTAGCTATTCCCAATTGAGAAATTCCCCTGCTCTTTTTCTGATTTGTGTTGGTTAGGGATATAATGCCTTCTCTTTTTCATGTACTCAAACCGATGACTTGCAAGCTGCACAATTTTGGATTGTGCTTGGCAGTTTGCTGATGCTGCACTCACCTGATGTGACATCAGGAAGAGATGCAGTCCATCATCATTCTGCGAAGACGCTGTGTCCATATCTCAGGCCGAGATGTGTGACACAGGCGCTTCTATTTTATATAATGTTTTGTTGTTTTTATTGAGATAGGGTTCTAATAAAATAAAACTTTTAACTTTGTTTTTAGATACTTGAATCCGAGAGTGATCCGATAGAGGTCGAAGCACTGACGGATGAAAGGGACAGAGGTCCGCTATTGTCTTCAAATAAGCTTCATCCTTGTTTCGAGAGATTCCTCAATTACCTTTGTGAGGCAATCCGGCATCTTCAATGCGCGGATTGACATTATTTTCTTTTTAGAGTTAGGTAGGCAGGTTCTTTTTCTCCATACTTGCCGCCCTGCTTTTTGGCCAGGTTTTCAATGGGCGGAAGCTTCCTGTGTTATTATGGTGGTCGATTTATTTAAATGACACATTCTAAGATCGACATGTTAATCGCACAGCAGGCTATCCAGCAAGACTGGACGAGTAAACTCTGTTCATGCCTGGTATAGGTAGTTGTTAGGGCCTGTTAGGTTTCATCCCTACTTCCAGAGGGACGAGGGATGTAGTGAAATAAGGTTGTATTGTAAGAATACACCTTATTGCACTTTTCCTTTTTGTTAACTGGCCGTTTAATGGTTTGAATTTTTAAACTAACGGTTCGATGGAACACCGGCTTTGTTTTATATAATTTCAGGAGACGCCTCTCGACCACGGTGCGAGGCACGATATTGTAGTAGCTGTTGTGCTTTGAAACTAATATAATTCTGAAAGTTAACGAAAAGATTTTTATTAACTAGCTACACCCTTTTCTTCATAAGCTACACCCTTTTCGTCATACTACAACGACTCCAGAGACTAGTCGGTATAGCAGCCACCGGATTCATGCGGACTACGCCCACAGAATCCCTGGAAGCTCTAATCGAACTCCCGCTACTGCATGCTGCCCGCCAGGGTACCACACACCGAAATACTCATCAACGGTTAACGAGGAACCGCTTATAGAGGCAGCTACCGACAGAATATCAACACAGTTTATCTTCGACAAGGAGTACAAAATCAATTCTCCAAGCCCTACAGGGGGCCTAATATGGCTGCGTTTATCGCGTGACAAATTATGGATAAAGGCATCAGTCACCTTCTGACACGTAAATAAGTACACGTGTCAAAAAGTGACGGTACAACTCACGCGGTAACGACGCGGCTGAAGTACTTGCAAGAAGGGCCCCACAAACGGAACTGATAGGTCCTGAACTATTTCTGCCTCTGCCAACCAGCTGGCTGCGGAACGAACTGTGCTTAATCACCAAGTCAAAGCACCAACACCATTGGAGCAACCTAAACACCTTCAGGCAAAGTAAAGAAACCCTTCCGATAATCAATCCCAGATTTTAGCGTAAACTACTACTACGACTACTCATAAGGGCCCGATTACTGACTACAGCCATAACTGGCCATCCCTTGTTTAACAAACACTTGTTTACATTAGGTCTTAAAGACAGCCCCCTGTGCAGAGCTGCAGAGCTTGTATGACGGCGGAAGAAACCGCCATTATTGAATAAATTATGCCCATTGATAAGGATACATCTGTGCTGAAGATACGGTATGGATGCTTCGGTCATTACCTGCACAATATTAAAGAGAGTCTAGTCTGGTTTGCCATGAGTACGGCGATCCGGACGACACGGCCCAGCACACCCTAGAGGTTTGCTTAAAGTGGGAGCTGGAGCGCTGCGCTCTGGTTGCGGACACAGGGCTCTCCGATCTCTCATTGCACAGCGTGGTGTCGGCCATGCTGAGCAGTGAGAGATCGTGGTTGGCGGTCGTCTCCTTGCGCATTATCTCGAGGAGGTGGCGGAGCGGGAGCGCGAGGAGGACGTGGATGCGTACCCGCTCCGGCGTACACGTGTGGGGCGAAGCCGGAGGCAGTTTGCCGCTCGCCTGAACCCCTAGTAGGACCGTGGGGATAGGGTCCCACATTATGGTCCTAAATGTCTGGGGAAGGGTTCGGAGTGTTAACCGAGCCCTCCCTCCTTAGGGGCAGGTGCCCCAGCAATAGGCTGGGGCGGATGGGGAGCACCCAGTGGTACAAAATCATCAGCCCACGGTACCCCCGTTAACAGCCCGTTGGAGGTTAACATGTTAACCGGTGCACCGGAGAGGTTTTAGACGGTATGCTTTCACCTCAGCTCTCGCAACTGAGGTGGTTGAGAGTCTGTCATACCCTCATTGGCTACCCTAACCGGGGGGGACGATGAGTAATTTAATTTCCTGTCCGTCGAAAAAGAAAGTGACATTTGAATTCATCCGATACCAAATTTTGATCTCGCCATACATTGGGTGGCAGTACCGCCCGTACTATTATTTGTTCATCGCCGACCATCGACGTAGCATCGGGCGAGAGCAAAACGCCCTCTCCACGCGTTTATAATTACATAGATGCGCAAGACATTAACAGACACACACTTTTTACGGATTCAAAAGTTCACGCGACAAGACAGATGCGCCCAGAAATGCTAAAAAGAACTGCAGTTAATGAGATCGGAATGCGTTATTAATATCTTAACTATAAAACCTTGCCTTGTAAAAACAAGGCAAGGTAAACCCGAAGCGGTGATGAGTGACAACGGCCCGGAGTCCTCGTATGAAAAGTTTGTACAATTTTCAAAACAATGGAACTTCCGGCCCGTAACGTTATCCCTCGTATACGCGCAATCCAATATTAAAGCAAACGTTCAACACAAAAAATTAAAAAATATTATGAAAAAGACATTACACGAGCGCTCGGATTTCAATATGGCGTTACTACCGTAAAGCGGGGCGAGTAAGGATTAAGGGGTGAGGAGGGACACGACCTAAAATGAAGCATAAGGAGTGGTCCGGAAAAAAAGTAGCAGCACATAATATGGAATTTATTTTTATTTTGTGCTAATTTCTAAGCAGTGCATTTGTAATAGTAATCTGTAGATATCATACTATTAAATAAAAATACAATCATTTTGAAATATATGAGATTCAAAAGTTTTCTCAATATTTATTGCAATGTACCTAGGTACCTACTTTATAAATTTTTGCACAACACAATTTGACAATCTACGCTTGCCGTTTTCTACAATACCACAATTGAATTTCCATTTTCAGAACTTGTTTTATGCTTTTAAGAATATTATTATACGAATAATTAGTTATACCAATAAACTGGATTTCACGTTGGGTAGTAAGGAAGTTTCTCCAATCTAACCTCTGACAGGGGTTTTTCTATGGGAGACAAATTTCCGTAAAAATGGCAAATACACAATTTTTGAAAATCCATGTAACTACCTCAAACTAAAGTCAAATCAAAAATATTAAATAATAATCAAAAGACAATTCAATAAGGTATTAACTAGGCCATCAAACTTACAAAAAAAAACTATGTTTATGACGAACACCTCATAAATTCTCTCAAAAGACACTGTTCAAAAAGTTTTAGGTGAGATTTAATGTAAAAGGCGAAAACTTGAAATCCCTCTTTAATTTTTACCATTCTTATTGTTTATTTTATTTAATAGTATCTACAGATTACTATTAAAAATGCACTGCTTAGAAATTAGCACAAAATAAAAATAAATTCCATATTATGTGCTGCTACTTTTTTTCCGGACCACTCCTTATAAAAATTATAAGACTGAAATTAATTCCAATAGACGTAACGTTTTTGTCCATTTAATACACATTCTTATTTGTAACAACTTATGACTTATTTTAGGTTTTGTCCCTACTCACCTCTTGACCCCGACTCACCCCGATTACTATATGTATATAGTATGTAGTATAATAATCCGATCAGTTTCCATGTCGCGTCTCCTGCCGAATACTTTTCAAGACAGAATGAGTAACAGATGGGGGCATGCACGTTAGTAAAAACACAAGAAATCGATCTTATGTTATAAAAGAACCCTGAGGAAAAACAGAAAGCATTTAATAATGGATTTTATCTATCCAAATATCATAAACCCTCCATTATGCGTTCAAGAGTCGCACATTATGACCACCATAAACATAGACTATTTTGTTAGAACAAATTTCTTATCTGTAAAAATGTTATTGCTAAATAATAACATCGACTTCGATGATATTATTTAGCAATAACATTTTTACATTTACATTTCATTCAAATTTCGAACATAACTGAAAAACAAAGAAATTTGATTTAACCTCTATTCTAATATCAGTCGAGATGACGTTTAGTTCGAAATGAATTGTCAATTTTCATACAAAACGATATGATAGTTGGAAACGACTCCAAAAAAAACTATGACAGCTGCTAGAAAACTTTTTAATCTTTTCGTTAGCGCCATTACCGGTTAGATTTTTTTGAATGCATCATGGAGGCTTATGATATGTGGGTAGATAAAGTAGTGTATGTAACTATGCATAATTAGGTATTAAAACACTTGTGTGATGTTATCATGAAACTCGCCTTCATTATGTACAGTCAAATAAACTACTATAAGAGCTATCGAACTATACAACGGTGATGTAAAATATAAAAACCGGTCAAATGAGAGTCGGACTCGCGCACTTCTTTTTTTTACTATGAACAAACGCGGGCAAGCGAGATATATGCCAAATTTTAAGTTGATAGCATTTATAGTTGCTGAGATAACCTGCTGTGACATACAGACAGACAGACAAAGAAGTCTCACCATAAGGGTGCCTTTTTTACCATTTTGGTACGGAACCCTAAAAACACACTGGCAAGTGTACGACATGTACAGTTAAAGTCATAAATAAATGTATTCCCAAGAAAGGAAAAACATCTAATCGCATCTAAGTCTCATTACCACTAAGAATGATGTCTACAACTTGGCGCGATGGTCGTGTAGATATTAAGCTTATTATGTTTATTTCGTTCAACGCCCAGCGATCCTACCGCGCGGTGTAATGTCCACAGGGCTATTAGTAGTAATTCAACATATTCTTGTCAAGAGGCGATAGGGCGGCGTGCCGCTATTTTACCGCGTAATGCATTTTGCTAAACATACCATTTTCGAGATAATTCACTAAGAAGGATTTAAAAAATTATATACTGGGTGCCTCTGACCTTGGGGCTTTAAATGCAACTACCGATTCTACTCACTAAATCGAGCTACTTTATACAAAAAAAAACGTATTTTTTTATTACTTTTTTGGCGTGAATAATATGCATATTCATAACAAATTACAGCTTTCTAGCTCTAAAGGTCTCTTAGATAGGCTTCGGACGGACTGACGGACATGGCGGAACTATAAGGGTTCGTAGTTTGACTACGGAACTCTAAAAAGTTGATTATGGCACTCGACGGCCGCTGTCGCGGCAAGCTGCTTCGTGCGCTGTTTGGTCACTGTTAGCCTAACACACCCCTCCTCGCTTCCCTCGACGTCGCACCTAACAGAACCCTGTCACAAATGAGATTTCATTTACTATACATTTAACAAAGGGAACTGATGCACTGACGAAACATTATTCGTGTTATAGTTTTTTGTCCTAGTGAAAGATGTTGCATTAGAGATATCCCAAAAGTTTTAAGTCATTATAATAATCGACTTTAAAATAATTCGACCAAATGAAACGTTGTCATACAAAAATTTGGCAATAGTTAGTTATCAAAGTCAATCATCGGCGTAAAGATTGTTGGCTAGTGAAATTCGAACAAAAAAACTTCGGCAAAAAGGCTGGACACCCTTTTTTCTGTATCTTTTTATATAACTCGAAGTTATAATGTATTTTATTTTGTACATTTTGAAATATTTTGTAGTTATGGAAACCTAGAGATATGTAAATGTTTTTTGAGTAAAAAAATAACGGAATGGAGAGCTCTAAAAGCAAAACATTATAAACGTATTCTTACAAACAGGTTCAAGGCAGATGCACAACAACCATATTAATTAGTGTTTAATATGGTTGTTTTTGTGAATTTTCTGACCAGGAAGTGATACTCGTACAACATAACAACAACATCATTGTTGTAAGTACCTAACCAGAAGAAAATAACTAGATAATTATCATTTACTGCAATAAGACATAATTAGCAACATGGAAAAGTCAAAGTCATCTTAAAAAAAAATTTGGCGGCTGCAGTTCGACCATTTCAGAAGCACGAGGGGACCGATCAGCTCTTACATACTTTGCTTTGTGCAAATTAACTGTAGAATTATTAGTGAGACACAAAGTTAAAAGTAACTAGTAATTGTTTTACTTTACCATAAAGAAATTAATTTTCTAGAAAATTCGAATCAATTTGCAATGGCTCCTGAAAGGTTTTCAGCCCAAGGGCTCTTAGATAGATTAACGGGTGGATGCTCGGCGCTCGGAGTGTTGAGCGCCGTACACAAACAGCGGGAATTTTCCCGAACGGCTATTTTATTTATTTAACGACGCTAATTTACCGTTCCGTTTACTGCTAGAGTACGCTCTCGTTTTAATGTATTTCACACTGTATTATTGATAAAGATGCTTCTTTCAAATAACTAGCTTTCAACCGTGGCTTTGCTCGCATCGTTATAGCAAAAAGTAGGTTGATCTATACTATTACAATAAATCCTGACATCCTATTTCAACGCAATTTAAACAATAATGAACAGATTAAAAGTAGAGATGAATCCCTTTTACATCCGTTTCACTGTAAAATTGATTATGTAGTGTTAATGAATGTAAGAGACTGCGACTTTAGATTTTATTTTGTAGTAGGAAAGTTATTTCCGGGTTAAGAACAGTGCAACAGTGAAACTATGCAGAAGTAGAATTTATACCATTCTATTAAATTCAATTATTGACAACGGTCAAATAATACGGGTCGGTGACGAAAATCCCTGTAACTTGCAAATGGATAATGGTAGATGCATGAAACCAACTTTAAACTACAAATAATTTTAATATCGTATGAAATAAAACCTTAAAATGATATCATCCAATTTGGAAATAGATTCAATTCGCGAGTGTTTTACTTTTGCTTGTTTTCTCACTTTTGTTTTCAATCTGTCAAATCAAAATTATAAAAGGCGGTCATCGTCGGCTTTCACCATCATTATTGAATTACTATCATGTCTCTAACACCTGAAGAATGTACACGTATCGTCACTATGTTAGAAGAAGGCAGAAGTCAGCGAAGTACAGCAAGTACAATAGGTGTGTCACTTTCTACAGTGCAGCGAGTCATCCAACGTTTCCGAGAAACTGGGCAGAACATAAGAAGACCAGGAACCGGTAGACCGAGATGTACCTACTACAGATCGAGAGGATCGATTTATTGATACGACCATGCTCCGAAATCGACACCTCACGGCAGTCGAAGTAACAAATCAACTTCGGGAGACCCGTACAGACGACATAGGCGAGCGGACTGTAAGGCGGCGGCTCCTTGAAGCAAATTTGACTCCACATAGACCCGCAAATGGTCCAAAACTTCAAAGGGAACATCGGGTAGCAAGATTAAGTTACGCCCGCGAACACGCACGATGGGGAGACGAAGAATGGGCAAGAGTAATGTTTTCTGACGAATCCAGATTTATGCTTTATGCACATGATGGGCGGCGAAGAGTCTACCGACGGCCAGGGGAACGTTTTATTCCACTTGTTTTGAGGAAAAAGTGGCGTTCGGCGGTGGCTCAGTTATGGTTTGGGCTGGAATATCTTCAGAGAGTCGCACGGAGTTAGTGCTGATAGAAAATGGTACGCTAACGAGTGCAAGATATGTGGAAGAGATTCTTAATGAGCATGTCGGCCCATTTTTGATTAATATGGGTGAAAATTCAATATTCATGCAAGACAATGCCAGGCCACATACAGCTCGAATTGTAAATGAGTATTTTCAGGACGTTGGCATCAATCGCATGGTCTGGCCCTCGAGAAGCCCGGACCTCAATCCGATTGAGCACGCTTGGGACGAGCTTGGGAGGTGTGTAAGAAACCGAAACCTCGCCCCAGCTACACTTCGAGACCTGAAACATGCGTTAGTGGAAGAATGGATCAATCTCCCGCAACATCGCATAAGAAACTTAATAAACAGCATGCCCAATCGCCTGGCAGCTTTGAGAAGAGCCCGTGGAGGCAATACAAAGTATTAATTTTGTTTTAAAGTTCGTTTTTGTGTTGTATGAGGTACCAACCATTATTTTTTCAACGTAAAAAATATTGATATTTTGTTTTTTATGTAATTTTCACAATTAAAGTAATAATGTTTCCAGAATTTGGTCTTGTTTAATTAACCGTTAAATTATCTACAATATAGAGTTTCATTCATGCTGCTAGCTCTATTATTTTAAGAGCAATTTTAGATTTTCGTACTGACCCGAATTATTTGACCGCGAGTGTATGAAACTTTATTATGCATTAGCTTATTCTTATTCAACGTGTTACAAAAATACGCAATAATAATATTTTTTTGTATTTTTAATTAATTTTGTCATTTACATTTAGGTACTATCAAGTGAACTAAATTATTTTTTTGTATATTGTTTTTTCCATTAATTTATAGACGATACGATTTATTAATTTAGCATGGGTCTGCGAACCCGAGGGGCTATTGCTTAACGCACTCGCATTCGCAATCGTTTTCATTTTGAAAATCGAAGGCTTGTCTGCATACAAAATGAAAGCAATTGTTCCGCTTTGAAGCCAATTGAGATTGCGAGTGCGTTAGGCAATAGCGACGCAGTTCCTACAAAAAAAATTAGAACACTCGGAAGAAGGCTTCAAGAAATAGGTTAGCAGGCGTCAGATGCCAGTTTGGTTTTGAGTTTACTAGTAAATGCTCTGTCACTACAGATGTTTTCGATTTCTCATTGGAACCCGTTGTATATCTTGGGCTCTACTGTTTCTTTAATAGTTCCTATGCTGGGTGGTCCCACGGGGCGCCAGTTATACATCGGGCTGCCCGCGTTTGTCGTCTAAAGAGTCTCGGTCTATCGACGGCGTCGCCCCATAGGTCGACCCCGCATGACAATATGGAATGAAAATAGTCATTGTAAGCTTTTTAAAAAAAATACTGTATTATCACTTAGGGTATGGTCGTGATTACGATAAACACAGACGACCACTGGACATCCGAAATAAAGTTAATCCGCGGATAGTGATAACATTTGTTTATCAAGATTATGCATTATAATGCATGTGGTGAAGTACCTACCATGAGGACTCCGTAACGATAAATTGGCCGAAATCATTTATTAAGGGTGATGATAACTAAAACCGTTATTAAGTAAAAACACATTAAGCAGCGCTATGTAATAAACAGTCGCGTTGGAATTGCTTCTTTGGTAAATGCAAATATTTTTTCTAACTTTTATAGCCAGTTGTGTCTCATCCAGTTCCGTTTTAGATTGGCTCTTACTTAACTTTTAATCTCCAGTAAACAATGTTTTGAAACCTTTCAACATATTGTAAACATATTTGCATACTACCGTCCTAACAAAAGCGCACTTCGTCCATTCCGCCCCGCGGGTACATGCACTGGGACACTGTCGCGCCGCTGCCGCTGCCTCCATACGCCCTGATTTCTCTAATGAGCATGTCGGGACTAATTCATGCATCGAGTCTCATTTCAGTCGCTACCGATTAACCGCTTGAGCACTAGTCCGAAGCGTAAAATGTCTAGTCAATGCAACAGAACCATTAACTCAAACAGTACACTACGATAATATTTTAAACAAATGTTAGTTCCGTTTAAAATGTAGGTATTGCTATTTTTTTAATTATTGAAGCATGTTTAATGGAATGTGATTTGATTACGGTGGTGGCGTTTTTACCTGTACACTTAACCACAGTTAATAAACGAGCGTAAATAGGTCATACATTGACAGAAAAAGACAAAAAATAGTGCAACAAATTGTGGCATAGCGTTGTCTCGCCCTCTCGCCGGAAATCAATAAGCATTTGGCCACGTGGCAGGAGCGCCGTTCCGTTTACACTAGCCAAACGTTGACTATTTTCCATTATTACATTGAATTAGGGCATCTTGGCTGGGAGTTTGATACTTGAATAGATTGGCCTGAATTGAATGAATCAGTTGCAAAGCTACTGTCGCGATACCATTCATTGGTACCTACCTGCCTTCCCGCGCTGTACTCGGCGCGCATTGCTCCGTTTACTTTTTCATATATCTAGAGTAGAGCTTTTAAATTTGATCAAGCACTACTTTTATTAAAGTTTAATCACGAATTTCCGTATCTGGGAGCAAATCGGTAAATGAAACTGTTTGAAAACATTATAATAATTATCGAGAAATAGCTGTTTTAATTTTGACACTGCGACCTTCAATGCTTTCGCAAGTTGAAGTGCTGTTAGTTTGCGATATGTTACGGATGCACCAAATGGACGTATTCTATCGATTCCACATGTAGGAACGACGTTACGACGTCAGCTTAGCTTCTATGCATCGACGAGAACTCGAGCGAATTGTTTGAGTCAGGCCGTATATTATGGAAATCTGCTTACACCTTTGGGCTGCGGCCTGGCTTACGGTCGATTAGTTGGACTCCATCCAGCCGCACGCACACTGACTCCATGGTCAAAAATCGACGACGACCAGTAACGCTTACAATTCTAAGATACATTTTCTTATTTCGAGCCACCAAGTCGCTTATTTATACAAGACACTTTGGTCTATACAAGACATGAAGTAGGTACTCAAATTAATTGGAAATGCTGAATTGGGTTAAGAATTTTTTCTATTGTTTCAAATACTTCGTCTGAATATTTAATTGTATAACAAGGGCCTGTTGTATATTCATTCGTATTGATAAATGTTAACTGCATACACTGTCATATTTGGTATTGAATTTAAGAGTCTCGTGAAAAGAACATAGGTATTGACGTTACATCGTGCAATTGTTGGTATGACTATAAATTGTTGAGTTAGACCTTGGGAAGTGGATACAGAAGACTATGCGGGCATTAGCCATATGTCAAGAGAAAATTTCATACAGACTGTCATAATATTATATTATGTAACACTGACACCCCTTTTAAGAGATATAAACAGATTGACCTGCAGTAATATTACTTGTACAAATTTCATGACTACTGAATATTATTGCAATGAATTTCATGCTGCGTGATATCACCCGTACAGGGGGGTTATTATGACATAACTATGCAGTTCATTTTACGGTGAGTGTAAGGGACAGAGCTATGGCAGTTATATAACTCTGTCCTTTTCTCTCAGCGTAAACAGAATTGCATAACTATGTATGTCATAATAGCCCTGGGGGCTGGACGCTCGACGTTTGCTCGGTGCAGTCTTAATTATTCCATTGAGTTCACGAGTCAACGCCTAACATTTTATCAAGGGTAATAATTTGGCCAGGCAGGCGCCATAGTTTATTTCATCAATGGAGAAAGGTAAAATAATTATACGTTACGCATTATTTAGTTCCTATTCTTCTTAAGACTGCACCGAGCAAACGTCGCGCGTCCAGTGGCGCCCTCATTACTATTATTGTGTTTTTTAATTAACTAAAGAATTTCCTTGCAATCAGACGATACGTTTTTGTAGCGCAAGTAAAAACACAATTGATGGGATACGTAACAAACTTTAATAACAAATGACCCTTAGGTTAACGGGAAAAGGTGGCCACTTTTTTTCGTTAAGTTGATAACTCGAAGGTGAATTGTTATTAAACTATGTGATATAATAATAATAATAATAATTCTTTATTTGCCATAAAAATACACGTATCTTATAAGTATATTAATTACATTAGCCAGAAAACTGAAATATAAGTTGTGTTTTCATTTGTAGTACAAAAACATACCGACCAATTTCAAGAAAATACTTTACTTTATTAGGAAACACAATAATAGTAATGATAACGCCACTGTACATCCGGCGTACGCTCGGCGCAGTCTTAAATTTGTGAAAGCCACCTTTTGTGGTGTGAATCCACCCCTGTGCTCCAACACTTTACAAAACAATACTAAGACCCATATACTAATTTCAAAGGGCCAGGGGGTTAACATGATATACTTAATAAAGCAGTACAGTTTAGGTTGAGGGAGCGAAAAAGAGTTGTATAACTGCTTTAGCTGTCCCTTTCTCTCAAGCTAAACTGAACTGCTTTACTATGTGATGGCAACCCCTCTGGACTCCTAAAATGCATAATATTCTTACGACAGATCTGAAGTTTGGCTCTGTGCTCATACTTCTGAACAAGTAACACCTGTGCCTACCCATAGCGCCATCTATCTAAACATGGTCGGTTTTGTTACCACCTCCATGCTACTTATAAATGCTATTGTCTATAACTTTAGTCAAAGCCAGTCCACCGAAACTGCCTAAGTCCTCAGGAACCCAAAGTAGATGGCGTTAAACACACAACTCGTTTCGTTGTAGTTGAATCAACAATTCGAACAGATGGCGTTTTCATCCTGCGTACGTTTACGGGTACATAATTGTAAAAGGGTTTTGCACCCTGAAATAGATGGCGCTGGCAATGAATACTCTGCGAAAGAGGTTACAGTAACTGAGTTTCACTTAGTAGTTCATATTTGCTTCACTAGATGGCGTACAGGCTTCATGAGTTTAGTTAAGACTTTTGAGGAAAGCCTTTTAGTTACACTTTTATCTGCAATGGCGTGATACTAGGAGTTTCCTCTAGATAGGTACCATAGGGGGCGTTTTACTCAGTTTTTGTAGTTACACTTTTCAACGCCACCAGGCCCCAGCGTCGCTATTGCCTAACGCACTTGCAATAGCAATCAGCTTCAAAGCAGAACAATTGTTTTCATTTCGTATGCAGACAAGCCTTCGATTTTCAAAATGAAAACAATTGCAATTGCGAGTACCTACGTTAACCAATAGCTCTCCGGCTGGCTTATTGTCTAACGCACTAGCAATCGTAATCGACTTCAAAGCGGAACCATTAATTTCATTTTTTATGCAGACAAGCGTTCGATTTTCAAAATAAAAACAATTGCGATTGCGAGTGCGTTAGGCAATTATTGCCCCTCCGGTCCCAGTTACCAATACAAAATAAAGTTTAATCTTTATAGCACTTAATAACAAAGTCATGTGTCAATTAGTATGTTATACAAGAAACAATGACCAGTTATGTTTTAAACCTGTTTTCAGACTGCTTTAGTACGGTCACGAGCGTTAATTTGGGACCCATTTCAAGAAAAATAGGCTTGAAGTCGTCAATATCGTTAGAGATGTCAAGTCATTTGTAACTTTTAAGAAACTCTACCTTATTGTTATAGAATATCAGATTGAACTTGGACCTAAGGTGGGTACCAAATTAAATCTCGTGACTGTACCTATCCATCGATAAGCTAATTAATTAATATCCGGTACCTGTATTCAATCTGCGGATAGATAAGGCTTTCTTCAATATTTGACACATTATGCATTGTTAAATTTTAATTCGAAGTAAGCCTTATCTGTCCACGGTTTAAATATAGGAATTCGACATAAGAAAGCAAAACGAATGTTAACTTTTCTAACCAAATACGTAGTCGTTTAAAATATGCACTATATCTGGGGCCTTATTCTACTTTGAATACACGTAATACGAAAGCAATATAGTCGAACTTTAAGTGTTATTGTAGTTCTTATCAAATTGAAAGTTATGGCGGCCAAGTTAAATATAATACGATAGAATTTCAAAAAGTAATTAGGTTTTACCGAGTAGAAAAGAGCCTTATTATTTTCAAACCACAAAAGCGCTCCCGCCGCTCGCCCATGCGGCGCTCTAGGGAGGGAAGTCCTAATACGAGACAGAGGCACGGCACTGAGATGCCCACCCATTATCATAACACATAATTATGTAGTAACGTATAGGTATATCGTCATCAATATATATTTATTAATGTACTTATTCGTAAATCAAAAAGAGGAAATGCCGAAGCGATTTGATTTTTTATGCAATTTGGATATTTTACTTCGACGCCCCCGAACATTAAGTCGGCAATGTGATATTATGGACATTTTATTGTTATGCAAAATTCGGAATCAGCGGGTTAGAATACATCATGTATATTTTTTTCTGATTTTTTTTAAAGCAATTGAATAAAATATTAAGAATGACGTGTTTATAAGTTGCACGTCAATCAACACTAAGTAGTAAAATAACATTTTTATAAATAAATTAAAAAGAAGGATGTAATGTAACAAAATCAATAATCAAACATTGTTCATTCACTGTTTTCATTTGTTCATTTACTGGTGTTTCTATGTTCAATCACTGGTGTTTTGGGGTGTTTGCGGCTTAAAATAGCTATAACTTAAAATTTTGCAATGTTATTGTAATACAAACGTTATAGAAGCAAACTAGTACACTTGCTTGATTGATAACGACATTTATATTTATTGGTAACTACTTCCATTTTATAAAAAAATATATTTAAAGAGGTAATTCTCCTTAAGGGTCCATTCACTGGTACGCTTACCCTGTGTTACCTACCAATACGTGTAAATTGTTAATAATTAAGTACTATGGAACCGAGTAGACACACAGTTTAAAAAAATGCTCGTGTAAAACGGATGCTGCTTATGGTTGTTAATGCCCACAGTAAGTACTTACGTTATCAATGATTTTGTGTTGATACTAAAATGATATTGTTTATATATAAATAGGTGCTTACCTTGTAGGTACCTAACTAAAAGTTGTTGTTTGAAAGTATTAAGACAGTATTTTATGCTTTATACAAGATAAATTTATTGAATCAGGGGGAGCTGATTCTTACCGCTTGTAGTTATAATTTCAGATGAAAGTGCGAAATGTGATACACATTTAAATAGTGTAAGCTCAAGCAAAAAAGTAACATGCGGTCAGGTTTTTTCACAAGGTTTGTATTCTGTATCTAGTCATAATATTGTTTTATATTATTGTATCTGGATATTGCTACTTAAGGACTTTTTTTTGTACCTATTTCAGATGGAAACCCGAAATCAGATTCATTTGGGAATACGGACAACCCATATTCTAATTCAGGTGAATATAATTATGCGACATGTGTTAAGATAAGAGTAACGAAGTTAGTAACGAGTTTAAGTACCTATAATATATTTTTTATATGATAGATAAATCATTATTCAATCAAGGTGAATTAGAAACTAACTGCTTGTATTATTTCAGATGAAAATGCACAATCTGATGCACATTTGAATAGTGTAAGAACAAGCGAAGAAGTATCATGTTTTTTTACAAGGTTTGTACCTATTCTGTATAATGTTGATGATATTATTTTATGTTGTTGTAGGTATCTGGATATTGTTTCTTAAAGGCCTTTTTACCTATTTCAGATAGAAACCCAGAATTGGATTCATTTGGAAATACTGACAATCCATGTTCTAATTTAGACGATTCTTTAATACGAGACGTGTACGAGTTACGAATTTAGTATCGAGCTTATTAAGTTGTATATGTTTTTTTATGATAACTATATAGATGGCCGGTAGTACCTATAATTATTATGATTTGAAGTAAAAATGGACAATCAGGTACACATTTGGACAACCCAAGTAACTAGCGGGCATGTTACTCATATTTTACAAGGTTTGTATTCAATGGTTTTAGTTGATCATTTAATGTTTTTTTATCTATACACCGTGCCCGGGAATAACCCGAAGGATTTTAACCATCGATTCTAGACCCTATTTGGAGTAGGTATATAATGTGGTATAACATGTAATTCAATTACTTACGCATAATTTCCGAGATTCATATTATTTTAAATACAGTTCCATAGTTAATTTAATTTGAACTCTGTCACCTTAACTTAAAGCATTATTTACTAAGAAATTGATTTAATTATATTTATGTTACCTATACGTTGATGATATTGCTACTTACAACATGAATCTTTCTTAGTAAATAATGCTTTAGGTTAAGGTGACAGAGTTCACATTAAATTAACTATGGAATTGTTTTTTTAATAATATGAATCTCGGAAATTATGCGTTATTGAACTACATGTTATACCACATTATATACTACAAATAGGGTCTAGAATCCATAGTTAAAATTCTTCGGGTTATTCCCGGGCACGGTGAAAATTATAGCAGAAAAAAAAAATTGTTGGTTTTTTTTTAAGATGGAAGTCCAAACTTAGATACAATTCCGAATGCTAACAATGAATGTTCTACTTCGGGCAAATCTTCTGTGCAAGATATTAAAAAAGTGATAAGTACATGTCTAATTTAAGTAACTAAAACTGTACGAAAATGTTGATCTCATGATAATAATGACTGAAGATTTTTTATTTTTTATACTTTATGCTTAATTTGTTACGGGTAATAAAGCAAAATTGATTATTTGTGATTATTTTAATTAATAAATCTTATTATAACAATGGTATATAATGGTTTTCTTTAATACTATGTTATTTTATTATTTCGATGTCATTTAGTATTGCACGGTTACTTGAATATGTTGTTATTATATTCCCGAGAACAACAAAGCTATCATACAATGCAGTTATTTGCCTGGTTTTAAATTAGTATAAAAACCTTGGTAATGACATATTACGTTTAGCCCATCAAACAAAAAATATCGTTATAAATGTTACAATTATACAGTTCCAAATCCACACTTTTAAAAGATTTACCACAATAATCCAGTAAGTCACTATCACTGGGAATCAATTTTTACTCATTGTCTGTAAGATGCATTTTCTCTCATTGCTTAATACTGAACACGTATTATAAAGTATTATTACTTATATAAATTATATTCCTTAAAAATAATGCTATCATTTGATATATCGATGCCTTTAGTATTTTTTTTTTTATGTCATAGAGAAGACAAACGAGCACACAGGCCACCTGATGGTAAGTGGAAACTGTGACCCATAGACATTCGCATTAGTACTTCATCCGGTTGCAAAGATATTCAAGAAAACCACTAAATATTTTTTCATGTATAATTAACTTTTTGGTATTACGACTTATTGTTCGGGGGCGTCGACTTGTTTTTCTAAGCTCGTTTAAATGGGCGATGTAAAACTTAATTTGCATCCATTAGCTATCGTCAATTTGAAGGAATTTTATCAACACCATCCATCAGGTGACTGATTGACTGACATATATTATAGTCCTGCCATAAGTTCTGTCCCTAAGGTTTAGTGAAATAAAACTAATTTATCGATACCATTTTGGAATAAAGTACCTGTATATTAATATACATTTTTAAACTCTTTTTAACATACATTTTTAAGAAATATCTTTCATTTCTAATGGTTGCCTCAATAATATGAAACGATTTTTTTATTTACGGATGGTACCGTCAGAAACACGCCAGATTTTTCCGCTAGTAAAATTATTTGATAGTGGTAAAAGTAAATCTTTTATTGAAAAAGGAAATTTGGTTCTTTCCTATTTTGAAACCTCTTTTCTCAGGCCATATTGAAGACTAGCTTGAAGACTAAGGTATGAAGAAAGAGAATATGGAGAGATTTCGAATTTCTCCATATTGAAAATCGTTAAGTTGATTTAAGGAAATATGAAGATTGTATAAGGAGATCTTCAGTTTGTTTGCAATATCTCATCGGTATTTAATGGAGTAAGTCTGATTAATACGTCATATAAATTTGGACAAGCTGCGACCACTTTTACAAAAGCCATCGTCGTCGCGTATTTTTTACCATGCTCAACCAACCCAAAACAGATGTACCTACTAAAAGCTTGTAAATCAACCTATTGCAATAATTTTGCATAAATTATATTTATTAGTAAAGTCTTGATTTATGCATAGATTTATAAAAATGTTTTTTTATCTCATTTTTAAATTTTAATAAATCTCAGTGACAGAACTTATGGCAGGACTAGGTAATAACTGTAGGTGCCTAGTAAAAAAAAACATGAAAATTGAAACGTTAATATTAGGAATATACTTAGTGCATTTAATTTTGATTGGTTTTCTCAATAAGCCTATAGATATGGTACTAATGCAAGATAAGTCTTGATGTTTCAGTCAGCTTTTGTTTATTAGCTTATCGGACTTCAAATTACTTACTTGAATATTATACAGGTGCATGTGTATTACAAATGTTAGTACATAAATGTGCACAAAACGCTCGACTCGTCATTTGTTATCTAAAAAGTAGGTATACACATAATAATATGTGTGAGAGTGACGAAAACTTTATTAACAGCAGTCTAAATAAAACTTACTGTCTAATAAATTCGATTCATTATTTAAAGATTACCTATGTACTGCATCGAGATATTATAATTTAAAGTAATGACCTTATTTGAGCACAACCTTAAAGTCCACTTGTACTTCAATGCGGGTGGCTAATGGCAGATGCAATGGAGATAGTCGGTACACAAATGCACTGACAAGGTTACTAAACAGTATTTGACCTTGGGCCTCGTGGTACATTGGCTACATGCTCACCCGACGCCTCGCGCGTTGTTCGACGGAGGTCAAAAGACGCTCGGTTAAAAAAAGCCTATTGCCAATGTTTTTAAACATACAAACTGTGAACCAAATACACCAAATGTTCATTCAACGCGCTCAGAGTGCAGTAGGTATGTACAAACAATGCTTTTCGCATTTTGCTGAAACTACCGCTTTTCTGCAGTGCGAAAGCATGTTCGCGGGTGTGCCGGATTTCTTAGCCGTGCTTAAAGAGCGCCCTAAGGCCTTTCGGGAAAGAACACGAGCCTCAAAAAATAAAATGCAGTCGATGGTATCTGATGATTCCAACGATGTATTTAAAAAAAATGGGTCTGCGTGCACCGGTCAGCCAACGGGCATTTGTAACTGTAAAACTAAGTGAATTGTTTATGTCCTGCTTCATTTTAACCATTTTTATTACTACATACATACATAAACTCACGCCTTTATTCCCAGAGTGGGGTAGGCAGAGCTACAGAATTTCCAACAACTATAAAAACTTTTTGATAATTCTGTAACCACATTTTTCACACTTAGGCGAAGATGTTTACCAGTGTATTAGTGACAGGTTGCAAGCCCATCGCCTAACAGTACCTACTACACGCCTTTATTACCTTAGTCGGCTTTAACGATATCCACGGAAAGATACGGAGTGGCACTATTCTAATCCGGCTACCACATACCATTTTTATTACTAATTTTATTTTTAATTTCTCGCATTGTTCACGCTCTGATTTATGTAAATGGGTTATTTTTTTGCCTGAACATAAATATTTCCCTTTATTGTAATCCTACCGTCAACATTATGACAGCTCTCTTAGATTAACTTGACAGTTCAGGCGATCGAGTAAAGATATATTTTGCGATTCGGTTTGAAAGTTAGAAATTGTCGTAGCAAGCTACGACTCGTAGCGGCGGTTAATGAAGAGGCTACGCAACAAAGCGTCGAATCCAGCGGGCCTAGTATGGTTGCGTATGTCGCGTGACAAAATATGGATAAAGCATCTGCCACTCTAGTACTTATATAAGTGTTGAAAAGTGACTGATGTGTTATCCAAATTTAGTCACGCGATAAACGCAACCATATTTAGGTCTCCTGGGTCTCTTTTCTACGCTGTAAAACAAGATTGCTTTGGCACGTTATAGTATTGTTTTAAACTTGGCCACTATCACTGTTAAGGAAATAAGAGCTATCGTTATGTTGACCATACGACAACATTATGAGATAACATGCCTAAGGTTATCTTAATATATATAAGAAGAAACTGGCTGACTACTGCACTCAGAGACGTCAATTAAATGTAATGCCATAGCAAAGAATATGATAGCAGAAACTTTAATCGAGCATTAAATTTAGTTGACGTCTCTGAGTGTGGCAGTAAATGACTGACTGACATATTCAACGCACAGCTCAAACCGCTGGCACAGTATTAATAGTTAATTTGGCAATGTATGTCACAGAGAACAAACCATAATGTCAACTTTTTTTGTTTAGTGTTTTTATGTTTTTACTGATTCAAAATCAAAATGGGTTTGAATTCCCAACCTTTTAAGTTTTTGCCAAATTAAGGATTAAGAAAACCTAACAGTAATCCGACTCCTTTGTTGTTGATGGCATGTCGCCAACCCGTAGGTATGTACCTACGCACAGAAACTCAGACAAGGGTCAGAGTTGTCAAAACAAAAACTTCTTAAATAAGTTTCAATTTGAAATATCAAAAATAAATAAATATACCGTGGACCCGTGGAACCCGACAGATTTTAACATCGTATTCTTGACGAAAATACGAGTAAAATAATGTTATAACTAGTAGTAGTAATTTTACTAACTAGTAGGCGTATCCGCTCTGCGTACGCACTAAGTCGCAGCCTTAGTAAACAAAACTACGTTAGAAGCAATAGAATAACTTCTACCTACATGTTAAGTAATTTCCAATTTTAATCTTAAAATTTATTTCTTTGTTGTGTTCACCATTTAACTATATACTTAATTTAGAATAATTATTATTGTATTAATTTTCGTTCACCTGCTAACAAATAGTATAGTCTGGTTGAGCTCAACTTAACCGTTTGAATTATATTCTACCTACGCTAAAGCTAAAATAAGTACGCTTTGTTTATGATTTAAACTTGTATTTTCTCTCTAAGTGAATTGTATTCTTTTGAGAAAATAAATATCTTAAACCGTTATATCAACACAGGTCAAATTATATCTGTCGAGCCAGCCAGCTTCAAAATGGGACAAATAATGGAAGCTGGCTACGAAACGGGAATTCTTTAGTCCCATCTGAACACTAGTGTCTACTAAACCTGGTTCCGAGATGGGAAAATCATTCCCATTTCATATCCGGCTACGAGACGGGAAAATGCATTTCCCAATTTGGGACTAAAGGGCTGGGTCTAGCTAGAGATTCCAAAGGGTATAGCCGGGTAAGCATGGCGAAACTGCCCTTAGCGAAAAAAATAATTTCCTTTTACTGGGTTATTAACCTTTACATATGTAGTGCTTTCACCAAAATTTAAGCCTCTAATCCTTCAGGTTTAAAAAAAAACCGCATAAAAAGAAATAACATTTTTATTTTATTTTAGCCAAAGTACTAATCCGATTTCTTTGTAATTTGGATATGTTGTATATACAATTAAGGTCACTCTCTAAAAAAAAATTAATGATTTATCTCTTGAAAAAAACAAAAAAAAAACGAGTTAATAATTAAAAAAAAAATAAAAAAAATACGCGCGAGATTGCGACAATTTCCAAATTTACATATTTTATGTAGAATTTAATGATGTTTAACATTTATTTTTTTCAAAATCTAAAATCGGGATTAACAGTTTGAAAAATCGAATTTGTGACATCCCATAACACTTTATCTTCATACAAGCAAAACCAAGTTGACAATAAATGAATGAAGTATATTTTGAACGCTATCTTAACGAATTTGAATTCGGTTTGAAAGTTAGAAATTGTCGTAGCAAGCTACGACTCGTAGCGGCGGTTAATGAAGAGGCTACGCAACAAAGCGTCGAATCCAGCGGGCCTAGTATGGTTGCGTATGTCGCGTGACAAAATATGGATAAAGCATCTGCCACTCTAGTACTTATATAAGTGTTGAAAAGTGACTGATGTGTTATCCAAATTTAGTCACGCGATAAACGCAACCATATTTAGGTCTCCTGGGTCTCTTTTCTACGCTGTAAAACAAGATTGCTTTGGCACGTTATAGTATTGTTTTAAACTTGGCCACTATCACTGTTAAGGAAATAAGAGCTATCGTTATGTTGACCATACGACAACATTATGAGATAACATGCCTAAGGTTATCTTAATATATATAAGAAGAAACTGGCTGACTACTGCACTCAGAGACGTCAATTAAATGTAATGCCATAGCAAAGAATATGATAGCAGAAACTTTAATCGAGCATTAAATTTAGTTGACGTCTCTGAGTGTGGCAGTAAATGACTGACTGACATATTCAACGCACAGCTCAAACCGCTGGCACAGTATTAATAGTTAATTTGGCAATGTATGTCACAGAGAACAAACCATAATGTCAACTTTTTTTGTTTAGTGTTTTTATGTTTTTACTGATTCAAAATCAAAATGGGTTTGAATTCCCAACCTTTTAAGTTTTTGCCAAATTAAGGATTAAGAAAACCTAACAGTAATCCGACTCCTTTGTTGTTGATGGCATGTCGCCAACCCGTAGGTATGTACCTACGCACAGAAACTCAGACAAGGGTCAGAGTTGTCAAAACAAAAACTTCTTAAATAAGTTTCAATTTGAAATATCAAAAATAAATAAATATACCGTGGACCCGTGGAACCCGACAGATTTTAACATCGTATTCTTGACGAAAATACGAGTAAAATAATGTTATAACTAGTAGTAGTAATTTTACTAACTAGTAGGCGTATCCGCTCTGCGTACGCACTAAGTCGCAGCCTTAGTAAACAAAACTACGTTAGAAGCAATAGAATAACTTCTACCTACATGTTAAGTAATTTCCAATTTTAATCTTAAAATTTATTTCTTTGTTGTGTTCACCATTTAACTATATACTTAATTTAGAATAATTATTATTGTATTAATTTTCGTTCACCTGCTAACAAATAGTATAGTCTGGTTGAGCTCAACTTAACCGTTTGAATTATATTCTACCTACGCTAAAGCTAAAATAAGTACGCTTTGTTTATGATTTAAACTTGTATTTTCTCTCTAAGTGAATTGTATTCTTTTGAGAAAATAAATATCTTAAACCGTTATATCAACACAGGTCAAATTATATCTGTCGAGCCAGCCAGCTTCAAAATGGGACAAATAATGGAAGCTGGCTACGAAACGGGAATTCTTTAGTCCCATCTGAACACTAGTGTCTACTAAACCTGGTTCCGAGATGGGAAAATCATTCCCATTTCATATCCGGCTACGAGACGGGAAAATGCATTTCCCAATTTGGGACTAAAGGGCTGGGTCTAGCTAGAGATTCCAAAGGGTATAGCCGGGTAAGCATGGCGAAACTGCCCTTAGCGAAAAAAATAATTTCCTTTTACTGGGTTATTAACCTTTACATATGTAGTGCTTTCACCAAAATTTAAGCCTCTAATCCTTCAGGTTTAAAAAAAAACCGCATAAAAAGAAATAACATTTTTATTTTATTTTAGCCAAAGTACTAATCCGATTTCTTTGTAATTTGGATATGTTGTATATACAATTAAGGTCACTCTCTAAAAAAAAATTAATGATTTATCTCTTGAAAAAAACAAAAAAAAAACGAGTTAATAATTAAAAAAAAAATAAAAAAAATACGCGCGAGATTGCGACAATTTCCAAATTTACATATTTTATGTAGAATTTAATGATGTTTAACATTTATTTTTTTCAAAATCTAAAATCGGGATTAACAGTTTGAAAAATCGAATTTGTGACATCCCATAACACTTTATCTTCATACAAGCAAAACCAAGTTGACAATAAATGAATGAAGTATATTTTGAACGCTATCTTAACGAATTTGAATTTAAAATGTGACGTTTTGCACTATAAATTGCTTTTGTGGCTTTATATACGGCTACGGAGTACGCATTTTTTAATATCCCATACAATATATATCGACGGTTCTGTGACTCAACCTCGTATATTGAATTTTGTCCAGTATAAACTGACACATGCACTCGTGTACTTAGTGAGTGTCAGTTAATACTGGATATATTCTATATACGAGGTTGAGTCACAGAACCGTCGATATTTGTATTATTACGCAGTTGTAACAGCGATTCAAATTGTAGCAATAACACAAACGGCGTAATTTTAGTTCGCTTACCAAAATAATATTTGTCGTATAAACTCAGAGCACTTAAAAATGAAGGAACAGACATCTCGCAATCGTTAACGCTCAGTATAAAATTCGTGCCATTGTACCATACCCGCTTTTTTTTTTTTTTTTATTTGTCTGAATGCCGTAAGCCCTAGCCGCATACAGCCACGGATTTTAAGGTTCGCATGAGTATGCACTCAGTAAAATAAGTCGCGTTCCAAATTCAAAATGCGTTGGAAATATAATTTCATAGTGTAATACGTAGAAGTTATTTTGTTTGAAAAGAATGTATGGGATGTTACAAATTCAAGTTTTTCACACTGTTAATCCCGATTTTAGTTATTAAAAAAATTATATGTTAAACATTATTAAATTCTACATAAAATATGTAAATTAGGTAACTGTCGCAATTTCGCACGTTTTTTTTTTATTTTTTTGAAAATTGTTTACTCGATTTTTTTCTATTTTTTTCAAGAGATAATTAAATTTTTTTTTTTTAGAAAGCCACCTTAATTGTATATACAACATATCCAAATTACAAAGAAACCGGATTAGTACTTTGGCTAAAATAAAATAAAAATGTTATTTCTTTTTTTGCGGTTTTTTTTTAAACCTGAAGGATTTGAGGCTTAAATTTTGGTGAAAGCACTACATATGTAAAGGTTAATAACCCAGTAAAAGGAAATTATTTTTAGGGCAGTTTCGCCATGCTTACCCGGCTATACCCTTTGGCACGTAGGTTCCTTATGAGGCCTAGAGGTGCACTAAGAAAGTATTTTTGGAAAATTTACCCCCAATGGGAAGAATATATCCCTATGGAAGTAGCGGAGAACTAATAAAACGCTTACAAAGTCATATTGATTTGACATGTTACAGAAAACTCACCGAAACGAAACGAGGGCGGTTAGTTAGTATATAAAATATAACTTCAAGTCATAGTAATAAATAATAATAATAATAATATCAGGGGACTATGTCACACCAATTGACCTAGTCCCAAACTAAGCTCTAGGCTTGTACTATGGGTACTAGACAACGATATAAATACTTATATAGAGAAATATATACTTAAATACATAGAAAACATCCATGACTCAGGAACAAATATTTGCGCTCATCACACAAATATCTGCCCTTACCGGGATTCGAACCCAGGAACTCTAGCTTCGTAGGCAGGGTCACTACCAACTAGGCTATCGCGTCGTCGTTCAGTAGTTGAACGAATAAATACTCTATTTACCAAATTAATTAATGTTTTCGTGAATTTCTGGTTAGATGAGGAGAATCCCGGTCAAATTAGTGAAATAATGATGATGTCGGCCCCAAACTTAAGGTAAGGGTAGGAATCTGTAGGGAATACACGGCTGTCCCGTACTTTAAATGTTTGCTATAGATTTAACATTTTAATAACAGCACCTACTAAATATAATAAATGCCATGTAACAAACTGTATACGTACCTTTTTAGCACTTAGTAGTGCTATTTATATTTTAAAGTATTGTTTGTATTTTTTTGTCTACATTGTGGTACACGTTTTTGGTAAATAGCTCAAGAGCTATGATTTTTGCGATGGTTCACAGTCAGTAAAACCAACATAAAAAGAGTTGTCTGAGAAATTGCAACATCGAAACCCTGTACATTCCGTTAACTGTACTTATTTGTACAAATGATAATTGCAAGATCTTATTAGGGATGAAGTGTACACAAGAGTTATAGAAAAGCTTACACATAATTGGAGTTGCAATAAATATCACCGTGAATGCAAACGAAGTAACAAATATTTGCAAGCATACTTGGTTGGTTCAACTCCCGACCAAAAATAAGGGATGATTTGTGTTAAGAAGAAGGTTTTCACATTTATATTATTTCGTATTCTTCTTCTTGTCTTTGGTTCTACTGTGACAATTGTATCTTTCAAATATTATATTTTTAAACATGTAGACTTTTTTTAACATGGTAGCAGAGCGATAATAAGTTATAATAATCCTAAGTTTATTGCAATAGCGAGAAAAATAGAGCTCTCGATCATGCAATCGTCACTACCGTCAGGCATGAAAATCGAGATCGGTCGGCTCGACGGTTCCGCTCACTGGCAAACATGGAGATACAAGGTAAAGCTGTTACTAAAAAGTACTCCAGAGTCGCTAGAAGCAATAGAAGGGAAATTAAGGCCCACTCATCAAGGCGTAAAGTTTACAGCCGAACAGTTAGCAAAGTATAAGTCTGACATGGAAAAATATGAAAAATCTGACAGTCAAGCCCTATTAATTCTTACGACAAACATGATAAAAGAGACATTGCAAAAAGTGATGCGATGCGAAGTAAAGGAAGACAGGAGTTACGATCTCTGTATGAGGTTTTTCCACTACCAGAAAAGCGAGGAGCATGATATGGCCACACATATTTCGTCTCTCAAAAATGTATGGTATGATTTGAACACCGAAATAGAAGGAAATGATCTTCCAGAGATTTTATTAATATGTAAAATATTAGATACACTTCCTGAGCAGTATTTCAGTTTCAAATCTAGCTGGCTATTAATGAATTATGCGCAGTTATGTACTCACGAACGAGCTTTATCGAATATCATTGATAATAACACGAAGGTTGAAGCACTGACAGTTATGAAGTCGAAAGAGAAGAGAAAGGACAAAGACTACAAGACCAAGTGTAATTACTGTGGAGAACACGGACATAGAGTCAGAAATTGCTCCAAATGGAAAGCAGATGGGAGACCACCTAAACAGAAACCTATTTCGCCTCAATGTGCATCCAATATCAACATGAATTTGATGGCACTTGACAATAACACATCAGATAAAGACAGCGATAACTGGTACGTTGATGATAATAGCGACTAGTCACGTGACGAATAGAAGCGACCTGTTTAAGACCTTTGAATACTTTACTGGTTCTCATACTGTGACAACTGCAAATGGCACAGCAGTTCAGGCAATTGGTAAAGGGAATCTTGAAATAGAGGCTGATGTACGAGGAACAAAGAAGCTAATAACCCTAAACGATGTATGGTTCATACCTTCAATTAAGTAAAACTTATTTTCGGTACTATCAGCTCAAGACAGATTACTAAACACTGTGTTTGAGTCTCGAACCGAGGAGTGTATAATGAAATTTGAAGGAGGTCGAGATCTATTGATTGGGAAAAGAAGTGCGCATGGAGGCTTGTACAAATTTATTGCTACAAAAATAAATAAATGAAATGAATCTTTTAGATGACTCCAATATGATGCAATTATATCATGAACGTCTGGAACATCAGAATAAAGCACATGTCAAAAAGGTAATAGAGAAAGAGCTGGCATAAAGCTGAAATTGGATTCTGAGTCATGTGAAGGATGCGTATTTGGTAAAGCCCATCGACTCAAATTTGGCACACGAGAGCGAGCAACATACCCAGGAGAGGTTATACATACCGATGTATGTGGCCCTTTTAGATTTTCATTCGCAAAGTATACATACTTCGTACTGTTTAAAAATGACTACTTACACTAAATTTCGTCAAGTCTATTTTATGAAAGAAAAAGGAGAGGTACATGAGAAACTTGAGTAAATGTTGGCAGAGACAAAGACAACTAGACATATTGTGAAAGGGATACTCAGTGACAATGGAGGCGAGTTTGACAATGAAATGGTAAGAGGAATCTTACGAAAAAAGGGATCGCGGCAAAGACTTACAATGCCATATACTCCGGAACAGAATGGTTGCTGTGAGCGTGACAACAGGACACTGGTAGAATGTGCAAGAACCATGATGTATGGACCAAAAGAGCCACTGCCTCAAGGCCTGTGGGCTGAAATACAGCTTCTTACATTTTAAACCGAACTGGTCCTACACAGCAAGGTAAGTCGCCATATGAACTTTAGTTTGGTAAGAAACCGAATATCAAGCATTTACGAATTATTCGAAGCACTTGCTACTCTCATATCCCAAAATGCAACAGAAAGAAAATGGACAAGAAAGCAGTGAAAGGAGTTTTGATTGGCTACGATAACGACGATGGATACAGGATTTGGTGCAAAAAAAATAACACACTAGTAAGGTCAAGAGACGTTTTATTTAAAGAGAGGGCTCTCGCACCTAAAAATGAAATTATTTTACAGCCCCCACGGGAAGATCCATTACCGTCGACATTTGTAGAAGACCAGTCTGAAGAGGAAACAGTTCACGACGATGAAAATAACAAATCCTGTTCTGATGAAGAAAACGTTTTCAACAAGTCTTTCGATTCGAAGCGAGAAGTTGAAACTGAGTTAGAAAGTGATGATTATCTCTTTGCTCATGAAGTAGAAGCAGAAGGTCTCCGAACACTAAGACAGAGAGATAACATTAAACTCCCCTCTAGATTCGACGACTATGTAATGAATGTTGCTCAAAATATAGTGCAAGCAAATTCAGAACCAAAGATGTTTAAAGATGCCATGCTTCATCCTGACAAGAATAAATGCCTTGAAGCTATGGGAAATGAGCTGAACTCTCTTAAAGAGAATGATACGTGAGAAATGGTATTATTGCCTAAGAATAGGAAAGCAATCCCATGTAAGTGGATCTACAAGGTTAAGACCAAGCCCGACAGTACTATCGAAAGATACAAAGCGCGTTTGGTAATCAAAGGATTCACTCAAAAGAAAGGACTCGACTATCACGAAACATTTAGCAAAGTTGCTAAGGCAAGCACTATTAGAGCTTTGTTGAGTGTGGCCGCAAAAGAGAAAATGAAATTAGAACAATTTGATGTGTCAACTACGTTTCTCTATGGCACCTTAAACGAGGAGATATACATGAAGCCACCCGAAGGATGACCCACTGATGAAGACTCTAATATGGTGTGTAAACTCCAGAAAAGTCTTTATGGTCTAAAACAAGCACCGAGATGCTGGAACGCGTGAATTACCGAACACATATTGAAAATAGGTTTCAAACAAAGTTCTGCAGATCCGTGCCTGTTTATCAGAGAAAAAGGTGGGAGAAAGGTCATTATAACCTTATATGTCGATGACGGATTGGTTGCTGCGTCTGACGAGAAGGGAGTGGGAGATTTGTATAAAGATCTCAGAGAGAGATTTAAAATTACTACTAAGCCTGCGTCACATTTTCTTGGCGTAGAGGCAATATAGATGGATCTATCAAAATTGATCAGAAAGCCTACGCGAAAAAAGTATTGCAACGATTTGGCATGATGAACTGCAAACCCGCACCAACAGAACTCCGATTGTGAAGGATACGCAAAGAGCAACGGCCACAACTGAGAATCGATCACAGTTCCCATACCGTGAAGCAGTAGATGCCTTGTCGTATTTAATGGTGGCAGACATAAATTAAGGATCAAAAGAATACTACATTAGATTCAAGGCACAAAGGAGTACGGTATTATATACAAAGGCGACAATAAACCCATTGTAATATACACAGATGCTAATCTTGGAGGTGACCCAACTACAGGACGGTCCACATCAGGATTAGTATGCCTGTACTCTAGCGCAGCTATTTCCTGGCGAAGCCTGCGACAGAAAACAGTAGCGCTATCATAAAGCGAAGCAGAAATCGTAGCTGCAAGTGAAGCTACGCGCGAACTACTGTGGCTGAAACGAATTATTGCGGACATGGTTATGGATGAGCAAACTGTAGAGTTGCTGATTGATAGTGAGTCAGCGCTTAAACTCAGCAAGAACCCTATAGAGAGGCGCCATCAAACTAAACACATGCGCGTTCAGAGACGGCACTTTTTCCTTCGAGAATGTTTAATGCAAAATGATTGCAACATACTAGCGAAGAAGGTGTCATCGGACAAAAACGTAGCTGATATTATGACCAAGCCTCTATACAAGCCAAGGCTACTCCTCTTAATGGAACCAATAGGACTTCAGTGAAGAAGGGAGGGAATGTTAAGAAGAAGGTTTTAACATTTATATTATTTCGTATTCTTCTTCTTCTTGTCTTTGGTTCTACTGTGACAATTGTATCTTTCAAATATATTTTTCAAACATGTAGACGTTTTTTAACAATTTGAACCAAATTTTCTGATTTTGCGCCTGTCTTTTTGATGGCTCCAAGGGCCGGAACAAATGGCCGGATTATTATGGACTTTCTGATTAGTGTTTTTGTAAAGTTTATCGATTTTTTTTACCCGTAGGTTAACATGTATTTATTTGTTAAGGTTTTGTGATTTGTCGCTAACAAATTATCCGTTTATAAAGATCATAACATCTCATGATTTTTAAAAGTGGAATAGGATTTTGTTTATTTTCCCTTTCGTTTATTCACAAAACAAAAAAAAATTTCTTCGTGCCCCAATATTTTTCTGCATATAACAGAGGTTTATAGCAATACAAGTTATGCAGTTCACCTTATAAATAAAATGCCATAAACAAGTCTTATGTCTAACGAGGCGAGCGAATACTGAAATTAGTCCATTATTATCTGTGTGAATCAATGGTTCCTTGCAAAATATCGCATATCGGCTATTTTTGGATAAGTTGTACAGGAAGAGGACCTTGGGTCACTGCCGCGGGTTCTGCCTGTCCGGGTGGTGTGCGGAATCAACGAAGCCTTTCTGTACTGATATCAATTCTCATGTGATTTTATTTCATCATCATCATCATCATCATTGATTTTATTTTGGCGCTCAGCCCCTCTGGTCCTCAGTAAACAGAGACAAGATACCACGTTGACCGAATTCAAGGCGATTTTTAAGGTGTTTATCAACTCCCTACTATTTCAGTACTAAGTGGTAAGATTTTAGGGAATTGAAATGTGCAGCATCTTGAGTTGGTTGTTATCTAAACTTGTTTTATTAATGAGCTTTCTCAAAAACTGTTAAATAACTCGTTAATAATTCGAGTAACAGGCTAGTGCAACTAACAATCGTTCAAAACACAATTATATACCTAGTCTAAATTGCCCATTGTTTTAAGTGTTGTATCTCAATAACTACAAGTATACATAAACGATTCAAAAACCAAACTGAAGCGCATTCAGGTTTTTTAAATTCTTTACAGCAAATATTTGCTGTAAAACATAATTTAAGACTTATTCAATAAAACCTGAAAAACATCAGATTTTTATTGTTTTATGGACATCTGAGGGCTTAAGCTGTAGCCCAAGGTCGAAGACTTGGGCTTTAAATATAGGCCTCTACCTGTAGAACACATCTAAATATGGCGGATACCGGATCTTTTGCAATATAGGTACCCTTAATTAATAAGAAAAATAAAAGCTACAAGTAGTACGTTGAGCATTTAAGGTAAAAAATCGCGTTGCATTTATGACAAGTTTAACTTAGTACACGTAAATGAAAAAAAATGTTGTACAACTTATAAAATTCATTAGACCTGACAAGAACAAATTCAGGCATTAGTGTGTAAATATCGTAAACTGCTTTGATCAACACTTTTTAATATGAGCTTAGCGTACTTTTTAATTAAAGTGCTTAAATATCTTACACTTTCTAGTATAATATAACAACGAAGAATCGATAGGTACTTAATACTTGATATACCCAGCAAAAAATAGTGAGTCAAGTCCTTTGGTAATAAGTAATTGCCCCGTAATGTGTTAATTAAGTGGGACTTGGGAGCTTGCTCACGTCAGACCAAAAAGTATCAACTACGGTTTTCTGTGGCACTCACATGATGTCGCCAAACTTAAGTCTCGTGAGGATGAGTGCGCACGTCTTGTGGTCACCGGACGCCAGCGCGGCGCGGCGCCGGCGCGGCGGCATTGGCGACGCCAGCGGCGACTCGATGCGCCGCACGCCAGGGGAGCTGCCGCGCCGGCGCGCTGTGGCGTGCCGTCCGCCCACGCTTCCCATCATTCTGTGGGCAAGGAAAATTACATGTTAAAAGGTACCAAGTCACTCTGACATTTATAACAGTAACGTTGCTTGCTCTATTTGAATATAATTGGATAGTTTTAGTACCTACACATAAAGACAAGAAAGAAATGAGTAGCAAAACGATGAGGTGTCAGTTGGACACGCTCGATTACCTACACGTTAAAAGCGATATGGGTTACCGTCGAAGAAAGGCCGAGGCCCTGTATGCTAGATATAGGATCTATAAAAAACTGTATGGGGTATTCTATTTATAAAAACCGGGCAAGAGCATGTCGGATCATGCTCGTGTATTCATGCTCACAGCTTTCTAGCTCTAAGGGTCTCTGAGCTAGGCTGCGGACGGACGGACATGGCGAAACTATAAGGGTTCGTAGTTTGATTACGGAACCCTAAAAAGTTACGACGCCTTTTTGGACTCCGACTGCGAACAGATTTTGAATCATCGTAATTCGGGGCCAAACGTCAACTGACCCGTGTCAACCGCCGAAGAAACTCGTGACAGCTTTGATAGAGTTGCGTCTTAACGCTATTCACCCGGAGTAGATTAGTTTCTCTAACACCATCTCGGTCTTTATATTAACTTATCTTTATTAATGTATTCGCTAGTTACGGCATTCGAGGTTATTTTTTTTTACTGGTAAAATAATATATATATGTATGTAGTTAAGTATGTACCCGGAATCCAGATTTCCTTACAAATATATGCCGTGGTTTTACTACACTTATTACTATTAGAGAAACAAGTCCATAGATATGACACGCGAGCACAATTGTTCGGTTAAAGGGTTTTTATTCTGGTGGACTAAATAGAAGCAGGTGGGGTTAGCTCCACGCGCTTCTATCAAGTTCACTATACGGTAGACTTATAATTGGGTAAGTAAAGTTTTTGGAAGAAATGTAAATTATATTTTTTTTCGATAGTCGTCTTCCTGAAGATCATGGAACTTCGGCTCTTTTACTTTTATTTCCTCTAATATTTTAGAAATCTTTTTTTTAGTTATGAAGTTGACATTTGTAAACTTTAATGACCGACAAGCTTGTTGCCTTCGTATTTAATGAAATAGAAAAAAAAACTGTCACTTCTATATCTATCGAAAATAAATATAATAGACATATCTTCCAAAAACTTTACTTAGCCTATTGTGTTCAATAAAGAGACATCTTCGGTGTACTCAGTTACATACATACATTACGCTTACATTATATTACTTACGCCTGTTTCCAGACGGGTAGGCAGAGAACACTTCTTTCCACATCTTCGGTGTACTCAGTTAATGGTGAAAAAAGTAGTTAAGCGACTTATTGAATTAGTTATATTAAAAAGTTATTTTTTTTATGGATAACAAACATATCGTATAAAATAAAAATAAAAAACATTAAAATTGCCTAACTGCCTCGCGTACCTACAGTTCGTTTCCCAAAAGGAGTTTTAAAAGAATAGTTCAATGATATGGGTCTAGTAACCTACACAATGCTGAAAAGTCCCCGTGAGTCCAGTAGTATCCATTATACAGGGTTGAAAAAACAAACGTGACATGAAGGCAAACTACCTTAAATAGGTATTGGAAATGGTAAATTCTACACAAAGGACACTTAGTTTTTTTTTTTAAACAATAAATCCTGCTGCTATTTATTTTTTCTTCTGCCTTAAAGCAATGGGGCCCAAGAGTTTAAGTGTGGAAACAGTGGACCAGATTTTTTAATAAGTTTTTTACGGTTCTCTGTGATTAATCACATAAATTTAATGTCCGATTATCTCTTCCCAACCAATTATTCGCAGAATTTCATTTCGCCGAATGATCATGTGCCTGAATGATCAAAAGATAATCGTATTATTTCCCAACCTCACGATTAGCAACTGTGTTTTTTATTATGAAGCCATTTTTTTAAATACCACCTTTCGAGTAGTAACTATCTCCTATAAAAAAATTCTTTAATAGAATACTTTTTCCCCAGACTTGTGTTTTGGAATGTCTTTTACAAATATTGAAAAAGTTGATTCTGGCACTGTTAGCCTAACACACTCCTCCGCGAAGCGGCTCGTCGTCGCACCTAACTGGACCCTGTCACATGTGAGATTTCAGTTACTATACATATACAGGGTGAATTTTTTTACTTGATACAGAATTAGTGTTTCTAGTTCAGTTAAAGCTGGACAATATAATGCGTTAACTCACTTGTTTAAATTTGTCTAATTTAATAATTCGTATTTTTCTAACATAAAAATTAATCACGAACTCAAAGTATGGACACCCTACATTCGACACTTGACGGGTTTTATCAATTGTCATTATCACTGTAATTGACATTTAGGTGGATAGTTCCTGATATCACATATGATAACACACAACTTAGATGCCTAACCGCCTTTTTCACAATCGTCGTTCGTCGTTTTTTAGATAAATTTACTCGTCGATTGTGAAACAGGCCCTAACTCCCATAAATTAAGATAACTTCAAATGGTAAGTAAATAATAAATCATGAAGGTAGACATAAAATTTATTTACAAAAGCAGGCAAGTAAATTTTAAACGTATTTTAATAAGTGTTCGAAATGACCGCCACTTTCCTGCCGGCATAACTCCGCACGCCGTCTTAAGTTGTCTCTGAGTTTACGAAGTACATACTCTTTGGCTTTTACGGCATCAAATGCTTGTACTATTTTTTGGCGAAGTTCTGCGACTGTTTGAGATTCTCGTTCGTAAACTAGTCTTTTAATCTCACCCCATAAAAAAAAGTCTAGCGGAGTGAGATCCGGACTGCGAGGTGGCCAAGCGACTGGACCACTGCGTCCAATCCACCGGTCGGGGAACTCTTGGTTCAAGTATTCCCGAACTCGCAGTGAGAAGTGTGCTGGAGCTCCATCTTGCTGAAAGTATAAGTTGTCTAGGTTTTCATTAGAAACTCCGAGCAGTAATGTTGGCAGTACGTTCCTGAGCAGATCCTCATATTTAGGTCCATTCAGTGTTCCCTCAATAAAATGCGGCCCTATTACGCAGTTGTTGAGAATGCCTGCCCACACATTAAGCGAAAAGCGAGTTTGGTATGAATCTCTGCGTATGACATGTGGGTTTACATCACTCCACCAGTGTTCATTGTGGATATTGAACAATCCTATCCTGGTGAAGGTTGCTTCGTCCGACCACAATATGTTGAGATGTAGATGTTGTAGTATCCATTCACAAAATTGCATTCTCCTGGGATAGTCTGCGAGAACAATGTCTTGCACGCGTTGAAAATGGAAAGGATGTAATCCTTCCGCATTCAATAACTGCCAAACAAAATATTGGGTTGTTCCAAACCGTCCCGCCGCTTCCCTTGTGCTGGCTTGTGGATGCCGCTGAAAGTACCTGAGTACTCGAGTACGGAACGCCTCCGAGTACCGCGGTCGTCGTCCTCTGCTTCGAGCATGTTCTGGGACTGTAAACTGTCCATAGTCCCTTAAATTTTGGACCGTGTTGTCTATCAAACGACGAGTCGGGATCGGTGATTCCGGATATTTTTCATGAAACAAATTCTGTGTTTGCACCGTACTACGGGATGTAAAATAAAAAGCTACAATATCCAATCGCTCAACGTGCGTATACGGATAAGCAGAAGGCATTTTTTATTTTACTCGAGAAATTTTTATTTGTTATGACAAGTCACGTCACCATATGGCAGTTTTCTTTTTTAACGTTTACATTACTCGACGAGGTAATTACTAAACAGGCGAGTATTTAATGTGAAATCATACTAAACCTTTTTGCTGTAACCTGAAGTGGTAGAGTAACCAATCATGATGTAAAAAAATAGGATATCTTAAAACTTGAATAAATTACTAATTAATTACTTTGTTAAGACGAGACCTAGGTGTGGCTTTTAGTTCTGGAGAGATTTATCGAAAACGTTAACTTTGTATCACGTAAAAAATTTCACCTTGTATTATAACAAAGGGAACTGTTGCACTGACGAAACATTTTTCTTGTAATAGTTTTTTGGCCTGGTGAAAGATTTGGCAAATAACAGATATCCCAAAAGTTTTAAGTCATTATAATAGTTAATCGACTTTAAAATAAATCAACCAAATTTTTGTATGACAACGTTCATACAAAAATTTGGCAATTAGTTAGTTTGCAAAAGTCAATCATCGGCGAAAAGTTTGTAGGCAAGTGAAATTCGGACAAAAAAAGTTCGGCGAAAAGACCGGACACCGTTTTTTACACTAATAACTTTTGTGAAATTAATTTTATGCTACATACCTTTCCTCGTCCACCAACATTCTTTTTTGGCCACCGTACCATATTTTTTGTACTTAATTCATTTTACGAAATGACCCTGAGTGCCATACTTTAAGAATGTTTTTTTGCTCAAATCATTCACTTCTTTAAATATATCACTATTAGATTAGATTATCTTTGATTTCAAAATACAATGGAAGCTGTGAAGAAAGACTACATACCTATAGCAACAAAGGCTTTTGTTTCGTAGTACCTAGTAGTTAGTAATAACACAAGTCTATTCACCAGACCAACCCTTGCCATTCCGTACGGGCACAATCCCCTAATAACTGGTCTCTGTATAGGCACTAATAATCTCTGAGCATTTAAGCCCCTGGGCCTCTGATGTTGGCCATATTAGTTTCATCTCAAGCGTAGGTAAATAGTCTGCACCGAACTAATCCAGCCCATTCACCATGATCAAACCACTACGGGGATGCGCTTTTGTTTGTAACCTCAGTCGAATATGGACAAATGACGTATAACTCGTATCATGCAATATTCAAACGTGATTTGCTTTTTGCTACTAAAATGACCGGAATCGTCAAACTGAGGGAAACGTTTATTAAATAATAACGCAATATTCATGTAAACCAGAAAACCAACGTGTCGAAATAAGACGTAGGTACGAGGACGTGCCATAAACTTATTTTATACTAGCGTAATAGACGAACAATGGTGTAAGTGAAAAAACCGATCATTACAGCATAGTCTATGTGCAAGAACAAGATAAAAAATTACAGCAGAACCCGGTTTGACATCAGTTATTATCTAGCCGCATTTAGAAAGGGATTAGAGGTGATCGTTTTACCATATACGCCAAAGTGCGTATGAATTGACAGCTATTCCAATCCCAAACTAATCGCGGTTTCATGCCTGGTTTAGCCTCCTGTTGAAAAGCTTTCTCTTGTGCCTTTTGTGTTTTTCTTTGCAATCCCGTTGATTTATGTCATAAAACTATTATAAATGAGCAATGGTATCGCATATAGTTTCAGTCAAAGTCATCCCGCCAAAAACATTTTGTATGTATGTATGTAAACACTTTATTGTACAAACAAGAGATAACAATTATAAAATAGACAAAAATATAACAGGGATGTACAAAAGACAGGGATGTAAAGGTTGCCAAGACGACCATACGACTCGCACTGTCAAAAAGTTATCTGATGTCATAATGTAGAGCCAAGCTTCTAACTCTGCCCACCCTAACTCTACAAGCTCTAACTTCATAAACTCTACACCTTAGTTAAAATATGTGGCTCGGCCGTTTCGCTACCAGCGCACGGGCTTTTCTGTTATATATGTTCTAGTAGTAACGGAACGGCCTAGCCACATATTTTGACTAAGGTGTAGAGTTTTGTTATTTATATACTAAAACTAACTTACATACCAAATTTCAGCCTTCTAGGACTTCAGGAAGTACCCTAACAATTTTGATGACCATCAGTGAGTCAGTGACGAAATCGGGGATTTTAAGACATCAATAATATCTAAAGCATGAGAACTATGCAATTGAAACTATAGATGGATAATAATTAATAAGTTTACTATTGATTCTGGTATAATCCAAATCCAAGTTATGAGGGTTCAAAAAAACGACGAAGTGCTTCGAGAAAAGGTAGGTAGTGCCCCTTGCGCTTGGTTCGCTTGGCTCGTCATGGTGGGGCAACTGATGTGCCCCCAGATAAATATATGAAAGTTTCCAAGGCTCCAAAGTTATCTACACGCCCTTATGCTTATGATAATAAAGTCATATGCGTATAAATACCTACTGGTATTTGGCGCGATGACCGTGTGTAGATAACTAACAAGTGGGGCTAGACAAGTTGCCACCGTTCAGGAACGCTAGCGTTAGGCGATCACTTTGGTGATCACCTGTCACTTGGCCTGTCAAAATTAAATAGACTAGACAATCAGTTTTTAGCGTGCCAGTTGTAACGAGTTATATATCACGTGACTTACGTCATTCCCATACATTTTTCAATGACAACACATGTCGCCAGTGATCACCTAACGCTAGCGTTCGTGAACGATGGCAACTTGTCTAGCCCCAAAGTTCGGCCATTTAGGGCGGATTCGACAAAACGAGAATAAGGTCTTACTTATCCTCTTAAGACCCAAAAATAAAATAAACTAGACAAATAATGTCTTATGCATTTTTTGAGCTTATTTGGGTAAAAACAGGAACAATTTTTTATTTTATTTATTTATTTACTATAAGTTAGAAAAAATCTATTGCACATGTGTGTATCTCAGGAACAAATCGGGTTCAAGGATCAAAACAGCTCTTATATGTGTGCTCAAAGCAATTATTTTTTAGTACACATAAGTAAATATTGTATTTCACACATATAGTACGGCAGCGTGAAGAACATATCCGTTGCCGACATTTTGGAAGCGGATTTGGCGTCCACAAACCGCGGCAGGCCCACATTCACAACCCTAACTTCAGGTCTCGGGTGGGACACCACCGGCCGGTGCTTCTTCCAGCCTACCTAGCCTACCAGCTGAGAGGCTGCGACCGGGTCTAGGGGTTGTGCTAGGACTGGGCCTAGAGCTGGAGCCAGGTGGTAAGAAATAGGGGTCAATTCGCCAACCATCATACTTCATTATCGCCGTGGCAAAATTAAGCCTGTATTGCAGTAGACCCAGTTTTTCCTTGCTTTCGACATTCTCTTTTGTACAGCTTCGTTTGTACATTATCCAGCAATTGACGACCACCAGATTTAGAAAGTGACAGAAAGTCCTTACTATCCATTTTTTTGCCCGCATCGCTCCGGTAGTAGGCGATTAATCTATCACACAAACCCATGCATTGATTATAATTTTTAATGATTCCTTGCTAGGTCACGTCGATCGTCCGTTTTTTTATTTTGCACCAGCGGTTGCCAGTAGACTCTGCCACAAAGTGGAGATGATTCCGTATTTCAAAAAATCTGACCCTAGTTATAGTATCCCTGATGAGAGGCACACACAGATCTCTGTTCCGGTAGAGATTGCCCTGAGGATATTTGAGGGTATAGTTGATTCCAGTTTAAATGACGAAAAGGCACTTAAAACCAACCTTTAAAAACATCTATTGTTCAATTGTTATCTTCAAGTAGGGTTGTAAAACAATTACGCAGGTGTGTCGGTACGGCCAAAGTATACTGTGAACAAACAATCTTGATAGTTTTGATGTTGTTTGTCTGTATTTTACCGCACGACGTGCGTTTCTAAAATAATAATTAAATACTGTGTCAATATCACTTTGTACAATTTTTGAATAGTATTAAAAATAAATTTTTACCTGAGTGCGATTACGCACTGTTATTATAATATTTTTTAATGAATGTTAGCCATAAGAATATGCGAGATGTTGATTTATTGTGTATCAATAATGACAACTTAAAATTATATTGAATGTTACATATAGGAATATTTATTAAGTATATTTTTTAATTACAATATAGACGGCTTAAAAAATCTTTTATTCAATGACCAAGAAGGGTTGAGCTACTCCAAGGCACGTGCCACACTTCGGTCGTCCCTTTGTTATCTTTTCCTTTCATATTTAGCAACAAAAGAAGTTGTAAAATCCCGCGTTAAGTGCCTTTTCGTCATTTAAACTGGAACCAACTATACCCATCAACAATTGAACACCAACAAAGCTGATCATTTCAATTGAATTAGTATTCCCAGATTTTAGATTACGCTTTTGTGCCGAATACAGGTTTGTTTGCATTGTTTTGGTTTGTTTATTTAACTCCCAAACGTCTAGTCCTAAGTATTCGAAAAAAGAGTACATGATATTAATTTCAGAACCTCCTTGGGAAATAAGTATTATCATCTGTAAGTTCCGGTTCGCGGCAAGTCATTTCTTTAGCTCGCCAAAATAATGGTCGCGGGGCTTCCAAAATATCCTCTCCAGTGTTTTGCTCAACCAACTCTTCTTCACTATTTTCAGATTCCTCAGAATCGCTGCTAGTTCTAGCAACTTCTGGAGGCAGGTACTCGTCGTCGTCGTCATCGTCTCCAGAAAAGTCTAGATCACTCTCATTCATTTATCTCTAAATTTCCTTGTCATTCATCTTTAATGTCATAAATTGACATTAGTATATTTCATTAAATACTTTTGGAAGATTGTAAACAACGCCTAAGGCCCTGTTGTTTGTTCAATGGTTAAACTAACAAATTGTTCAAATTACAAAAAGGAATTGAAAATTTGACACATTTCCTTGCGAATCCTTCAAATTTTCGATTCCTTTTTCAAATTTTAAGAATTAGTTAGTTTAACTACTGATCAAACAACAGGGGGGTTATTATGACATAGCAACGCAGTTCAGTTTACGCTGCAAGACAGGGACAGAATTATATAACTGCTATAGCTCTGTCCTTTACGCTCGCCGTAAAATGAACTGCATTGCTATGTCATAATAACCCCCCAGGGCCTTAGTCTTAAAAATAACATTAGTTCCTTTTTGGCCCGCTTGTAGCGCCATCTTATTTCACTTCGCGGTATAGCGTCTGTAAGTTTAATAACTTGCCCTTTTAAATAACTGTTTTAATCATTAATCTCTTTAATATTATTATTTCTACAAATACATTAGTGTCCCTGAGGTACACACCTGTGTAAGTCGTAAAAAACATAAACACTCATTTATGTTCCTAAGGTACACACACACGATATAGTAGTTTATGCAATAGTTGTATAAGAGAGGTCAAAAAATATGAGTGGCGTGTGTTACGATGTGAGCCGAAGGCGAACATCGTAAAGGTAAGCGCCACGAGTGTTTTTTGACTTAGTTATACACCGTTGCATACAATACTTTTTCTACGACTAGGTTTCAAATGAAATGCAAAACTAAGCGAAAAAACTTACAAACGAACGAACGAAGTAAAGAACAACAAACGAGCGGGAAACAAGAAAATGACAAAATATGTGTCTATGGTTTACTTTGTTTTTAAATTGACGGAATGGAAAATAGAATTATTAACAATTCCAAAACATTTTAATTTGACCAATCAGAATACTTCACCAAATTAAATCCACCAATCACAATACACATCGACTGTCAAACGGAACGATAGGTTCTTTTTAGGTACGTGTTACTCTTTAACTAATTTAAATCTTTAAAAAAAACTTTGTATTTCGTATCAACCAACCAGAATACAGCTATTTTAAAATCGACCAATCAGGTAACTGAAATCATTTCTCAAAACATTAGGTGATTTATAGTCCCTATTTCACAATCGTTAAAATATGATTAAATCGATTGTGCAACGCTAAGCTTTGGCAGCTGGCCGTATCGTTTTATCTCAAAAACGCACAAGTGCTGTTTTGGGGCATAGACAAGATAGACTTTTCTCTGGATTATTCTGCGGACATATTATGTAAAAAAGATAAAAGAGAAAAGATATTTATTCAGTAAGTAGGCCGCACGGGCACTTTTACACGTCATGAATCTACCAGCGCTTCCCAAGAGGAGACCACTGCCGAGAAGAAACGCCGCAAGAAACTCAGCAGTCAGTCATTTTTTAAACATTTTACAATGGTAGTACTTAAAATCTAGCATTATATAAAGCAATAAATATTAAATTAAATATAATATCAAATAGCAAATAGCATGCGTAGTTCAGCAGGAAAACATGTCAAAAATATTACGAGAGAGACAAGGGGGGGGGGGGGGGGGGGAAGAGAGGAGAGGAAAAAAAAAACACAGGACAACCAAATAAAAGTTTGATATGCTTTCCCACATCAAGGGTGTCCCCTAGACAAACAACTTTGCAATTTTACAAATTATGAATGACTAAGTTTCGGGTTTAGGCCAAGCATTTTTATCTGTTAGATAGTCCTCGACCCTATAGTACGCTTTAGATATTAACGACTTTTTTAAGTAATTTTTAAGTGCTGGAAAGGGTAATGTTAAAGCTTCGTCAGGTAATTTGTTATAGAAATGAATGCATTGCATTGACCAACAAATGATTTATATACTTTACGGACGCGGAATTTTCGGATAACAATTTTATTTTTATTTCTTGTATTTAGATTATGTACATCGGAATTTTTGGTGAAAGAATTTAAATTTTTAATAACATAAATAATATTCTCATAAATAAATTGAGACGCTACAGTTAAGATGTGAATTTCTTTAAAAAGTTCTCTTAAGGAGTCACGGGAATTTAAGTTATAAATAGAACGAATAGCCCTTTTTTGTAAGACAAATATACTTTGTATTTCAGCTGCCTTACCCCAAACCAGAATACCGTACGACATCACACTATGGAAATAACTATAATAAACTAGTCTACTAACTATGTATGTTCTTATATTAGTGTTCGTGACTATATAAATGACAGATAAAAGTACAGGAGTAGGAAAATACAGTTAATTAACTGTAGAAAACACTAAACTACTCTAATAGAATCAAACAATTGCAATTATTATCTATTTTTGAAGTTAAGACGCGGAAGCGTTGAGAGTAAATATCCAACTGTCAGATCCAAGTCCAAGACTACCTAGTCTCTGAATAAGTCTTATTCCAGTTTGGTAAAATCGATGTGAAGTGATGACTGCCGGAAGGAGGGTTGTTTTTTGTTGTTTTTCGGGTACTTAAGTATATGTATGTATGTATTTATATTCTGGTGACACTCTGTGGCCCAAATGGCTTGACTTTTATTCGATTTATCCTATTAGTCGAAGTGACATAGGGTACGTATATAAAATTATGATATTGCGTCCGCGAAAAAAAATCTAAGAGAATTAAAAAATCATTTTTTCTACAACAATAATATGGGTATCAAATGAAAGCTTATAAATAGCCCATTACAAATGTACATTGTAACACTTTGATGCTACCATTTTGTAAATGTTAAGATTATAAACCGAAAGGTGTGAAATAAACTAAATTGACTGCACTAAAAACATTAACAGGAAAGCGAAAATCAAGCATTATAATGTATGGAGCTTCTTCTTGTAAAAGTTTTTTTACTTTTTCTATCATCTCTGATGTTGTACCCTCAATCGGCCTTCCTGGGTGAGGGTCATCGCTAATTGACTCTCTGCTATTTTTAAATAGATTACACCACATTTAAACCATTTTCATCAGGGCACTGATGCCCGTAATCAGCTTTCATTTCGGAAATAATTCATTGCGGAGGGCTTTCCTTGCTTAAAAATAAACTTTATAACAGCACGATATTCAATTGGCTGTAACAAAACTGCGACTATGGTGTCGCAGCTTCGCGACGAATCAATTTGATATCGGTATTTGAGAAAAGTCAAATCAGCTTATTTTTGTGACACATCAAAAACGCTCCGTTACTATGGAATTTATAGGGATTACTATCTTGTGACGTCACCATCAAACAGCGTCCTTATTGTTGGATTTTATGAATATAAAAATCTTAAAATAGCAAACTAAAATATAAGATTGATGTTTTCCTAGTATTTTTATAATGTTAATCTGTTGTTAATGAAAAACCAATTTAATTTCACTCTTGTCAAATACCCTATTATAAAAGTTCAAAAACAATTGACAACCTGGGTTTGAAAGTTAAAATAATATATCTAAAGAGTTCACATTACAACCATGCAAAGAGGTTTTACAGAATTTTATCATCTTCTGCTTCTTTCCAGGAATTAAAGGACCTCAAGAAAAAAATATTGTTTTGCGAATAGCTTTAAAAAACGGTTCGGAATAGTAAAAGCGATTCGACAGTGTGGCGAATGATGGCACGGTTCGCGCCAGAGCCACTGATGCATAGAGTTGGTAATTATTATTTTTACTAATTTTCATACTTATAATGAACGAAATATTGAGAAAATTGTATTTTATGTTTCTACGGTTTGTACGTGTCTGGATGAAAAAACGCAACCCTTATAGGATTATAAGTGTGTTTATCCGTCCGCCTGCCACTGCCAATTTGCTCCAAATCTACTCGAGCATTTAAGTTGCAATTTATTTAGTACCTATAAATTTCTGTGACTAACACCCGTATTTATAGTCAAGAAAAGTAATTACTTGAGTAAAAGTAATGACTAAAGTAACGATTATTATTATGACTTTTGACACTACTAATATTCAAGTAATTACTTTTCTTGACTATAAATACGGGTCTTAAACACAGACGAGTAACGTAAATTCATCAATTTTAAGTATATAGTCACTTTTGGAAGTCAAATTAGAAAATTTAAAAATAAGATTTTAGAAATTAGTTGGAAATTTACTATCCGCCCCCGAAAGGGTGCTTTCTCTGAAATTAGTTACGGAGCCTAAAATTAGTTTTTTTTTATGAATATTGTTTTTTATCGATAACAGGAAATTGTACAAAAATTGTATGGAACACTTTCTACGCGAGTTCAACTCGCTGTTGTCCGGACTTTTTTATTTTATTCTTTGGTATTCAGGTCAACTACAGTCGTAAAAAAAAATATTACATAGTATCAGTTACATCAAAAAGGCCATTAACAGTTATCCATTAGTTAATTTATTAAAGAATACGACACAGTGAAAATGTAAACTCATGAAAAATGCTTAAAACAAACAAGAAGCTTTTTCTATTACACTTAACCCTAAAAACCTCAAAAACATGAATGTGGTTTTTGTATTGATTTTCCTCATCTTCCACTTTTTTTGAACCTCATCTTGCACTTTTAATAACTTTAGAAAAAACTTAAGTTACGTAAGACAGAGTTATAGACATGTGACCAAAGTACGACCGTGTCAGGCAAGAAAGAGAACAATTAAATGCAGATGACATTAAAGCATAGGCGTCACGGTAACACCGAGTATTACAAGTATAACACAAGAAAATATTTCCTGCTAATACCAACTTTCTGACTTAAGCACTTCTTAACCTAAAAATTAAGAAGGTTCTCGAGGCTCGTGAACACTCTATAAAACTCGGAAACGATCGTGCTTAAAAGTAGTACAAACACAAAATTCCTTTTAAACTACGCTAATTGGAGCGCCTCATTGTCCTACAAAATCTTGAAGTTTAAACAAGTTAGCAGATACGCTATTGTGGTGCCAACCATACATTGCACAGTTTTGAATAATTGCTGCGCTACCGGCATAAATGCTTTTGCGAAAATGGCTCTCGAATGAATCGGCTTACATCGTCAACTCAGGCGGTGAGCGCTACTGTGATGTTGATTTATGTTACGTATGTGCATCGTCTGTCTGCACACACTGTGCGAGGTTATTATTTAATTCACAACTAAAAAATAGAGGACCGCAAATTTTTTTCTGAACTAGGATACTATCTAAGCAATATCAATTGATAATAAATTATTCATTTAGGGTTCCATATTCTAAGGGTGCCAAACGGGTTTCTCCTACTAAACCTGTGCTGTCTGTCTGTCCTACCTTTAAGGATATTCTAAGCCTTATTTGATATAAATACGGTTTTTTTCGATATAATTCTTCCTAGAACATAATTAACATGTTCAGAACAATAGAATACCACACTTAAGGAATGTACCTACAAAAGTCCGATTCATGTAAATTTAGGATACGAAATCTAGGATATTTAATGTTATATGTTAAAGTAATTGAGACGGTCATTACAACGTTACATTATCTGCACGACTCTCAACCTAAAATCTAAGCGACAACACGTCACCCGAGTTTTCCAACGCCACAATCTAAAAACGTCTTATTAAAAAGCGTTCCAACAGAAAAGCTGAGTGCGCCGTCTTCGCGGCGGTAAAAATTGCAAAGCCGCCTACGTGGAGACTTTTTCTTTGTCACCAAACGTACATAAATTTTACTAGAGGGTAATAAATATGTCTGTAAAATGATAACGTCATTTGTATGGAACTCACAAAGATGAGTGACGAATCCCGTGAATTTTATGCATGTGAGTGTGCCGAAACTAGAGAAGGAGTGTCATTTCACCATTCAATAAATGCCCTTCACCGCTCTTCCACTGAAATATGCAATAATCACTATCTTGCTGACTAATTTTTGTAAACAACGCGATAAAATCTCTGCAAAACGGTTAGAACAGTCTGTTACACTTTATTTTAATTTTTATTTATGTGGCATGTGCGATTTTCTGTCGTTCCTTATATCACATCTATTTATATACATTTTAATCATTTATAATAGACGTGTTACTTGATTTTCAATGACCTTTCTCGGTAAAGTTAACTTAAATACTCTAAGGAATTTTAAAATTAACATGGGATGTCAAGCTCTAAAATGAGTAATGATATAAGTAATAATAAATTAATTTGTTTGACTCTGTTTACATCTTTACCTTTTTCAATTGACACCGACTTTAGATAATGTTCATGATGTCTGGCTTATGACACACTTGTATTGGTAAGTACAGACTTCTAAATGGTTTCAATAGTTTAAAAGGTTTTTAAGTATTAGTTTTCCGTTATTTTCCCTTTCATTCTCGTAAATAACAAATAACAAATAAGTAAAATAATCCGGTGAAGTATGTATCGGACAGTACGGCTCGGTGCGCGAGACAAAGTCGAATTTGAGTGTTTTTTTAGCAAAGGTAGAGTAGATTTTTTATTGTACTGTTACTTACTAGCACGTTTAAGTTACTCTATAGAGTAACTTTGTTTAGCCAACACTACCGACTGTGAAGGCTTAAACCCAAATGTGTCTGCAACGTAATGATTACATCAAACCCAAACCCCCTTAGGGCCACTTGCACCGCACCAATGGTTAATTAATTAAGTACAGAGTTAGATAACCCGGGGTTAATTCATTACGATTTTAACCCAAATCTTGTGTTGCACCATTGAAAACTAACTCTGACTTAGCTAACCTGACAGTTTTTTAATTTAGGCAGGCAACGTTATTAGAGTTCCATTCCGTTCTATAAACCAGTTAAATATGAATGCATGAACGAAGAACGGAAGTATATGCCTATCTCTTTTACACTACAATGCGGGGCGTAAGACTTTCTTTCTTTACAACAACGTGACGTGACATTTGATTTAAGTGTATTATCTTGTGTCATTCGCTCTAATTTTTAGCAGTTATCGTTTAAAGCTGTATTATTGAACAAAATTATATTCGATTTTAAAAGAAAAATGGAAAAGAAACCTCGTTTGCGTGCTCCAAATTTCACACCCAGTGACAATTTACTTTTGTGTGACGTAGTAAGCAAATATAAACATGTTATCTAAATATATAAAAGGAGAAACTGACTGACTGACTGACATATCAACGCACAGCCTAAACGGCTAAACGTAAGCACTTGAAATTTGGAAGGGACGTAGCTTAGGTACCGTAGAGGTGCACTAAGAAAGGAATTCCCGAAATTCCCACGGAAACGGGAATTAGCGGGAAAATTATTAACTCAAAAAAAATGTTTTGCCCAACGAAGTGGACACGGGAACAGCTAGTTGAAAATAAAAAAAACGGACGGAGCTAATCTCCTGCAAAAACAAAAAGCATGGCTTGAAGTGGTGAAGGAATTTAATTCATCCACCATATGCTGTTCTCGTACTGTTGAAGCCTTGCAACAAACGTACAAAAATCTAAAGAAAAAAAGCCAAAAAGAATGCGTACAATGAAAAGATGGATATTCCAGGTATGAACTTTAATTTCACTTTTAATTAATTCCTTTGTTAAAATTGTCTGCGTAGTAATATGACCTACTTATCTAAATCTATATTTGCTACTATTACCGCGTTTTATATTGTGTGAAATACTGGAAAAGGGCCAAATCTTAAGTACCCGAAACCGACGTGCGTGCATGACTCGATGTATAAATGTGGAAGAAGCGAAAGAAATTTGTCAAGATCGTAGCAAGTGGAAAGAAGTGGTCTCTGCCTACCCCTCTGGGAAACAGGCGTGATTTAATATATGTATGTATGTATATTGTGTTATAATAACGAATTTAAACCGGTTTAAACTTTACAATTGATAGAGCTACTTTGGTGCACAATATAGAAGAGTGTGGCGTTTCTTCCCAAAATTGTGACTGGGGAAAAGTTGCTACAAATATAGGTGCATCGGAAGAAACATGTAAAGACATGTTGGCAGCATTAACTAAAGAAGCAACCACAAGAGACAGGATTTTCAAAAGAACTATTATGGGTACAGGTGAGTACCTACTGACTGTGCAACTAACTTTCTTTCCTCCTTTTTTTATAATAAATTATAAATTAATTTGTGGCAAGCCAGAGAGAGGACCCTGACCGACTCGAGGGTGTGGAATCCTAAACATGTTGGATGCCACCTAAAAAATATTAATATTATTTTTTTATGACAAAATGGGTACTGAGTCTGTCTCAGGCTAATAATGTCTTATCTTTACTAGGAGGAGGGCCACCACCTAACATTGATGAAGATCCAGTATTGGAAAAAGTTAAAGTTCTTGTGGGACCTGTTCTGGATGGCGTTTACACGATTTATGATGGAGATAGCACCCTTATGGCATCCCAAAATAAACCACCAATAGAACTACAAAATATAGGAACAGGTAATATATTATTTATTTAATTTAATTATTGCATTCTGCATTTATGTTTTCATAGTATATACCTTATGTTACAAATACTAGGTTTCAGTTTTAGAAGGTATTTCAAATAACATAATTTTCAGTTTCTACAATACTGGATATGCAAGAGGCTCAAGATAATGTTAAAAGCCAGGATGATGAGACATATTTTAGCAATAACAAAGCAAATTTAAAAAGAAGGCCACACCATTTATTGACTCGTGAGTGATTTGTCTGTATATTCTAGTCTGTATACACTGGCTTTTGATAAATATGAAAAAATGAGTACCTCCTTCAATTTAGAGAAATATTACAAAATAGTGGTCAGCCAATCTGATGTCAGAATAGCTGGACCAAATAAATTTCCCGTAGACACAGGACATTTCATCTTTTACTTAAGAACTATTTATAGATAGTTCACACAAGCCTTATTGAGCTAGTGCGACTTGGATGATTTGTGTAATGATTTGTTCAATGATATTTATTTATTTCAGGAAAACGGAAATCAGAAACTGAAACAAAACAGTCAGTTTCTGATAAATTTAAATTACTTGTGACTAAGAAAATGGAGTTACTGGAGCTACAGAAGGAGTTGGTCAAATCTCAGGTGCAAGAGGAACAAGATAAGGCAGAGCATAACCGTATTCTGAGAGCAATGAAAATGGAAGATGCAAAAAAAAAGTATATTCACAATGAAAAGCTTAGAGAAATGGAGATGGAGGAAACAATAAGGAGAAACAGTTTTAATGAAAAAATGAGACAATTTTAAATTTAATAAATCAATGTATTTTCGCAATCTCTATGTTTTAATCTTACAGAAATATAATATAATATATATAGGTTATTTTATTAATAATAATATAATATATTATTATTAATAAAATAACCTTAACCTAGTCTCCCAAAGTGTTGCTCAATCAGCACTTGACGAGCATTATGTCCTGTTGTATTTGGGCCTGATCTATTAGTAGGTAAGACTGCAGTCTCATTGGGTGTATCATCAAGTATAAGTGGGTATTCAGGGTCTAAAGGTGGTTCTAGGTCATTTTGCAAACGAGCTATATTATGCAGCACGCATGTAGCAATGATTATACCTGGTACCCTGCTTAAATTGACTTGAATACCTCTGCTAAGAATAGGAAATCTTCTTTTCCAAATACCAAAGGTACGTTCAATAACATTCCTAGTTCTCAACTGTGACTCATTATACACAGATTGAATAGGAGAGGTCACATTTCCTAGAGGTGTCATCATAAATGCAGTTTGTGCATATCCTGAATCACCAAGTAGACAGTAATTTTCATATGTCCCTTGAAGAAAATGTCGGCGTTGGTTACTATTGTCCCAAATATGAGAATCATGGGCAGACCCATGCCAACGTGCTACAACATCGGTAAACAGTAAATCAGCAGAACATATTGCTTGGGTGTTTATTGAAAAGTAGCCTTTTCTGTTCCGATATATCTCTGCAGTTTCTCCCCCTGAAATAAAGAAAATGTAAACATTGTGTTTACTGTCCATCACATTAAATGTTTTATAGGTACACTCATGTGTGATCGTATAGGTACGAGAATATTAGACTAAAGTCGGGGTCTCGGGGTCAATAGAAATGACTAAAGATGTAAACAGAACCCGTTTGGTTTTGTTTACATCTTTTGTCATGTTTTGTTTACCTATTTACCATAATTACACCATAATCACGTACTGTGCTGTACTGTATTGGACATCGCGTGTGGTAGGTATAGGTAGGTACATATTTAATTTTGTAGGTACACGCTTGATGCTTGATTGTTATTTTTACAGATCTGTTTAAGATTAAATACCTAACTATTAACAATACGTTTTTTTAAATCAAAACTCGTTTGCAGAAATATTGAGGTTATGTATGTGTTAAACAGTATTTCTTGACATATTTTATCATTTCTATTAACCCCGACTTTAGGTAAATGAAGTAAAGGTACCTGGAGATTTCATCCGTACATGGGTACAGTCTATGGCTCCAATAGCACGTGGAAATCGAGCAATTTGATAAAATTTCATTGCAGTTTGTCTTCGCTCTTCTTCTGTGCTAGGCATAGCTATGAATTCTGGGTACAACCGGGCTATAGCATCTGTTACCTTATGAATTGTTCTACATGCTGTTGATTCATGTACCCCAATGAAATCTCCACACGTCAGAATTTGACTTCCAGTGGCAAAAAATCGTAGTGTGCAAAGTAATTGAGTCATTGGTGATAAGGCGTCACTGAAAATAATAGGTAAGTAGGTATTCGGTAGGTAGTTTAGTACTACGTAGGTAGGCTATACATATTTACTTAATTGAATTTTTGATTAAATAAACTCGTTAGGTACTTACTAATTGTCGTGATGTGCGTATAGAAATCTGTGTTTGATTTTATTTAATAAAAAGACTACACTGTGTTTTTCAAGTCGAAACCTTCTGTGAAAATCTTTATCTCTTTGTGAGTTAAAATGATTAATCCGTTCGGCCACTCTTCTGTCATAAAAGGCCGTGCTAATATATTCGATGATCTCTTCATCGTCATCGGAAAATAATAACAATTCATTTATCATAGTTGTGTAGTCAATTCCAAACACACACAATTTTATTTCGCGAAAAGAAATTTCAAAGGATCTCCATCAATCAATGTCTAGGTATGTCATCACCTGTACGGTACTAACCCAGACTTAACCCTGCTTCGTCGGTGGGTTAAATATTTAACAGGTTAACTCAGAGTTAAACCTTAACCTATAATGGTGCAAGACAAGTTATTAGTTACTCTGTGTATACGGTTAACTCCGAGTTATTTGGCTTAACCCTGGATTGTGCAAGTGGCCCTTACTTATAATCGTGGAATAAGCTTGGAATAGTTTATGCCATGCTTTATCCTTATCTGTAATTGTGACATATTTTCATCTGACAGAAAGTGACAAAGCATGGCATAAACTATTCCAAGCTTATTCCACGATTATAAGTAAGGGGAAAAGGGTTTCAAGATTTGGACTGGTTTGTGACAAGGAGAGACTACAGGGATGATAATATAAATAAATTTATGAAATGTATAGAAACGCTTAACTTTAATGCAGTATTCATGGCAAACAACCCAAATGATTCATACAATTGCTTTTTAGACGACTTTGTACTATTTTATGACTTATGTTTTCCATTAATAAGAACTAAAATCTCTGTAACAAAAAAAACTAAATGGATTACAAAAGGGATAAGAAGCTGTTGTAAACGTAAAAGGCAATTACTATGGACATACAGATTGTCCCTACAGCACCAGGATAAAATTGAATACATAGCTTACTCAAAAAGACTTAAAAAGGTGATAAAACTAACGCAGAGAGCACAAAACAATTACACAATTAAAAACTCTGTAAATAAAGGAAAAACAACTTGGCAGATAATAAATACAAATAAATATAACTTGCCCAAAGAATATAAAATATAATGCAATTGAATATTACGAGTAAAGGAATCGTAGTACAGGACCCAAAAACTATCGCAGAAGAATTTAATAACTATTTCATAGACGTAGTCAAAGATAACAACGACCACGAAACCAGGATAGACGTTTCAAATATAATCAGTTATGGACATAAACAAAACAAAAACACGAACACATAAGTAGTCAATACTAGTAACTCAATTTTTATGCCTCCGACAACACCGAAAGATATACAAACAATAATTCATTATTTGAAAAATACTAGTAGCGTTGGCTACGATGGAATTTCCACTAAGATCGTAAAAAAGTATCTCATATAATTTCACCTATAATAAGTTACATAACAAACATGTGTATTGAATACGGGAAATTTCCTGATATGTTAAAATTCTCTATAATAAAACCAGTATTTAAAAAAGACACAAAAGATGATATTAAAAATTATAGGCCGATCACATTAATTTCAGTTAATAGCTAAAATCATTGAAAAAGTCATATATAACAGTCTGTACAATTAATTAGAAACTAATCATTTATTAGTTAAAGAAAGAAGGGGTTCCGGAAAAATCAATGTATTAAGATGGCAATCTTTGAATTAATACAGAAAGTTATTATGAATATGGATAAAAGATTGCCAGTCTCTGCAATGTACATGGATTAAACTAAAGCTTTCGATTTTGTAGACCATAAAATTTTAATAAATAAATTGTATCAATATGGAGTCAACATTCTTGAACTATTTAAATCATATTTGAGTGAAAGGAAACAAATTACTCAAATATCTCAATTTGTGCCGTGTGGTGCCGGTAGAGTAGAATAGCACCACCCCTTATCCTCCCGTGGGTATCGTAGAAGGCGATTAAGGGTTTATTACATTGGAAAGATCTCCTCCGGTGGGATAGGCGTCGTTAGCATTGGACTGCTACCTATCTAGGAGAAGGAAAAGTCCAAATTCAAACCCGACCCTGCATAATGGACCATGCGAGCACCATTTAAAAGGTTTATACCCCAGGAGGGTACTGGCAATGCCAGAGAATCCCTCTCCAGGCCTAGCCTGGGCAGCCCTTCGTACTCTGGGGGGGGGGGGGGGGCAAAATAGTGCGAGCATGTTCAGATCCCTCCGGGGATCGGAACGGTGGCGATGCCGTTTGCCACGCGTCAAAGCTGAAAGCCGCCTTGCTACGATGAATGTGTGTGGAGGGATGGAACATAAATTAGATGAGGTGTGTATGATGATGAAAGAGAGAAAGCTGGATGTTCTATGTGTGACTGAGACGAAGAAAAAAGGGGTGAGTACGTCCACACACGGAACCTTGACGGCATTGTGGTCCGGGGTCCCGGTATCCGAGTACGGTCGTCAGGGAGTTGGTATCGTACTCACAGAGCGAATGGCTGAATGTATGCAAGAGCAAAGTTTGCATGAGGTTTCAACAAAATGCAAGGAGAATGAAAGGATTATTTTGCTAGGTGATTTTAATGGTTGAACAGGCGTGCAAAGGGATGGTTATGAATCGGTACTGGGTAAGTATGGTGATGAGCAAGTGAACGAGAATGGCAAATGCCTTCTCAATGTATGTTTGGCTAAGAATCTCTGCGTGACAAACACTTTGTTTGATCACAAAGAGATTCATCAGTATACGTGGAAACGTCAGAATGAGAAGTCTATGATAGACTTGATGATTGTAGATGAACGGTTGCGTAGCAAAGTTGTAGATACCAGAGCATTTCGAGGGGTTAGCGTAGGTTCAGATCACTACTTAGTGGTAACACGAGTAAGGGGTCTGTTCACACGTTGGCGCCATCGTGTTCCCGTACCGACCACTGCGTTAGAGAGGATAAAAGTAGAGAAACTGAATGATGAAGTTATAAAAGATGAGTACGTAAGAAAGCTGAAAGATTGTTTTGAATATGTTAATAAGATGAATGACAGTGAAGTTGAGAATAATGTAAATAATGTATGGGAGATTATGAAGAATGGCATGGTCACATCGGCCACTGAAGTATGCGGTGTAGTAAAAAGAAGGAAAAGCAAGAATGAACGTCCGGAATGGTGGGATAGAGAGGTAGATGATGTAGTGAACGAGAAGAAAAAGTGTTGGTTGGATTTTGTAGCTGTAGAGCCAGGACAAGATCTAGGCAACAGAAAGAAAAAGAGTATAATAGATCAAAGAAAAGAGTGAAAGAAGTTGTAGCTAGAAAGAAAGATTTACTGAATGAAAAGTATGATAGGAGTTTCTCTGACCACTTCCGGTCGAATATTAAACTCTTTTGGAGCTTGCTTAAATCGGCTCGGGGGAAATCGGAAAAAACTAAATTAAGCGCGGTGAGAGATGAGTCTGGAGACTTAATATGTGAGGAAGAAAAAATGCTTGATACATGGAAAACTTATTTTGAAAGCTTGTTTGAATGCGAAGATGTCTGTCTTGAGCCAGAAAGCACGAGTAAAGATGCAAGTAGCGAAGATGAAAGTGTGATTAGTATTCATGAATGAAATTATGAAAGCTTTAAAAAGTATGAAAGCGAGAAAGTCACCAGGTTGTGATAGAGTGTCGATAGAAATGCTGAGGAGAGGAGATGGCGTGGTGGGTAGTCTGTTGTACCGTCTTTTCAATGCATGTTGGAGTAGCGGCCGAGTCCCGGAAGATTGGGTCAAGGTCGTTATCATCCCTCTGTAGGGGAGGGGGGGGCAAAGCGGGGAAGCTAAGGAACAGAGGGAGTTAGATTCGGATTCATCTGTATAACTTACACGCAATCCAACTTAAATTAACTATTGGTATCTAAGGTATAATACTGCATGTTATTTTTTGTTCGAATATAATTAAATTTAGGTACATGATCAATTTTATCAAAAGTGGGTTTGGCCCGCTATGCCCCGTATATTGGGGTAAAGTGGGGCAGCATAAGGGGCATTGTGGGGTACTAAATGGGGCAGTGTGGGGTATGAAAAGGGGCAATGTGGGGTTTAGTGGCGTAGTGAATTATAACAACTATTATAAACGAATTAAATCTTTATTATCAAAGAATATCACTTCTAACAGTAACTGTGGGGATCATTAGTTAAATTTAACGTTAAATCCTAACGAATCATTAACATACATTGCACAGAGATTCCAGAATTGAATTCCAGTGGCTTTTTTATATCCTATTTCTCTTGATATGACATGGAGTACCGCTTTTTTCATTGATTCTAAAGACCACGAGTGTTGATTCGTCGTCTTTTTATATGTTCGAACCATTTTAGCTGAAACAAACGACGGTAGGCACCAATTAATAACACATAAGGTAAATCAAGCAAAATTAGGGGGCAAAGTGGGGTACCTATTAAGCTTGTTCCCCACTATGCCCCATCACTTTAACCCCACTTTGCCCCTACGTGCTGTCACATCGAAACATTAACGACCGCCATCTTGCCTTGTTTATAAGCAGACTTAGTTGTTGAAATATAAAATCCTTCAGATCCGCCGATGGTCACAAAAAAAAACGTTTACGACTACAGTATAAAGGTACAGAATGAACGTGAATCAAATATCAACAATATTTTTAAGGATTACACAGGTTTTGCAAATATTTTAAATATTTCTTACCGGCGTCAATCGGCTGCCTGCGAAGCTCGCGGCGGTCACGCGCAGAATAAACACCAATCACGGAGCCTTATTCAAATTGCCATGCCGTTCGTCCCTCGCCAAAAAGTACTGCTAACCCGCTATGCCCCGCTACCCCGCTATGCCCCCCCCTCCCCTATAAAGGAAAGGGGTCACAGCAAGACTGCAAAAACTACCGCGGTATCAGCCTCCTTAGTGTTGTCGGCAAAGTATATGCGAAGATTTTAATCGAAAGGGTATTGAATGTTACGAATGACAAAATCTGGGATGTCAGGATTTCGAAAGGGAATGGGATGTACGGATCAGGTCTTTTCACTACGGTCCATCACAGAAAAGTTCTTGGCTGTCAACCAAAAAGTTTTCTGTACTTTTGTGGACCTGGAAAAGGCCTATGATAGATAGAAAGGAGTTGTGGACGGTGCTGTCTATGTATGGAGTGAGCAGCAACCTGGTGCAGGCTTTGAGGTCCCTTTATGAGGGCTCCAGAGCCTGTGTCAGGATCAATGGGGCATACTCGGCCTGGTTTAATATCTCTAAAGGTGTTAGACAGGGCTGTGTTGCCTCACCGTGGCTGTTTAATTTATTTATGGATAGTAGTATGCGAGATTTGAAAGAGTATGATAAGGGTTTGCGTATGCAAGAGTTGCTAATCAAATGCCTCTTATATGCCGATGATCAAGTTATACTTGCCTCATCGGTACTTGAGTTGCAGGAGATGGTGACAGGGATGAATGAGGGATTTAAGCGAAAGGGGATGAGAGTAAATGTTGCCAAGACCAAGGTCATGGTGATAGAGAAGGACAAGGAGATGACTGAGTTCACTGAGTGCGTGATAAATATAAATGGTGAATTAGTAGAACAAGTGAGCGAATTAGTGTACCTGGGAAGTGTGTTTACAAGAGATGGTAAGTGTGAGAAGGATATCGAGAGGAGGGTGAATGCGGGGAATCAAATTAATGGGGCCCTGTACTCCTTTGTGAGCAGACAGGGCATTTCACAAAAAGCCCGACTGGCTGTTCACAATGGAGTGCTGGCCCCTACCCTGATGTATGGTAGTGAATGTTGGGTGTGGCAGGACAAGCATAAAAGTCATGTAAATGCAGTTGAAATGCGCTCTTTGCGTAGTATGTGTGGTGTGAAACTGATTGATAGAGTAAGGAATGAAAAAGTCAGAGAGAAATGTGGAATAAAAGAAGATTTATTGACTAAGATTGAAAAGGGCATGCTTCGATGGTTCGGTCATTTGGAAAGGATGGATGAAAGAAGATTGACGAAAGAGATATACACATCGAAAGTGAGTGGACGGGTCGGAAGGGGCCGCCCTAGTCGTACTTTTTCGAGTCAAATCGGTGAAATACTGGAAAAGGGCCGAATCTTAAGTACCCGAAACCGACGTGCGTGCATGACTCGATGTATGAATGTGGAAGAAGCGAAAGAAATTTGTCAAGATCGTAGCAAGTGGAAAGAAGTGGTCTCTGCCTACCCCTCTGGGAAACAGGCGTGATTTAATGTATAATGTATGTATGTATGCTGCAATACTAAAAAAGAAACCATCTTTTCTTCACAGCCAAAAACAGTTCAACGTGGTGTTCCGCAAGGTAGTATTCTTGGGCCCTTATTATTCCTAGTGTATATTAATGATCTGCCCAAGGTTACTAATAACACGATGGTCCTATTTGCGGACGACAGCACCATCCTATTTAATGATATTAAAGGTAATAGATATGAATCAGAAATAAATACAACTTTAGAAGAAATTACAAAATGGCTAGACGTAAACCGCTTAAAAATTAACTTATGTAAAACCTGTATCATGAACTTTAATCAGAAAAGTAGTATTATACCTGCCGCTAAAATAACTCATAAAAATAATGTAATATCAGAAACGAATCTTACTAAATTCTTAGGCCTCATTCTAGACAGTAATATGACATGGAAAGCTCACATTGAAAAAGTTTGTGGTAAACTAAATAGATATTCATATGCACTATACATGTTAAATAAGAGTAAATAAGTCAGCTGTACTAACAGCATATCATGCATACGTGTCTTCGACGCTTCGATATGGAGTTATTTTCTGGGGCAACTCCACTGATCGTGACCTTATCTTTAAAGACCAAAAAAAATGCTTGCGTGCCGTGTGTAATCTACTACCTACAGAATCTTGTAAACCACATTTCAATCATTTAAATATTTTTCATCACACTTGCTCGGAAAGGGTTTTATAACACGCAGGCGTTTAGGGCAGTTATAGCCGACTTAGCTATGAGTTTAGTTTTAAAATATAGAATCCACTTGTACATCATTTCAGACCAAGGAGGTGTAAAATCAGCCAAGGTTTATATCCTATATTCAAAACTTGGCTACAAACCAATTTTACTGTTTAATTAAACTTATACGGCACATTTGTCTGCATTATATTTATATTTTACCATTATTTCAGAGACATTCGCAATTATTTTATTAAATTTCATTTTGAAAATTTGTACAATCTGGCAGAATGGCCTGTATTTGTCAAGTAAAAAAATAGTTATTTGTTCAACAAGAGAGCAAAGTTGGTTTTTGCTGCGAGTGATGATTTTGAATCCCGAGTAAGCGAAGGATTCTATTATTGAATCACGAGCGTAGCGAGTGATTCTAGGTTAGAATCCTGAGCGTAGCGAGGGATTCAAAGATACGAGACGTAAAAAACTTTGGTCTCGTGTGAGACATACAACTTTTCACCTCAGCAGCGAGAACAACACAGCGTGAAGCTGGTAGGGCCAACGCAGGTCTTCCGTTGTGACCATTTGGTGAATACACGACTAAATCACGACACGATCGCATATGCATCAATCACAAGCATTTTTGCAAAATACTAATAAAATAAAAAGTGGAAAAAATAAACATGAAACAGATAAAACCTGTCACTCAACTTGATAATGCCGTAGTGCAAACACAACTTTATACAGCTTTATGTAGTCTGTGGCTATAAAAAAAACCTAACTAGGCCTTGTCTATGGCTATTGGCTATGGCGGACCAATTAACAAAAATTACATCGTCATTTACATTACATTACTTTTTTTTTTTAAGTACAATAATCCCGCTATTTTTGAAATGCGTTCTGAAACTGCCCCCGCGGTTTATGTCACGAAATTAAAGATTGTTAAAACGATAACAAAATTATGTAGATACATAACTTCTTATTTTTCATTAATTTTGTCTTCAAAACATTAAATAAAAAAAATGATTGTACCTACTGTATAAAATAGTTATAATAAACACATTTCAAAGTTTAACAGATAGTTTTATTTGCAATTTTACGGTTCTGTGTGCATCCGAACGTGCGTTTCTTTTTGGGCCTACTATGTGTGGAATTTGAAAATCGAACTTCGAATCAAGTTGTTTCTATCTCTCGCTTTTTTCCTATCGAAGTGAAAGTGACAGAACAAAGTGAAATTCAATTTTTTCGAATGTTGTGAGTAGCCCCAGCACTGCTCACGGCATTTAAAAAAAATAATTAAAAAGCTACTTTGCCTCTCGCTCGCAGCAAAATTGAATTTTGCTCACTGTTTTTAAGCAGCAAAACCTGCTTGTTTGAGCTGCTGAGGTGAAAAAAACAATTCTAAGCATTATCTGTGGAAGACTAAAAAAAAGTTGTCAAACTCTTTTAGCTTAGCGAATCGAGTTCGTTTAATTTTGTTTGATTGTTGTTTCCGAAGCATATTTTGTTTAAAGGTACGAAAAAAACAAACTAAATATGACTTCCTCATCGGAAGAATCTGTAGTGACATCAAGACCACCTGATTTGTTAAATGCGGCTCAACTACTCAACAATGATTTGCTGCCAGCGAAATCTAAAGAAAAGGTTTTTTTTTCTATTTGTTTTTTATTTCCTCGCTAATGTGATGAAAATCATTGTGTGTATCATGGGCAGTAAGGAGATTGCAAACTCGAGTCATTAAAAGCCCTCCGCCTTCGGCGTCGGGCTTCTAATAGTCTCTCATTAGCAATCCTCTTCTTACCACCCTTGATGCACAATGTACTATTGACTTTTCCTTCTGTGTACATTTATGAAGTGGCTGTTTTTGTTAAAAGTAATGCAGGATTATTCCAGAATTTCAACACCGAACGACACCGCAATAAAATTCGTGCCATCTCCATGAATACAGCTCTCTTATCCAAAAGTATTATAGGAATGGCACCAAGGATTTACAACAGCTTGCCAAATGAAATTAGGGAATGTAAACATATTGTAGAGTTTAAAAGATTGTTAAATAGATAGGTACTTGGTTAAGAAAGGGTTCTATTCGATAGATGAATATAATGATTGACAATTTGTAATACCTGATGTGCCATTACATTACATTAATAATAACATAAATTGTACGTATAAATTAATTAAACGTTGAAAGTTAAGTTTATTTAACTAGTCATTACTAGATATTTAGTTATAAGAATTATTTTATATTGCATGCTAGATACTAGCAGATTGTGACAGATCAATACATTTTATGTACCACCTTTTGTACTCACTTTCCAGCAATAAACGATTCGATTGATTGATTGATTGATTGAAAGATAATAATTTACAGTGTTAAATTGTTAGCTTGTGTGCTTATCAAGTTATCACACCTCTCGTACCACCACACCATCCTGTAAACTAATATGTGCAAGCAACCAGGGTAGTGATTCTCTCAAAAACAAAAGACGGGCGGACGAACGAGCGAAATCGCAGCGGCGAGTTTAGGTAGTCCCGTCAGAGCGAACAAAACACATTTCAGCGCGTGCATTTTCAATTAAGCAGCCTTATACGTTCAATCGATCGGCAGAAACCATGCTGCTAAATTGAAAATGCACGCGCTACAATATGTTTTGTTCGCACTGCCGGGCCGGGACTACTTAAATTTGCCGCTTGGACATTCATTCACGTTCGTCCGTGCGACCGTCGTCGTTGTTGAGAGAATCACTACCCTGGGCGCCTCCAGAACCTGTTAACAATAAAAAACGGGTTATCTAATATAACAAACTTCCGAGGCGCAACTCGTTCTCCCTACTAATTGAAAACAAAATGAAAAACCTAAGTAGTATTGGAAACCGGTAAGTATGTATAGAATTGCTAATATCGAGAGCGTTGTTTGACCCTTGTCAAAGCAGTGGTGCGTAGTATCAAATTCGCCGAGAACCCTATTCCGGGGAGTGCGAATATTATGAATTGATTACTAGCAATTTATCTCATAATGGGATCAAAAGGCATTTATTTTGCTATACAAAGTTTCTCAAGAAATAGAGTCAAGCACAAGTACAGGGGTGGAACACCTCAAGGGTCTTCCGAATCATGCATGTTCCGCGATGTTCGTACCTTACGAGTTATGGACTTTTTTCTCTATTCCTACTAACTACAATATAATTAAGATAATTTCCTGTTTTTATATATGTATATGTATAATAAAGACCACTTTCTTTTCTACAAACTTGTATTCAGAATTTCAACGTGGCCGTGTATCCCTGACGGACGACGTGCCTGAAGGTCGACTAAAATGGGCTGTCACGTAAAAAAAACATTGATAATATTGTGTGTTAGCTGATAAAGAAAGCTTTAATATACCGGGGAATTCAAGAGTGTTTGGGTATTGGAATGAGTCAGACACAAATTATTTTATTGGAAAAATTAGGCCTGCGAAAGTTATTTTCCCGTTGGAGTCCTCACTTATTGTTTGACGAGCAGAAAACGTGTCGTGGATACTTATGCATATGGACCTGAAATTATAAACATTAAAAACCAATCTCGAGTTTGGGTCTACGTAGACAAAAGTTATTCGTTCTTTTGTTTCAACACATTCAAAAAAAGGGTGGCTACGTTTGTCTCCAAATCGGGTCACGAGCTATTCCTCTTAAAAATCGAAGAACGCCCAATGCCGATTGGTATAATAACTATTTGTTGCCGGCGGTGATCAGCAGTTTCAGATGCCGAAAGAAGCAGTTGCCTTTAAAAGAGCCATTTTCCCGACCCCTACTGCATCGTCAAATAAGTGTTTTAACGACGTTTAACAGTTTGAACGCATGAAAAAGTGGGTAAAATATACAAGCAAATATTTTTTAATCAATACAAATAACTTTAATTCAATTTAACTGCATATTTTTTTACATTCCCGAAACTTACATTTTGTACCTCATATTGATTGATGAGCTTTCATAACGAAGACAGTTTCAAACTAGGTAACATGAGACACTATAATATTTCTCATAATATGTTATTGTGCTTGTGACAAATTGAAATTTTAAATTTCACACGAACGTTGTTCCTACTAATTGAGCAGTTAATTTAACTAACTTTAAAAATCGGTGCCTATAGTAAATTGGTTTCAAAAAACAACAATTATTATTTTACGTTTTTTGAAAACAAATCAAGATAAACTAACATACACATTTCATGGAGCTAAAAACAAAATAATTAAACTAATTTTACTTCCTACCAGTATGCGAAACGGACAGGATTTTGAAAATAACCTCGTTCTTCGAGCGAATCGATTCGTCGATACGGTTTGAAATATTTAATGCCATTGCCTTTTATTTTACCACATAAATACTCCTATCTAGACTTCACCAAACGACAGCAATGGTTCTAGCGTGATGTTAAACGATTTATGATTAGTATCTTATTTTATAGTAAGTAGTGTCCGACCGAAATTTCGGTTTAGGTTTCGGTTTCGGCCAGTTTCGGCCAAAAAATCAAGTTTCGGCTCGAGTTTCGGTTTCGGCCAAAAACGGCCGAACCCTTCGGCCGCGCCGAAACTTACAAAATCGTACCTTCGGGTCGCGCTCGGCTAACGTCGGGCGCGCTCGGCACGGCTGGCAATATGGCGTCGCTCGCCTGACTCCGCCGGCAACTAGTACCTAAATCAGTGCGCTTTGCTCGTATAGACGGGCTTACTAACATTTTTTCGACTTTTTAAGGACTTTTTTTTTTATATAAAAGGTTCGGTTTCGGTTTCGGTTTCGGCCGAAACTACAATGAAACCGAACCTTCGGTTTCGGTTTCGGTTTCGGCAAAATAACATGTTTCGGTCGGTCACTAATAGTAAGTAAATTAAATTAAGTTAATGAATTTATAACACTATACGAATCGACTACATTTCCTTTATTAACATAATCAATCATTGAAAAAAAAATAAGTATGCGATTTTAATTAGCAGCATCACTAAATTTGCCAAATGATACCTGTCACAGGCACAATACGACCTGAAAAATATTATATACCTATGCTGCAGGGTCAATAGCTAAGTGTCAGTATCACAAAAACGCTTTTATTGTTAAATTGACATAAGAAACGACAAAATGTTATTAAAATATTATTAAAAACCATACAAGTTTATTAAGATTATTAAGTAAATTAAGATTATTCAATTAATTATTTTCAAGTCATTATTTAAAAATTCGTACGTATCAGGTTTTTTTCCATCCTAGATTGTTTTCTTCGAAAAGAAAACGTACCTACAGAACTAGTGTTTCATAAGATAATGTATAGTAAGTACCTACAAGTATAATGCGACACATAAAAAAATCGTAATAATCGGACTAGAGTTAAGGAGAGAGAAACGGCACTGCATTTTGTCTGGAAATGTTTAGCTTCACTCACAGTCCTCTTACCTACTCGTAGCTCGCAAAGATAGTAACACAGAACATAGGAGTTGGGTTATCGGTGACCCAAGAGCAATGTGTCAAATAACTGCCACGGCTTAATGATGCGAGCTCATTGTGAGCTACAATTAGCTCTGTGAGTGAATAGATGATTTATATTTTTTGTTAGACTAACTATCAGTCCGAGAAAAAAAAAAACTATATAAGTTCAAAAGAGGCCACGCATAGTTATATTTGTACGTTGCATAGAACTTACACGATCAGCACGATTTATTCCAATACAGAGTGTACACTGCAGTTCGCTACAAACAAATACAAACCAGAAGTTTGCTATATAAAAACATGAAAGTTGCTGCTACAGGCTGCATAGCACTCAGGGTATTGGCGGTAAATGTTTTAAGCCTAATTGTCATTAGCGTTCGACGCGACCGTCCGGAAACTATCGTAAATCCAATACATTTCGATAAGCAATATTCCATATAATATTAAATCCTAAATAAACTTCTAAACTAATAATTAACATAGTAGTTCCTACCGTCCAAGAAAACTGAGGTGCGGTTTGAAGCAGCCACAAACACTGTCAGGCTGTCGGCCAACGTTATTTTATCATCAATATGCGAAATGGCGAAATCTTATTTGTTTCTTCACAACAAAAGGCTTTGTCCTTATTGAGCCATATTAATACCGGACGAGATTTTGAAGTGCCCACAGACAGAATGCCGTGTTCAATTCAAGAGCGAGAGTCAAAATCAAACTTTGGTTAAACAAAATAAAGTTTCAATTCAAAGCAGAGGTACGAGTGTCATACGAACCTTCGGAAGTAATAAAGCGATTTGTACACGGTCGCCCCGAGCGCCGCGCCGCCGCCACGACTGCTCCCTTGTTACACTAATTGCCTCTTTGACTTATAAATTAAACAATAATTGGGGTCTTAATTAAACATTTTTCATCAAAACCATTTTATTGTCTACTTATGTACTTATAAATATTTCATATCCAGGTTTTAATGGTAGGCAATCAAATGAAAACTCTTTGTATGAAGAAACAGCCATTAGCGGATTAATCCGTTACGTGAGCACGATGAAATCGTTGTTACTAATGGTCGTGGATTAAAGTTTCCTTTTATTGAATATGTACTAAACTCGACCTATTTATTTATGCCGACTATACTTACATTATTATTGCGTTACTTAGGCATGGAAGTAATTTTTTTTTTATAAGAATTATGGCACTACCGTAGTTTGTTAGCTGTAATTTGGTATGAATATACACATAGATACGCCGGCAAAGTAGTAAAATAAAATAAGGTTTTTGTTATGGTAAGTATACTCTACACGTAAGTCGTTGGATTTAAAGTGCATTTTTTTGTTAGACTCCATTGCCCGATAGCCAAAACTACAAATACTAAAAATCTGAAAAATATCGTAAATGGAAGCACGTATCACTAAGTAGAATTGAGTGGTGGTCGAGATACAGGCGACTTAAGTGTTTGTACCAAGATGACAGCAAATATCTTTAATTATAGAATTAAATAATTTTGAGGTAGTTTTTGTGTAGTAATACTCGTAGATAGTAACGACTTCGGAACCCTACACTGAGCATGGCCAGACATGCTCTTGCCCGGTTTTATTTTATTCACGAGTTTGAAAAAGGAAAGAGTTCATTGTCTCTCAAATGTCTTTGAGTGCGGCGGCTATTCCTGTTTAATATTAAAAAGTGCTTGCGCCACATACACTCGAGAGAGTCTGTGCTTTGAGCTTGCCTAATACAAAGCGATAGTGCGTTCCAAAGACGGATCGCCTGAAGGGCGAAATATAGTGAAATACCTTTTTGTTGTACCATGTTTTTAATAAGTAAATAATTATGATTATGACTATGATTGGATAAAAAATGAAGCCAATACATTAAAATTCAAGGCCACCGAATGAGACTCAAAAGTCTACCCCGTGTCCGCTTGCAATTATAATACCCTAACGGCATAACAGTCTTCTGCCGATATTGGCTTGTCAGCTCATCGTATTAGAGCGCAGACTATGAGGGTCCCACAAAATGTTTATACAACACTATATAGGAAAAAACGTTCATTAAAATAACAGCTAAGTAACAAGCGAAATCAAATAAATATTATTTGTAAGAAAGTTAGGCGCTAATGAACCCAACTCACCGCAACAGGTTTGAACATTCCCTTCCCTTCTCGCGGCGAGTCAAGATAATATTGAGGAGAAATCTCGTTACAATCCAGCTGTCCGAGGGCCACCACCAACCAATTTAACAGACGGTTAAGACTGACCAGCTGTTAGTCAATACATCTGACAACCGTCAAACCGCTAACCGTTCGTTTAATTGTTGGTGAACACTGCACTGAATGTTTAAGCTCGAGGTTGATTATTTTTAAAAGTTAAGTTACTTTATATGGAAAACTGTTTTATTAATAGATTTACCTAAGTACATTATTTTTAACTAGTTTTATCTCTTCGTATTCCTCATTGTACCGTCACGGTACGAGTATATGTTCATCTTTTAGCTAAACGCCAATAGTTTGCAAACTTGTTATGTTTAACTTAAAACACTTAAGTAATATGACCTTTTTAGGGTTCCGTAGTCAAACTACGAACCCTTATTTATAGTTTCGCCATGCCCGTCCGTCCGTCCACCTGCCCGCAGCTTAGCTCAGAGACTCATAGAGCTAGAAAGCTGTAATTTGGCATGCATATACATATTAGTCACGCCAACAAAATGGTACAATAATGCACCCTAGCACGAACACAGCTTTTCGATTAAGCGATCCGTTCATGAAATATTAAGCTTTAAAGCGCTAATTTTTGTTAGAGTTCCCCCCCTACAGCGAAAACTACAAATAATAAAAATCTGAAAAATATCTTAAATGAAAGCGCATATAACGAATTTAAAAGGAAAACTATCACGACTAAGTAGACTTAATTATTTCCTGAGATACAGGCGACTAAAGTGTTTATAAAGATAAGATAAAAAAGATAAAAGAGGTTTATTCAGTAAGTAGGCCGCACGGACACTTTTACACGTTAACATTCTACCAGCGCTTCGCAAGAGGCCACTACTGCTGAGAAAAAACGCCGCAAGAATCTCACCAGTCAGTCGTTTTTTTAAATATACTTTTATAAAACTAAGGGCCTGTTTCACAATCGACAAGTAAATTTATCTGCCATATAAAGTTAGCTCTCTATTTGTCTATTTTCAAGTGTAAGAAAGAGAAAGGGCTAAATTTATCTGTCAAATACGCTTTACTTGCCGATTGTGAAACAGGCGGTTAACCTAGCATTTTTATCTGATAGATAGTCCTCCACCCTACAGTAAGCTTTAGACATCGATCAACGACTTTTTCAAGTAAGTTTTAAGTACTGTAAATGGTAACTTTAAAACTTCGTCAGGTAATTTATTATAGAAATGAATGCATTGACCTACAAATGATTTATTTACTTTACGAACGCGGATTTTTCGAATGGCAATTTTATTTTTATTTCTTGTATTTAAATTATGTATATCAGAATGTTTGATGAAAGAATCTAAATTTTTAATGACATAAATAATATTCTCATAAATAAATTGAGACGCTACAGTTAAGATGTGAATTTCTTTACAAAGTTCTCTTAAGGAGTCACGGGAATTTAAGTTATAAATAGAACGAATAGCCCTTTTTTGTAAAACAAGTATTCTTTGTATTTCAGCTGCCTTACCCCAGACCAGAATACCGTACGACATGACACTATGGAAATAACTATAATAAACTATGCGAGCCGTCTCAATATTAGTTAGTTGTCTAATTTTCTTAACGGCGTAAGCTCCACTCCAACGGGACTCCATTGCAAACCTACTTAAAATCATCAAAGACAGCACCAAATAACTTTAAATAGAAAATTGGTTCATACATATTATTGTTTTTGTGTTTGCCGTAACGGCTTCGATACCCTACACTGAGCATGGTCCGACATGCTCTTGCCCGGTTTTTTTATGTTAAGGATTGCAGACCGAAAAGAGCTGTCGATCAGTTTTTAAGTTTTGTCAATGATGATAACTGTCAGAAAATATATTTCAATAAAATCAAAGAAGTTGAAGTAGAAACAAATTTAACAGGTGCCGAGATGCTGCTGCAATAGCTAAGACGAAACAAATTCTTTACATTCCGAGTATAAAACAGGAGAAAACAGGATAGATTAATTTTGTAGCAAAAAAAAATGGTTTTCTATCAATTGCACACATGCCCTCTATTCTTCTGGGTAAAACCATGTTTCCTCGGATGTTATCGTATTGTTTTTAACTCGGCGCCAGAGCCGGCGCCGGCCGCCAGCCGCCGGCAGCCGGCCGCCGGCAACGAAAAAGAACTATCGTAATGTTGACAATACGATAATATGTCAAGGGCAATATGGTTTTACACAGTCGTCCAGAGGTTCAGTTTCAAAATACAAAACAACATCGCTAATGATTTTCTTAAAAAGCTATCAAAATTGAAGCTACTAAGGGAAAAAAGTACACTCGAAATTTAATAATGGAGAAGCTGTAATCACAAAGGATAATTAATTAGAAAACCATCAGAATCTGTGGCTCTCTTACCTTTTGGCCTCCGCGCTGTTAACATTGTCAATATGTCTGTGTTGTAATAAAACTTTAAATCTCGAAACATCTCCTCCATTTTATTTATAAAATCGTTCATGGTGACCCCGACGTGATCATCTCAGTGGAGATAGTATATTTGAACGTTAATTTCTTCGATTGGAATAAAATTCGAGCCAACATCGTGGCGGAACTTTGCGGTCGAAGACACCGGGTACCGAGCAACCGAGCACAAGGACCGGTTCCAGCCTCAAGCGAGGAGATTTCGAGCTAGCGAGCTCGCGACACCGAGCGGCGTGCTCCATCCAACCTTATTTAGTAAGAAGACACATTCGACAATGCGGCACGGCGGCACTGCACCTAACATGAGGGAACCTACATCACTGCTGCAACTCTAAAGGGCCGTGAGCTGGTGTTTTTTTTTGCTGTCCTTACCAATATGTTAAATTTGTGTCAGGCATATGTTTTTTTTTTAATTTCAATCATGTCTGAAACCGACTGTGAATCCGAGAACAAGCGCCCGTCCTTTGGAAAGGAACAAAGGGACCTCATCCGAGGAAGGGCTACTTGCAAGTTCAAATTAACTATGTACAAAAAGTTTGTAGATCCAATTAACAAAAAATATTGGCAGAACAAAAAAAATAATTGGACCTACGAACTAACAAAATTGTATCTTTGTACAGCGAGTTCGAGGAGATACAATTGCGCCTGGAGGTAATTTGCACGGACATTGATAGTCAACTCTACAAGCGGGAGAGTTTCGAGACCACCTACCACAAGGATTTAGCGCAGACAAAGAGTCTCGTGTTAATTAATAACCCCATGAACCCAGGTACCACTTTTCCTTTTCCGCAGTGGAACCAGATGTTAAATTCCCTGTTATCAAATTACCAAACTTTTCCGAAGACATGATGCAGTGGTTAGAATTCCGTGATACATTTGATGCAGTTGTAAATCAGACAAATCATAAACCAATCTTGAAATTTAAATACCTAAAAGGCTGTCTGTCAGGTAGTGCATTAGAAGCTGTGGGCTCGTTGCAGTACTCGGATGAGAGTTATGCGATTGCCTGGCAGCTTTTGTGCAAACGCTTGAATAATCCAAGATTACTTGTGTATAACCACCTAAAAGAATTGTTTGATGTTGCGCCATTGCCCCTCACTTCCAGTGCCATACGTGGCCTATTAGACAACATTTCAAAACACATCCGATCGCTGGAGGCTCGTAAGACTGCACCGAGCAAACGTCGAGCGTCCAGTGGCGCCCTCATTACTGTTATTGTGTTACTAACTAAAGAATTTCCTTGCAATCAGACTAAACGTTTTTGTAGCGCAAGCTTAACGGGAAAAGGCGGCCACTTTTTTCCGTTAAGTTGATAACTCGAAGGTGAATAGTTATTAAAGTATTTGATATACCCTATAAGTTGTTTTTTCATTTGTAGTACAAAAACCTACCGACCAATTTCAAGAAAATACTTTGGTTTATTAGAAAACACAATAATAGTAATGAGGGCGCCACTGTACATCCGCCGTACGCTCGGCGCAGTCTTAATACCCACAGGAGAGTGGGACATAATCCTAATATATTTTTTATCCTCCAAACTAGATAAAAAAATGCAAAATAAATGAGAGGAACAAATTGACTCAAAAAGGTTGCCTTCCTTGCAGGATTTCAAGAGTTTCTTGAAGCACAAAGCGGACTTGATAGACACCATGTACCCGCGAGCCAGCACCAACGCGACGCAGCATCATGCTGAAACACCGAAGGCCCTGTTGATCACGTCTTCTGCGAAACCCAGCCATAATACACCGGTTTACCCATTTTATTAATATAATTATGTTTGAACTGTCTGAGGTCTAGCCATTTAATAGCAAATTGTCATGTCAGCAACTGTCGGACCTGCAGGGGTAAGCACCACACATTACTCCATTATGGAACGAAAGTGATAGGAACCTTGCCACAGACTAGGTACCCCAACATTGGCAGAATCGGTTAAGGAACCATTTACCTATGCCAGGGACCCTAAACTTATCACTAGCAACATGCATACCCGCATATCAAAGGATTGTAGTTTGCAACAAAAAACGATTATTTTATCAACAGCTCAGGTACAGATTTTAGACAAAAATAATAAACCACATTTATTGAAAGCGCTACTTGAATCTGGCTCACAATCAAATTTTCAGACTGTTAAGGAGAAGGTAGACCTAGAGGTCCTAGGTCTCAATGAATCTAGTACTCAACTAAAATACATATGCAAAGTATCTCTCTTTTCTAAAGATAATACTTACAAAACCGATTTATCTTGTTATATAGTAGCAACTATATGCCAAACACCTATGTATTTTTTAGAGTTAGGTAGGTTACTTTCACCATACTCGCCGCCCTGTTTTTTGGCCAGGTTTTCAATGGGCGGAAGCCTCTTGTGTTATTATGGTGGTCGGTTTGATTAAATTACATTCCCTAATATCGACATATTTATTGCGCAGCAGACTATCCAGCAAGACTGGGCGAGTAAATATAGTCTGTTCATGCCTTGCATAGGTAGTTGATGGGATCCGTTAGGGTTCATCCCTATTCCCAGAGGGACGAGGGATGTAGTGAAATAAGGTCATAACATGTAAAAAGACCTTATTGCACATGCACATTACCTTTTTAATTTACCTTTTTATAATTGTTTAAATTTTAAACTTAACTGTTCGATGGAACACCGGCTACTTTGTTTTGTATAATTTCTGCAGACGCCCCTCGACCACGGTGCGAGGCACTATGATAATTGTAAAGCATTTCTTACAAACAATAAAAAGAAAGTATTGAGTTAACTCATTACAAAAAGCACCACCTTTAAATGGTGGACAGCGGAGTCTCTCCCCGCTCGCTATATAAAGCTGTGCTTGACCCTAAGAGCAATTAAGTTAGCCCACGTGGAGGCAATTTCCCAGGGAAAGGGAAAAGTATATTATAAAGGTGGTATAATTGGTATCGTTGTATTTCGCCATTTTGTGTCTACTCTTTCAGAATGTTTTCAACGTGTAGAGTGGCGGCGAAGAAGTTCAGATTCTTGCCAAGGATGATTTCTTGATGCAGTTCGACGCCATTGGCATAATAAAATCCTGGACGGATGATTAAAAAAAGTATGCAATTGCCGCATATTTGGACGGACCGGCGCTGCACTGGTATAAAACGAATTATACATCGTTTTCATCATATGAAGTGCTCGTCACCAGCATAAAGGCGCAATGCACCTCCCAAACGGATTTCGATTCGATATTTTATTACAGGAAGCAACAACGGCAAGAAACGCTCGTTGAATATTGCCATGCCTTAGAGAGTTTAGCGACAAAGGCGGAGATCAAAGATGACTCCAAATTTGTTAAGCACTACATTAACTCCGTGAGCGATCGATATCAATAGATGCTTGCATCAAAGTTGTTTACTTCGAAGGAGGAGTTAAGAAAGACATTAACTTCAAGTAGAAGACGTGTATAATTATGAAAACTCATATGCACAGAAAGTGGAATTGCCGATCTTCAATCCGGAAGTGAGCTTAGAAGATGTCAGAGCTCGTGGTGATCCATCGGTGCATACACCGCAGTCGGAGTATGTGACACCGCACAGATCGCCGGGAATGTTCGCGACACCACGCAGAGTACATTTTGAACCGCAATCGCCACCGTCACATAATTTGCGTCCACGTCCATGGTCTCAGCAGCAGAGTTCACGAAGGCAGCAGGATGCAACGCCTTCTTCTTCGAGGCAGCACCCAAACTACAGTCCCCGTCGTCAATAAACCGGGATGCGAGGAGGTGGAGATGTTTAAGTCCAGTTATCCCACAGAAGGATGATGTAGATAGAGCTAAGGATGTTTGTTGTAACGATCATGTACTTACCAAGCTGATACTTACCTCTGAGCATGTGAGGCTTCTTCATGCAGGCCCACAGTTGCTGTTATCATCGGTAAGAGAACGATATTGGTCTCTTAAAGGCAAAGACTTAACACGCAAGATCGTGTCAGGTCTGGAAACTGAAACCTTTCTAGCAGGTTTTCGTAGATTCAACTCGAGACGAGGTATACCTAGAGAGATGGTGAGTGACAATGGCACGACATTCATAGGTGCGAAGAGGGCTTTAATTGAATTATATAACTTCATCGCACATCATTCAGGTGAGCTCACATCTTCTTTTGCTAATGACGGCATCAAATGGAGTTTTATACCTGTGTACTCTTCTCACATGGGGGGCCTATGGGAGGCTGCAGTTAAAAGTTGCAAATATCATCTCAAACGTATTGTAGGATTAGCATTATTAACATATGAGGAATTTGCCACGTTACTGACACAAAAAGCAAAAGTAAAGTAAAGTAAAATAAAGTGTGGTTACAGAATTATCAACAAGTTTTTAGAGTTGTTGGTAATTCTGTAGCTCTGCCTACCCCACTCTGGGAATACAGGCGTGAGTTTATGTATGTATGTATGTGTACTGACACAAATTGAAGGTATCCTCAATTCCCGTCTACTATGTCCGTTTCCATCTTCAAGCACGGAAGATATACCTGTCCTTACACCAGCTCATTTTCTGATTGGTAGACAAACGACGAGCCTGCCCGACTACGATTATGAGGATGTACCTATCAATCGATTAGAACATTTCCAACAAATCCAACAGCAGCGGCAAGACTTCTGGAGGAGCTTGTCCAGGGACTAAATCGGGTAGCTGCGGCAGCGCACGAAGTGGCGGAGCTCCAAGGGGCCGGCACTCACCGAAGGCACCGTGGTAATAGTCAAGGATGCTCAACTGCAGCCCTGCCAGTGGAGACTCGGAAGGATTGTCGCCACTCACCCAGGAGAAGACGGAGTGGTCAGGGTAGCTACACTCCACACGGCAAAGGGAGAAATCAAGCGATCCTTTAATAATATTTGTCCACTCCCAATCGAATTGTAGTTTACCTCTTATGTGTTTAACAAAGCAATTTTAAATTCTTTATTTTTTTTAACCAAATAATAATGTAAACTCATTTGTTTAACCTAAAGTCAATAATAACTTAGGCTGTAAAGATAACTTGTTTAATAACTTAACTCGTATTAATTCATAGCATTGTATATTGACTTGTGTAACAAGATCGGTCTGTCAAGTACTTAACAGAAATACTTATGAAGTATACTCTACCAATTCCATACCTTCAAATGCATAGCTAGCTACGGAAAAGGCTACTTATTCATGTGAAGTCTTAATTAGTTTCAATAGCCCGGCAAGATTTCAATTCATGTTTTTTTTTGTTAGGGGTAACTATGGCGTTTATAATACGCTACGTCTTATAAATGAGATAGTACCCCAAACTTACCTATCTGGTAATGCATTAGTTTAGCAAACCTACTTCATGACTAACGTAGAATCTATATAAGTAGCTAAAAATTAACTTAAAACCAGTATTTGTAACTTGTAAACTTAAGTAATATACCTATAGACTGATATACTGTGATTTAAGTAGCTACATTTTTTTTTAAATAGAATCAATAAGTGCAAGTAGTAACATAATTGTATAACTTCATACAGTTCTAGGGTTTCCTTAATCCTTGTTATTCTTTAGTCAATATTACTAATTAAAGGGTGGGAGTATGTTTAGAGAGGAACATAGGTAGCTCTAAAATTGAGACGTAATGTTTGTGGCAGCTGTCAGCTGTCATTAGGAAACCATCAGAATCTGTGGCTCTCTTACCTTTTGGCCTCCGCACTGTTAACATTGTCTGTCTATGTCTGTGTTGTAATAAAACTTTAAATCTTGAAACATCTCCTCCATTTCATTAATAAAATCGTTCAAGCGCTGTGGAACATTATAGTCATATGAAGTAGATACCTACTTGCACCACCTCCTTTTGTCATGTAACGTTACGTAGGATATGTTTATATGTATAATACAGTCTGACAACCCTACGACAAGACGATGAAAGTCGGCACCCTGATAGTCTATAGATATTATTATCAATTCAGCAAGAACAGGAAACACGTTCTACGCGACGTCGCAGCAACGGCTAATATCGATTATTGTCAGGAAACCGTTGTCAAAACCTATTTCAGGTATTCTTACATATTTAATATAAATACGTCCGCGTTATTCGTTAAAAACAAAATGAAAGCAATGCAACCTACCTCATTAATGAGGTTTTGAAGCTACCTAAATACTTCATTACTCGGAGTTGTCAAAGCAAACGAAACTGCGAACGACGTTATATTGCCATAAAGCTGACGAGGACCTGTGATGTTGATTTCGCTCAGCAAACAGGGTAAGTTCGCAGAGTATTTGTGCTTCGTACCTCTAAAGTTTGATATTATATTTCCTTCAGATCTCACAACATTTCGAATTGCAACTTTGCAACACAGCGAAGAAACATAGACTATCATTATAAGGCAACCCATTTCCTTTTTCACGTTCATTTAATAACAACCTACCTTCTCGTGCAATATCTTCTATTTTTTTAAGAAACGTTAAGTCTTGTTAATAATAATATGATAATGCAAATTGCACATTATGCTCGAGTTACATTCGAAGATTTTATGTCAATTTATTGCAATACACGACTTGTATTGAATGTCCGAGTATGTAAAAGGTTGCGATTAGTTAATTAGGGTAGTATTTTTTAACAAAAAGGACGGGAAAATGTCGCAATACATGACATGTAAGTTTATTACGTCGTATGTAGGTATGTTGTATGAAAAAAGTTGCGATAGGTAGATTATTATCATAAAAAAAAATATTGCAATACATGTGTAACTTTGTCAAGTCGTATGTGTGTATGTAAAGCTTTTGAGATTAGTTAGGAGTCGTCGATAATGTACGAGTATTATAATTACTTTAGTGCTGTGTAATGTCTTTCATTGTCGAGATTCCTTTGATTAAAAATCGGTTTGGTGATACAATTGAGGTAAAAAAATTGTCTGACTGATTCTTCGCTAGAGGACACTAATACCAGCAGATTAGAACACTGTAGTTTTGGTAATTTTTTCAGTTCTTTTATGCTTTAGTTAAAGTTACAGTTAGTTAGATAGCGTTTATTATTTAGGTAGGTTATAGAGTATTAATAGGGAGGGTTACAGGGCGAGATAGGTAGGATGCACCCGACAGGAAATCACTATTTGCGTTTTACTGACGACGCCTCACCGTGAGTTTCAAGGTCATCGCCTTGAAAACGAAAACGGATTTTATACTTAGTAAAGGTTAGGTACTTAGTAGTAGTAGGTCTTGGGTTACATTATTACTGTTTGGCCTCAAGCTTGCGAAGATGAACAGTTGAAGGCATTCCATAGCTTGAAGTCGCAATTAAATACGGAACATGGGTGTACCTATTTTATATCGATACAATAGTTATTTCACAAATATATCCTAAACAGGTATGAAAGTAAATCGACGAGACATTTGGGATTGGTGGAAATGAAATCAATCTCGAGTAGCTACGTTTCGCGAGCGATACGACGTAATGTAATGACGGCGTTGAATAAGTTCCTGTTCCAATGCAGGCACTGCGGTCATGCGACTGCGGTGGCGCTGCTCGGGCGGCGCCTGCGCGGGCGGCTGGACGTGGTGGCGATGGAGAGCGCGAGCTCGCGGTTGGGGACACCGTGCTTGATAGGGACACTTCCGCGAGCAGGGACAACTGGACTCCGGGAAGGAGCAGGGCACAGACACCGCGCTGGCGCCGCATCTCCGCCCGAGGTCAGCAGCGAGCGGTAGGTCCAAGTGCGCTCATCGCAGGGTCATTGTATCCGTAGGATGAAATGAAGTCCATTAACATTTATTCGATGGCTGTTTTTTTGGTAGGTGTGTTGTTTTTAACTGAATGCAATTTGAAGGTTACACCATCGTTTCACATAGTAAATGTAAATGTGTATTTATAGGTTTCTTAAAAAGGGTTCATTATTTAATGTTTCTAATTATTAGACAAGTATGCTTAAGAATAAGGTGGTGGTCAACCATAGAAATCTTGTGTAATTTGCTTATAAGATTAAGATTTACATTGCTGTTATTTGAACCAATTATGTTAACGGAGAAGATATTATGTAGGGTCCTTTCATCGACGTTCAGATTGCAGTATCGAAATTGTAATTTATGGGTCTTAAATCCCACGTACCATCGGCATGTATGCTAGTTTGCCTTCTTTATGACATAAAAAATCTTTCCAAATACCAATGATGGGTATTATATTATCACGTCAAATTTATAATTATTACTTAGTATTTTCTTCCTTGGCACCTGCAGATATGGTTTCCCCATTACACCGAACCGCGTAGTAATTGGGCGTAACCACTTATTATAACGTTTTCCTAATGATGGAGGCGATGGGTCAGAAAGTACCTAGTAGCGTCATGTTCATGGTAATGTAATACAACATTGAGTTCCTCACTCTAAATTACGAGTACTGTTCACAGTATGTACCCATCTTAGATTTACACTCATGTATTCTTAACTCATCTTATCCCTAACTATTTCTGTCCCACAGATAGGTTAGTCTCTTACAATTTACTTTTACCTTTCCTAAACATTAAACTAAATAACATTTAAAGCTTTTTTTTCTTATTTTAAATTATTTAAGTTAAACAAACATGAGCATTAACTAAGGGAAATAAGAGGTTCTGAACTCTACTCCCACAACGATGAATCCCTTAACAATGTTTATTTACAAACCTAAGCGATCTCATTCCAGAGTATTTATAGCAGTATAAATATTGAGAATAATACGAAATTGTGTGCGAGAGAACCCTCGTCCCTCGTAAAAAGTGGTGACTGGCATAAAACCCGAATCTCTTTTATTTGTACGACGCTCGGCTCTACCTGTTGATGCAGAGAGCGTAGGTGGCCGTGGCTGGGGCGTCGCCTCGCGGTCGCGGGTGCGAGACGGATTCCCGATTGACCCCGCGGTACATACGTAAAAGGAATTATGTCGTGAGGAAACCTGAACTAGTAACTAACTAACAATAACTACTAGTAAATAAGTAAGAAGGCTTTTACCAAAGGTTAACTGGTAGCGAGTGCCTTACCGCATTGAATTCACCTTTCCTTCATTACTCGTAAGTGCTTACTCGTGAATTAAATAAGTAAATCATCTAAACAAAATAAAATAATAAATTAGCTCTTACCGGTGGTTTTCATATTCAAGTTTACTACTACTCAGTATGGTGTATCTTGGTTTCGCCCGGTTTATTCTCTCAATAACATTTTCCGGTCTGATTTGGTCACCATGGATACAAATCTTATGTCTATATTTTTACTACAATCAATAGTTACGAGCCTTTTCCTGCGATGGATGCTCGCAGGCAGGGAGGAAACGCCAATTCAATCCGTAAACAACCTATTGATGTTTACGATCCGAGGAAAAGCATTTGAGTACATGATATATTATGGACGTAAATAGGGAATATTCATGACTTTTTTTCACTGCTTTATAAAAGCTAACAAACCGTTGAGAAGTAGTAGATTGTTCAACAAGGGTCTAAAGCAAGCCATAATGGCACAAGATGTTCAGCCACGCGAGCGAGGGAGAGTGGCTATAGTTCGAGTGTCATTATCATTATAGTTGTTTAGTCTTGCGATAAACACTTAGACTTTTCTCTTTAAAAGCGAGGAAAAAAACGACGGTCTATACGAAATTACTATATTTATTATATCAAAGTTTCTTACAAATTTGATCCACGGTTGTTTTTTTTGTAAAGTGACGGTTTAAGTCTTTGCATAATTTAGCCAACAGATTCAAACTAGAAAACTATTTTAAAACTAATTGGACCATCCATTATAAAATGAATTAATCCTTAATATTATTTTTGCACATTTGCAATTTTGAGGTTATATCCTCCCCCTAAAACTTGTCTATACACAATCACTGGAAATGGCGATAATCCTACTCCGTTCAGAAACACCGTTTATGGGTTTCCAAAGCAAATTAAAAAAAATAGAGGTAATTAAGGAGATTTAGTCCCAACGTGCAGAGACTAAAATAATCAATAAACAAACAAAGATTTGTTTCTATCTCATTCTAGCAAAACAGAATTTAACAGTTTAAAATGCTTGTATCATCCGTATTTCCGGGCCGATTTTAATTTTAATTTCACACTTGGTTTTTTGATATAGGTACCTACCCATTTTTCTAAGTAGCTCCATCATTTTTGCGCAGTAAGTAGGCGAGGTTAATTTTATGCCATAAATTATTTAAAATAATAATTACGCTTTCAATCATGAAATGCTTCAAGTCAGATCCTTAGAAAAGGCTATTCTTTCGAATAAAAAATTTAAAAGCAAGCATTTTTTTTTTGTGTATCCCACAATATTTTAACAAAGTAGGTACTTTTAAACTAAACAAAAAAGCAGTATTAAGTGTAAGTGCGCGTGCACGCAAGCTCTGAGTTTTTCAGATGCTTTTTTCGATACGTTTTCTGATCACGGCATGGCACGCATGGCAATGTAAAATTGATTAGGAGAGTTTTAGGACCGATAAAAAGACAGTAAAAGCATCATTGCCGCCGAAACGTGGTCGACACGTATCGGACCGTTCCTGACTAATAGACGTGAGTTTTTGTCCTGTTTTGTCCACACTAAACAAAATTTATTAAAATATTGTTTAAACATTTCAGACCCATGAATTTACCGACATAGAAATAAGGATTCCGTTTTCCCCTTAGAAGTTTACGGAAACTTAAAATCGGCAACTCATGGTTCCTCCGCCTGGCCGCGTCGGGACCGCCGGCGAGCACAGCGGCGCCACACCACCGCATAACTCATCAAGGGCTCTGATATTTCCAATCATCATGTACATATTATCTATTCTGTGGTATCGGGTGTCTTGTACGCTTGCTTTCCCCGTGCCATTGTCAAAGTAGTAGGATCACGAGGTTTCAAAAATGTTGTTCGTCACCAAGGTTTTGTGGGGTCTGTCCGCTCTGGGCCGAGCCCGCGCCAGCAAACCTGTATAACACAATTTGCGGCGACCCAACGTAAAAGCCGTCCTGTACAAAACGCCGATTCGCATAAATGCCTCTTTGTAAAAGCGTCAGATTCAATTTGCCAAGATCCGACTTAACAAAGTGACATTTAGGGCCTGTTGTTTGATCAGTAGTTAAACTAACTAATTGTTGAAATTTGAAAAAGGAATTGAAAATTTTAAGGAATCTCAAGGAAATGTGTCAAATTTTCAGTTCCTTTTTCGAATTTTAACAATTAGTTAGTTTAACTACTGATCAAACAACAGGCCCTTACTGTCAGTGGAAAGATACGACGTTTTGGGTAGTTTTTAACATTTTATCCATTACGTAGGTACTCTAATAATTTTTAATTTACTATGAAAGCAACTTATACAGTTTAAAGAGAGTAAATTTATGAACAGTAGTTTTAGTTATTGAGAATGGATTCCAAATGATAACACAAGAGGTTATCGTTACTTATACAAGATTATAACATAACATAACAATAACCAGTTTGTATCAATATTCAACATATTAACAATTCGAGAAAACGAAAAACGGCATATTGAAATTATATTAAATGGCACTCTACCGAAAGAAACGCCGAAAATCGTTATCTGTGAAACGGAAACCGATGAAATGAAACTCGGAAAATCGATAGGACGCCAGTCATGGCGACCAAAGTAAACCAGCGGGCCTAGTATGTCTGCGTCTATATCGCGTGTCAACTGTGGATAAAGCTTCCGTCACTTTTTGACACGTGTACTTATTTACCAGTCAGAAGGTGACGGATGCCTTATCCAAAATTTATCACGCGATAAACGCAGCCATATTAGGCCCCCAGAAGTGTTACCCTTCATTTGTCATGTCGACCGTCGTGAAATAAAATAAAGAGAACGCACAAGCACTGACAGACAAAAAGGCGCGAGTATGATATACCTACACACGCACTTCAAACTTTGTAAGGAGTTCTTTGTGTCAGCCGACCAAGTACCAATCACTAATTACCAACAGACCCGCCGTTTGTTGTTACTGCTGCGTAGTTAGTAGCAGTTGCATTATTTGCTTGTTACAGCAGGAAACGTAAATACAAAAGAAATGTTGCAAAGGGGAGCGGTCTTATCGCTTAAATAGCCTGCGATGTCTTCCATAGATTCTTACAATAACGAGAAGTTAAAATATAAACAAAATAAATCAACAGCGCAAACGCAATAAACGGAAAATTAAAAACCGGCCAAGTGCGAGTCGGGCTCACACACCGAGGGTTTCGTAGCATCGCACGGTAGGTATTATTAGATTCCGATCTGAATTCGATTTCGAATCGAATCGACGCGAGCCCAACTCACACTTGTATTTTATTTACTTTTTGTTTTTATTCTTCAGTTTTACTATAATCATACCAAATTAGACGCTTGTATAATATATTTTACCTTTTTTACGATACAACAAAATATAAACATAAGTGGAAAAATACCTTTTATATAAGGGGTACCCCTTAATTATTAAGATTTGTTTAAAAAAAGTTAATAAATCCGCCGTATAAAACATATTCGCATTTTGAAAAAAAAAAACACCCGCTATCTATTACGGTTCATAAGGTACAGCTTTTTAAAGTGAGGACGGACGGACAGCGGAGTCATATTAATAGGGTCCCATTGGGCTATCCTTCGGGTACGGAACCCTAAAAAAGAAATACTAATATTATAAATAATATTAATATTTTATAATTTTTGGTTAAGTACACGTATGAAGGTATTAGGTAGTGTTTTTTCCGATGTCTTGACGTCTCAAATCAAGACACTACGAGTAAAAACGAAATTCCCACGAAGCATTCTGCAACTTACAGAACATTCCCAAAGGTTTGGAAATGTTAGTACATACGAGTATTATTGAAAATATTTTTGGAAACATTTGAGAGAATGAATAATGATCTTTACTAAAAGTAAGAAGGTACCAAGAATTTCTCACAGGCAATTTTAACATAAGTATTAAGAAGTTGTTGTTGGGATTCGCAAACCCATTCACGTGTTTCTCACATTCATATCGCGTCATAGCGAAGGACAGACGCTGCTGATCAACACGACAACGCTTGCCACTCGCTAAACAAAGCTGTGTCGGAGGCGCACAATGTGCGATGTGGGTCTACCCTAGTATTGTGTGCTGAATCGCTATTGATATGACGTTTTATAAATCGAGCTAGCTTTCTGCCTGCGCCTCCGCCCGTGAAAAGTCAGTATTTTAGTTAAAAGTTCTCATCACTATCTTTTTTGCCTCTATAAGAGAAGAAAACACGTAAATCTAAACATCCGTAAATACAATTAAATCAGGTTTTAAGGTTTTCAGTACCTATGCAAATGTGAACATAAGCGCTTGTGGTAAAACGTATTAAAATTGAATACCTAGTCTCGAATCTACGAAACTCTTCACAATTGACAACGGCCGACGTGCAGGAGATGAGCGCGGCTTACGGTGTTTGCGACACGATGGAGGGCGGCTTTCACTGGCTTGTGTCACGCGAGCCGCGAGCCTGTACCGCGCAAACTCGATCGCCTCTTTTTTGTTCTCTTACATACTTATGTTAACACGTTGTACAGTTTCGCTACTGATATAGATCGATATACAATTTCTGGAAAAGGTTCGCAATGCGGCCTTTATCTCAACTTTATGTTATTCCTCGTGTTTAATGTAGGTATTTCATATCTCTATCTTTAAAATTCATAAAGAAAATTTTAAACGCCAGACAATTTTATTCTTTTAGTAGTTTGTGTTTCGCTACAGTAGGTGTACTCAAAACTCTAACATGTGAACATTGTTTACGATCTTTAAACGTTGGGTTAACTACGGATTAAGAAACGAGAAGCAAAAATAATACCATCTAATATAAAGGCTAAATAAACGCAAAAATATTATTCCAAGGTCAACAAAAGTATAATACATTTTTCTTTCCTTCAAGCTAAGTCACACCTAAACTGGTGGTGAATTTTTTTATGGAAATTGACATATGATTTTAAACAATAATTACTTACAAAAATAACGAGTCAAAAGATCATGTCAGTATTGGAATACCAACAGCCGTCCTTAAAACACATATTAGAGACAATAAACTCTATCTTTTTGTTTAAGACTTGTGTACGAGTATGAAAAGTCGTGACTATGGAACCATTTAAACGACATTAACTACGGCCGGAACACATTAAAACCGGGACTCTATTCTACTCGGTAAACCTTGATAGCTTTCGATGTGTTATTGTTTATTATATTGTTCCTATCTCGACTGCCACTAACTAAATATTGACAAGCGAATAAAATGCATCATAACATGGACAATACGTTTCCACGTCTAAGCCAGGTTTTACGAGTAGAATACGAGGCCTAGCGACGAGCGTAGGCGGGTTATTAAAACTTCCAATCAAAACGCTTTATTATCTTAAAATATCGATTGCAATTAAATTAATCCCGGGCTTCGTTAAATTTTAAACCAACTGAAGTCATCTTCTATCTGTTTATTTCATTTTAAAAGTTTCCAGTAGGTAGGTTTGTTCAGAATTTCACCACACTTGTACAGAGTTTTGCCGGTTTCCAAAAGAAAAGGGCGTACGTGTACATTGAAACTTAGAGCAGAATAAACCTTCCACTTTTATCAATATCGTTGCACACACAATAAGGGTTACATAGGAGATGCGCCTTTCTTCCAAGGACAAATAATAAATACTTAATGGTCTATATATGGCGCACTTTCTTACCCCTCGCTCGTCGGAAAGTTTGCACACATGATAGGGTGTCCTACCTGGAACTGTACTTTAAAAATGGCGTTGGAAACTTTTCTGTCATTCCTGTCGTTTTTATACCATGACACTGATGCGACCAGTAATACAAGGCAAAAATCAGAACATTGTTTGATTACAAAAGTCGTTCTTCTAGTTGAAATTAAAGAAAGCCTAAAAGTGAAATGTAATCTTTATACATATATAAAAGATAAGAAGATATCCTAACTGACTGACTCGTCAACGCCCAGTCGAAATCGCGTTTGAGAAGGGATTTTTTGAAATTCAACCCCTAAAGGGAAAAAGAGGGGTTACCAACTGTGTATGGGGTTGTATGAGGTAAATGTTTTTATGGTCCAATTTACTTAAAACTTGGTAAAAATGCTCTTCAGTGCAAATAATGAGACACGTATTTGAGCGATTACTAAAATTCAACCCCTAAAGTGAAGAAAGGGGTTATCAAATTTGTGTGGAAAAATATTATTTTATGGTCCAATTTACTTGAAACTTGGTAGAAATGCTCTGCAATTGAAATAATAAGACAAGTATTTCAGTGATTACTAAAATTCTACCCCTAGAGGAATGAAAGGGGGTTGCAAAGTATCTACTTATAGAAAAAAAAATTATGATCAACTTTACTTGAAACTTACTAGAAATGCTCTGCACTGCCAGTAAAGAGACACTTATAACAGCGGTTACTAAAATTCAACCCATACAATGATGAAAGGGTGTTGCAAAGTATGTGTAGAAAAAATATGTTTATGATCAAATTTACTTGAAACTTGGTAGTAATGCTCTGCAATGCAAATTAAGAGACACATATTACAGCGATTGCTAAAATTCAACCCCTAGAGGGCATGAATATAAATTAGCCATATGTTTTTGACACAGATATCTATCAAGAGCTATTAATGCACTGCCAACAAACTGTTATGCACTTTGGCAGTATACTATCATATTATGTACCTCATATAAATGTATCTTTCATGAATAAATGATTAATAAATAATAATGCTTGCTTTTTTATTACGTATTGCATGCCGTGGTTTACTGTAAGTAGGGCTGCATTTAGCTTTAAGTGGTTGTTCCTTTTAATCTACTTATGTATTTTTTATTAATGTAAGCCCTGTGGTAAACCCTAATAGATAAAATAAAATAAATAAATAAAACAAAATGAGAAACGTGTAAAAGAATATCAGAGGTACTGTATATAAGTAAATAGAAAAAAAAACTACCGGGGATTTAGGAAAAAATATCACTGTAAATTGGCAGTAGAAGTTTGTACGGGATTATGATTATTTGTGAAGCGATAAATGTGAAAATGTAAATTTATATTTATCTAAGGGGTTGAAATGATTTTTAAGAAAGTTCGGTCATTTTGGAAATGAGAATCGTGAACATCGTTATTCAGGAAATATTTAAATGAAAAAATGACCAACGGCAAATTTGGAAAAGGGGGTGAAATGGGGGTAGAGTTTGAATGGGAATGTGGTTATTTTTTAAAGTGTAAAATGTGGAAATCGGTTTTAAGGATCTCTACCTATTTACCTAACCAACACCATTATAAATTAAATAAAAAACCAGTTTTCAAATAAGCCCTTGACAGTTTGAAAAGTGGGTGAAACTTTGTATGTGAGTTTGTTTTTTTTCAGTTAGGTACATGAATGATTCAGTGATTTTAAACTTTTGCACGTTAAAGGAAAAGCAAGCCAAAAAATTTATCAAGAGCAAATCCATTATCAGTAAAAAATAACTAAATGGGATCTAAGGCTGCCGACTGTAAAGTTTGTATCGAAATAAAGTTTTTTTTTTTATTTACATACCTGCAATATAGTTATGAAAACGGGCATTGAGACTACATAAAAAAAACAGCTTTGGTGTTTTTCGAAAATCTTCAGCTAAGTGGGTTAATTGTTTGAATAGAAGTTAAGTAATTAGATGACTGTGTTTTTGTACCTGTAATGGTGAAAAAAGGGACAGTGAATTTGTTTTGTATGGCCATTTTGTTGTTTTACAGGTAAGAGCCATGAAATTAAAGTTGTTTATGACCGCTTAATTAAAATTCACTTTCTGGACATTTGAAAATAAAACCCTTGAAGGTGATGTAAACTGTATCTGTACTTTTAACAGATGTTCTGACTCTCCGCAGATGAAGTCGCGGGCGGAAAGCTAGTCTATATAAACGAAGAAGTCCTGACTGACTGACTCATCAACGCCCAGTCCAAACCGATTAAGATAAAGATTTGGAATTTATATGGGCAAAGAGTTTGTATGGGAATTTGGTCATTTATGAAGTGAAAAATGTGGAAATTGGTCTTAAGGTTACCTACTATTTACCTATTAAAAAATAATTATACATAAAAGGCAAACCTGACTCGTTGACTTATATATCAAAGCACAGCCCAAACTACTGGGTCTTGAGATTCCAAATTCGGCACATAGGTTCCTTATGAGGGCTACAGGTGCATAATGAAAGGATTTAAAGGATTCTAAGGGGTTAAAATAGGGGGAATGGCGGAAAACAAATCCTACGCGTACGAAGTCGCGGGCGTCCTGTAGTGTTATATAATGCTTACATTTATAAATAAGCAACGATTACACTTGAACTAGTGGAAATAAAGTAGTATAATGTCAGATACCTTCCACACTTTATGACCTTAATAATAAGGTAGATAGGTACCTATTCGCCAAAACAAACATAGTGACATACAATTATTACAACGCTATTAAAAACATCATCATCATCATATCAGCCAAAGAAAGATCACTGCAGAGCTGGACACATTCCTCCCCAAGGATCTGCAGTACGGGCGCAAGCTGTGCTACTAGCGGCCCGCGGCTTCCAGCGATCTCTACATCATTATCATTATAATGCATGCTTGCTTCCAAATATCTTATTTTCAAAATTCTAATTTGAAATGTCTTTCTTTATTTGAATACTGTATGGTCTGTATGAAAGGTCAAACTGTATAAAAGGTTTACAGATTGAGTGGATTCACACATTTAACCAGGAACTGGCATGCAATTTCTATATTCAAATAAATCTTTAATAGCTAAGTTACAGTTCCATAATTGTAAGTTATTTATTTATCCTATTGTACCAATTTCCAGTTTTTTTTTAATTACATACTTTATCTTACTTCCTTACTCTTAATAGGCAAAGAATTCGTTAACAGAATAGAAACATACATAAAATCATGTCTTCATGCCCAGAGTAGGGTAGGCAGAGCTACAGAATCACCAACAACTCTAAAAATTTGTTGATAATTCTGTAACCACATTTTGCACAATTAGGCTAAGATGTTTACCAGCGTATTAGTGACAGGTTGCAAGCCCACCGCCTAACAGTATTACACAGCCTTTATTTCATTAGTCGCCTCTTACGACATCCACGGGAAGACATGGAGTGGCACTATTCTAACCCGGCAACCACACGGAAAAGAAATCTCGTCTGAAAATCCACAGAACAGAAACAGTTTTGTATTACTCAGCTTTTGAGTCTCTGTTTGAAGATATTTAAAGGCAAGTCTTTAAGGTCATTCTGCAATTGTCATTTGACAGACATACAAAACGTGCCTCTGCTGTAGGTACAATGCGTTGTGCAATCTCATGATCAGATAAGCCTAAGTTAAATATGTCACTTTAGGCTTCTGGAAAATTAGACCTAATTTGATCAAGGAATGCATTTCCGCAAGTAGGACCGAGCACATGTAGAAGCACCTTTTAAGAGCTATCGCACAGCAGGTATCCTTTTTATAGGCCTTTTTAGGTGGTTTGATTTGATTTTATGCTTTCGTCTGCTTGAGAGACGGTCCAGCTTTTCCAGAAAGGTGGGTAAATTGGAATGTGGGTGTTTCTTAAATACATATTATTGATGTGATGTCTATACCACAGCATTCAAATACGAAGTCCTCTGAATACTCATGTAAGAAGGTTCATTCGCGTGTTAGAACATCCTTTGGGCAAACTATACAAACGCCTCCTCTTTGTTGGTGCGATCTCGAATAAGGCTGATAGGCGATATCCTGATATGTACATATTGCCTTCGCTTCCTCCTTTTATAACCGTTTCGCTAAAACATTGGTCACGTAAACAATTTCTATAAGCTTGCTGAGTCCTTTCGGTCACATTGCTTTTAGGGAAGTAATCAGTAATATTTCCGAGTTTGAGTATTAATCCTTTATACGTTTTAGATACTTCTCAAAATAAAATAGAATTGTCCCTCTCTTGTAATGTTTCATCTTTATATGAGTTAAGTCAGACTTATTTACAGCTTCTGTTTTTAAAATGTTATTATTGTTTAAATATTTTTTGTCGTTATACCTGGAGTTTAGAAGAATATTTATTTAAAAACATGGCCAATGCACAAAGTTTTTATCATTATAGTCTATGAAAACAACATAATAAATAATAATTAAAAATACACAGTTTTCAAATTGTTTACAAAAATATATTTAAGGTGTCGTTTATTTATTTTTAATTTTAGATGCTCGATATTTTTCACACCTATCTAGTTTTTTTTAAGCTGATTCGGATGTGACTTCAAAAACCTTATGAAACTTAAAATAAATTTAAAACCTTAATTTAGAAAATTATAAGGCCGCTTAGTAGACACAGCAACGATCGGTCACGTTTGACACATCAATCATAACACAGTCAATATTTACCCGCAGTCAACGCTATAAGTAAGCTGCTGTACCTTGTCGCTTCAACGAGTTTGATAGATTAGTGCAGCAGTTCAACAAAGCGCTAAAGTTTGCAGCTACTTATAACTCTTATAAGACTAAATATTACTGTAATAAATAAAGTTTAATAAGCTGGAGACTTGAACCAAGTCAATAAGAAATACTATCACTAAACGAGTACAGACAAAATTTATCAATTAATAAATTCAAGTACGAACCTATAGAATACAACCTTTAGAAACACCGTTGCGCTAAATTATATTTGATCTCAATCCCTGGTTAACTGGTAGATATTAATGCTACTAGAAATTTAGTCCGCCACTTGTGCTTATTTGAAACGACTTCTTATGCAATATAAATACTTGAAGTCAGGTTTAAAAAGGGTTTAATATTGTTGACCTGTACGTATGGTGGTCCCCCTCTTTCCTCGTGTATGAGCGTCTAGGCTGAACGCTCCGTCTCAGCGTGTACTGGGTAAGTTACATTAGTAAAAAACGTCAATACTGCGGTTTTATAACGGAATAACGCACTTTTTACCCACAGGTTATTAATTTTATAAATATAGGCTAATTCTATCCTAGCGTTGATACCCAATACCCAATGTCAGGTTCAGGTATCTTTGGAACAAAGGCCGGTGAGAACTCGGCGGCAGCCTGAAGACTTGAACACCTCCGGATGCATTGCGCTCTCAAATATTATTCAGTTTAATACTCGATGGTATTAGCGATATCCCAATTTAACTTTTTACGTTTTATTATGTCTGACAATTTTTTATGACTGTTCAATAGGTTCGCTCATAATTAGGATGTCACATTGACAGTTTATTAGTGTTATTACTTGTTGCCCAAATGACTTACTAGGTACGTCATTTTAGATGCCATGCTATAAGGTAAATGAAGATATTCCCTGTTCTGTTCCCATGAAGGAAGTAATCCCTAGAAGGAAGTTCTTGCGCTACCTACCTAACTAATCGTTTAATATATCGAGGCTTTCCCCACCGACTCCATCCCTAACCCGTAAGCTACTCTTTGTGCGTCGTAATCGCTCAATAAGGTGTATTTACACTCCCGTCCATCAAACGTCAGGGTAATAAAAGTTAGCCAATATAAATGTAAATGATTCACGCGTCCGACGCAGGGCATGAATATATCCAATTGTTTGGGGAACAATCATAGCTTACATTTTTCAATTCTCGTTATACAAATTCGCAATCACTATTTAAGCACTAAAAAGTTTGAGGTAAATACTCTGCTCAAGTTTAAGCATGTCTAGTATGTTTTATAATAGTTTTGAGGACATCTTCCAAGGTGCCACTGCGGGAATACAACGAAAAATTACGAGATTATTAGGTATGCTCCTGTCTAACCTAAGTATATCCACTTGCATATAATTCTCCACTTCTAACCTTAGGTACGTATTTATTATAAAAAGAGAAATCGAATACGTGGCAACCAAATTATCGAGTTAGGTGGTCCCGATGCCGGTGCACTTGTTGCCCCCCAGAACCGGTTGTACCCTTCAAGGCTAAATGGCACGGCCCGGTATCAGAGCGGTTTCACTGAAACACTAAAGTCGCACCTTCTGTATGCTATCCCTCTCACTCTTGATTTTTTGTCGAAATCGAATTTGATTTAAATGGGTATTATCAGAAACACAGTTAACGGACCATTTGTAGATCTTGTCATCTTAGGTACAATGAAACTCGCTAGTTGTCAGTGAACAGTGATATTTTTTAACGAAAACTTGGTTGACATCATCTTCACTGTAAAAGAGCATACCAAAACAAAAGCAACAATTTACAAATCCAAAACCTTTTCCCATCCAACATTTATGGTATTACTACCTTTAAAAAAGTTAAACTTTAAAAGTAAGACAAATAAATATTTACCACAATCTCATTACAGCAATTTGGATGTATTAGTTAATAACACAAAGCCGTCGTCGTCGTCCAGCGGCGCGCCCTCCGGCCGGCGCGGGCCGCCGCTACGGTTACAGGTAGTATTTATGACGAGCTAATGTGACCAATTTACTCATCGCAACTTTGTAGTCAAAGTTTCCTCAAAGGTTATACCTTAGCAGATGTTGAAGTTAGCAAATGCTTTTAATATTCATTATAAATTCAATAATATATTTGATCGAGTACCTAATATTTAATGAAACCTGGGATTTAAAAAACAATAGGGTAACATGTAAGTACGTACGGACTAAACTACTGCTACCTGCAGAAAGGTTATAAATTTCTTTTTAACAATTAACAACGCATTTCCCCTCCTAGATGCAAACTCACCGGTTACACCTAAAAATCAATACGTAATCACTTTGCTCCTTGAACGATTTTTTTATTTTTAATGGATATACCGGTTAAAATTAAATGTGTCATGTGACACAGTCCATTTAATCCCCATGGAAACCAAAGTGCACCATGAACGGCGCGCGTAACACGGTAGTGCCCCGGGAGGAGAGCTTTTAATTTGAGAGTTTATTTCGTTACAATCAGCCGCGTCACCGGATATTCGTGCAAGCTTTTAAAATAAGTACAAACTCGTTGCAAAAAATAATCCCGATTTTGGTAGAATACAGGTTTAAAGATATAATATTGAATTTGTGTTAAATTTCGTGTACATAATCGGTTTTGTAGATAATTAATCCGTAACGTAATGTTCTTATTATTGAGCAACATTGCCGTTAGTAGGTACTTGTATGTACATACGTTACGTAAGAAGGAATCAGTCCATTAAAACTTTTGCGTATAGATTAAGGTTACAGTTTGCAGGTACATTCACTTAATGCTATAATTGCACAATTTATTTGAAAAAAATCTGTTTATTTGAACTATAAACCAACTTGTCCATCGATAAACTCCTAAATTTTCTGAATTTTATAATGTAGAAGGCAACGAGCGGGTCGACAAGACCGGACATGTCGCAAAGTCACGATTCTCTCACAAAAGGGGCCTTCTTTTGTAAACGGAATCGCAAGGGAGGCTTTTAGTGGTACTCTGCTGACTTTTACCTAATTACAGCCTGGTTTTATGAGAGGAGAGCTTGGATGTAGGCGTGTCGGCCAGATACTTCAGAGCGATGCTACTCAAACGGTTTCGGTTTCTCATAAAAATGTTTGTTAATTACTTACAACATAATTTAAGGATAATAATATGATTACTGAGTATTATTTAAATATTATTTTAATAATGACTAACCACTTACACATCTCCATTGTAAAACACACAAAGTCTTCCGGTTAAGTTTTGAACAACATTAAAACCTTGGCTTTGGTAGAAGAGATGTCTAGACTGGTGTCCTCGTTAGGAACATGATTTCTCCGCGCTCTCAGTCGAGCTCAAGAAAACCCCGTTTCTTTCCACAACCCGACACTCGGTAATAGGACCTCCTCAGCTGCGTACATTAATGCTCGCGATCTCCCGTCCCCGAGAAAGGTGCTTACATTATAACAGGGCAGTCAACCCTCCGCTACAGGGTCAGTAGATACCGTAAGTAATTCAATTTGTTTGATCTGAGGATTAAAAAGCAATCTGACCGGTATTAAATGACACACCGCAACACGAAGGGTTAGCGATTACTAGCTTACTGTTGAACTTGACGTAGCTTCAGAAACACTTGGTGCCAAACATAATCATTTACCACTTACATACTTTAACTGACGTAAAGATTGTAATTGACAATTTATAGAAAACATTTATACAACTAAATTGTCAATATACTTTTGCCAGCGTAAAATAAACCAAAGTTGTTTAGTAACTCTCGTAACATAGCTGCCAAAAGCTGCTTTCACAGCCTCAGTCAATTACTCCACATTAAGAGTAAATTTTAGTGCAAAATCTATTTCAGTACTGACTATGCAGTTATAAATTACATATCTCTAGATGCCTGCGTACGATAGAAGCATTGAAACGTAGGCGAGTTTGCTGTAGTCCTTGCATGTGGATTAATATTATTTTTCCCGGCCTTTAAAGCTTTCACTGTTAATTAATAAACTCGCCCAAAGACTGCGAGCTGATGCTTTTAGTTCGTTTTTACAGGCAAATATGGCGGTGTGTATTTTTAATCAATTCTGTTTAGAGAGACTACGCAGAAAGAAACCGTATGAATGGGGAAAAAATTAACAGCAGACCTAAACTTCGCCAGCTGTTTCGTGATGTCGAGTGTTAGCTAATTAGCCAACTAAACAAGTATTCTAAGCGATATCGTTTAACATTTTGAAATTGGTTTAGTTTGTGTTACAGCCCCAGGTGTCACCGACATTCGTAAATCTTTCGTAAATCTTTATTAATTACATTTTTTGAATTTTCTGTGAAAATTCCTTTGCACCGTGATAAACATGGATCAAGATGCCAGGGAAATGACACGGAAAATTCAAAAATATAATGGATAAATAGCACATAATCGTTAATTATGATAAGCAATTATTTATAAATCTTGTAACAGCATGGGTAAAAGCAAAATGTTTTGTTTCGTGTCTTGTCTGCATTGTTTAATTGTTTCACCTTCAATGCACATTTACTTAAAATTCAAACTTGAAAATTAAATTATTGTGAGTTTATACCCAATGGTATTCTCTTCCAGTTCACTTATTGATATTCTCAGGAACCAGAACAATGGAGATGAATTTTTTATTATTTTGTTCTGATATTTCTCTTCTAATATTATGTAATATTTTCAAAATTACTTTCTTGGGGTTGGATATGAGGCTATTACATACCGTGTTATGTCTGGAGGAGCCCAAATTTGGTATGTTTTGAAAAATATTTTTATTTTAATTTAAACAAGTGACTGAAATATTTATTGTAAAATTCAAGTAAGGATAATTAAACAGAAAACAAACAAACGAAAGAACTTACAAAAACACTTAAAACTACACTAATCTAACAAACCGCTACCAGTGGGCATTGTTCCTAAAATGCTGGCAGCATTGCCACGTTGAATGGCAATGAAAGAAAGATTAAGATTAAGAAATTGAAAGATTAAGCAGTGACTGAAATATAACGATCTGAAATATTTTTAGAATCTGCTTAGTAAAGCCCTTTCATTAGATACCACACACGATAGGTTTCAGAACAAAACATTTCTTTTTCTATACAAAAACAACACTAAGTAGTCACTAAATGTCATAATACGAGAGCAATATCTGCTGGTAAGTTTGCAGTTCCTAGAGTGTCCAATTTCTACGGAGACAGGACACTTAAAAAATGTCTACCTTATCTCCTGAACAGATTACCACCCGATATTGTTCTGGAAACCAAAAAACGTAGATTTAAGGCTAGGTTACATAGGCATCTCCTGGATTCATTGTGAATGCGATGCTCACCTTTAATTATATAATTATGGGTGAGCATGAGTAAAATCATATTATACATTAGTGTATATCTAATTAAGTACCGGTTTTATATTATGTGTAATGATACTAATGATCAACAAGCTGGACCGAAGCTTCCGCAGTCAAACTGTGCAAACAGTTTTGTGGAACAATGCATAACCATGTAAACTTTGCGTTTGTTATAATAAATAAATAAACAAATAAAATAATAATAATAATAATAATATGATCCTCTCCTTTTTTGTTTTTTTTTCGTGCTACGGGTCAAATTGATTCTTATGACCTAAAGATCAATCGTTCCAATTTTTTATGCTTTTAACACCAGTTGCACAACTTTTTGGTGAACCGCTAGGACTATAAGCGTAAAACAGTAAAAGAATAAAACCCTATGGAGCAAGGGCCTCACTCTACATTGTGTTTACCGATAATATAATCGTATTTTTAACGATACGACAGCTGTTATTAACCTGAAAGTAATGGCGACCAAGTTACAAACAATACATTAACAATATGTGTAAAAACAATGTAGAATTAGGCCCATAAGCTCGGCATTTTCTACTATTGAGAAAGTGTGGTACATTTATAAAAGATGAGGTCGTCAAGCTTTTGTCTACAAGTATTTGTAAACGGGCAATATCTCGTTAGCAAGCCAAGCTTTCGTTTGCGAACAAATGCAAGCATTGAGCTGGTGGTAGCCACTGAGATAAGACGCGCGCGATCGGTTAATGTAATTGCCGCACTAATGACTGTACAACCCTTCACCTAAGTTTAAATGATGGGTAGTGAAAGTGAAAAATTGTTGGTGCTTAATGAAATACTGTGTTATCTCACGAACCGTATTAATTTAATTGATGAGCCAACGCTAATTCGAATATGTGTGACGAATTTCACAGAAAGCGAAATTCAATCGGCCAAAGCTAAATTACGTGAATATACTGATATACCGATACTAACACGAAAAGGCGATGGAAAGGCGACTAAAAATTTACAGGACGTAATAAAAGCGTTAAAGGAAAGTGATCCTGATAAAATGCCAGTATTTGTTGCGAAAGATCTACATAAAATTCCACCCATTACGTTTGACGACTTGGATGTTACTAGAATTTTGCAAGAATTGGCGACTTTGCGGTCAGAGCTAAATATATTACGATATACAGGTGAAACAAATAAAGAAGAACTAACTAAAATGAAGCAAGAAATAAAGATAGCAACGAAATTAATTGCACGACCGCAACTTGGGTGCGGCAGTGTACGAGAACCGTTGGCCGTGCATAGTAATATTTGTGAACATGTGGGTACACCGTCACCCAGCATCAATGGCGCAGCAGCGGGACCAAGCAAGCTGGTCGCTACACCGCAACTGGCGTTGCAAATTGAGCCATATGAGGATGAAAATAAGGTCGATTCTCCAGCTCACCTTAACCAATGGGGCCCGCCGGCTTTGCCCTCACTTGTAGAAAATAATGAAAGGTCGAAACATAACGTTATTCCTTCCTATCGAAATATCGTTATTTCAAATCCGCAATCGACGACAGTACCGAGGCAAGTTGATTCGGAAGGATACGAACTGGTAACTAAGAAGCTAAGAAAGCCAAAACAAAGTAATAAAAATCGAAGAGGAAATGGAGGATCAAATGAAAAGCTACAAGCGGCCCCTAGTACAACGACATTGTACGTCTCCCGTGCGGAGAAAGCGATTACGTCTGATAATATAAAGGAATACGTCACTAGCAAGGGAGAATCGGTGTTAAAAGTTGAGATCCTGAAACCCTATCACGAGACATCATTTAACTCATTTCTAGTGACCATACAAGCCGACAAAATGGAAACGTTTTTGAGTGACGGGTTTTGGCCAACGGGAATAGTGTACAGAAAATATATATTTAAAAGCAGCATGTTTAAGAAATTTGACCAAAACTGAAAACCAAATTATACCAAATAATGCATACTACGAGAACAAAACTCATATCATTTAATTGTAAAGGGATTAAGCGATCTCTTCCTAACGTTCAAGAGTTAAGTAAGGAGAGCGATTTAATTGCACTTCAAGAATTATGGCTGTTGCCCGATGACCTTGATTTTCTAAGCCAGATCAGCCCAGACTACGGTTATCACGGAATCTCGGCAGTGGATACATCCCTCGGGCCTCTAAAAGGTAGACCGTATGGCGGTGTGGCAATATTGTGGAGAAAAAGTATGTTTACAAATATCTCTGTCATTGATAGCGGGTCGAAACGCATCGCAGCTATCTGCGCGGAACTGCCGGGGAACCGTAAAGTTATAGTAATGTCAATATATATGCCTACGGACTGCGCGGATAACTTGCCGCTGTTTTCTGAGTGTTTGGGTAAGATAAGTGCTATAACAGAGGACAACGGCAGTGAATGTGTCTTGGTGCTTGGTGATTTTAATGCTGGCGTTCGTACCCAGTTTGGAAAAGAGTTGCGAGCCTATTGCAAGGAGCAACATTGGGTATGTGCGGATATCGAGCTGATCGGTGAGTCATCCAACACTTATACCTTTAAGAGTGAAGTGCAAGGTTCCACAAGTTGGTTAGATCACTGTGTTACTACGGCATCTGCTTACGACCTATGTTCTAGTGCGCGTGTGTTATACGATGTCTATTGGTCGGACCATTATCCACTTCTTATTGAGTGTGACTTAAATCTCATAAAATCCAAAGTGATATCGTGTCCTAAGGTCACTAGTAAAGTAATCTGGGGTCATAGAGATGACGAACAAAAAGTAGAATACAACAAATTATGTACGAATTATTTAAAAAATGTAAATATTGACATTTCAATTGACCTGTGTGGAGAAACGTGTAACAATAAAATGCATAAGGAATTAATTAATGTGTTTTACGAGAAAGTAATCACGTCAATCCAGTCCGCGGCCAAACTAACATGTGTTTGCAAGCGTTTTAGGAATAAAGTAATTGGATGGAACCATCATGTTTTACCATTGTACACAAGCGCGCGTGAAGCGCATAAAGTTTGGTTGTTGCACGGGTCTCCGTCATCAGGAAGCGTGTATGATGAAATGACCAGCAAAAGGAAACTGTTTAAAAATAAGTTAAGTTGGTGTCAGCGCAATCAAGATAAAATTAAAATGGACATAATTGCTTCTCTTAGATCCGTAGGTAAATTTAGTCAGTTTTGGAAAGATACAAATAAATTAAATTTCAAACAAAGTAGGCCAATATCTGTGAACGGATTACAGAACGAAAAAGACATAGCAAATATGTTTATAACACAGTTCAGAGTTGAGGGATCGCTCAAAAATTCAGTGCCCTCTAATGTGACCGAGGCAGGGGTGGGCCGCGGTGACCCGCAAACTGGCCCGGGTCTGGTCATTACACAAGATATGGTTTATGATTGTGTTCGTAAAATGAAGCGCGGGAAGTCTCCGGGTCACGACGGCCTAAGTATCGAACATGTTATTTTCGGTGGTCCGTTGCTGCATCAAAAAATAGCAATGTTATTTAATTTATGTTTAGCTCATTGTTACCTGCCAGGTGATTGTATGAGAACGAGTGTAGTACCAATTGTTAAGAACAGAACCGGCGATCTTAGCGATCCGTCTAATTACCGACCTATATCGTTAGCCACGGTGCTCTCAAAGATTCTGGAAAGGCTCATTAATCCTGTAATTACTGAACGTATACACTTAAATGATGCACAATTTGGGTTTCGTGCGGGCCTTTCAACAGACATGGCTATATTTTGCCTCAAAAATACTGTAAGACGTTATGTTAGGAAAAAGACATCTGTATACGCATGTTTCTTAGATCTGAGCCGCGCTTTTGACACAATCGACTACAATTTATTGTGGGAGAAAGTGTCAAACGCGGGCGTACCGAGACAAATAGCTAGTCTGTTGGGATACTGGTACGATAACCAGGTTAATACTATTAAGTGGGGAGACGCTAATTCTAACGAATATAAACTGAACTGTGGAGTAAGGCAGGGTGGTTTGACATCCCCGGTTCTGTTCAATCTTTACGTCAATGATCTGATAGAGGAGCTGAGCGGAGCCGCAGTCGGATGCCACGTAGCCGGCGTTTGCGCCAACAACTTAAGCTATGCTGACGACATGGTGCTGCTGAGCCCCTCTATCAATGGTCTGCGGATGCTTGTCTCTATATGTGAACGATATGCAAAAGCACACGGGCTAAATTACAATGTCAATAAGTCAGAATTAATGGTGTTTAGGTATGGTAGAGGACCGGATGTCATCCCCCCAGTGAAACTCAATGGTAAAGAATTAAAAATTGTATCTAGCTTTAAATACCTGGGGCATGTACTTACTGAAAAGTTAAAAGATGACGAGGACCTAGAAAGACAGCGACGGGCCATTGCTATTAAAAGCAATATGTTGGCGCGCCGATTTGCTCAGTGCTCGGACCAAGTGAAGGTAACGCTGTTCGGGGCGTACTGTCAGGCGTTCTACACTAGCCAGCTGTGGTATCAGTACACTAAGCGGTCTTTTGACCGACTTCGAGTTCAGTACAACAACGCGTTTCGAGCGATGCTGCGGTTGCCGTGGCGGTGTAGCGCGTCCGGCATGTTTGCCGTGAACAGAGTGGATGACTTCTTCGCCGTATTGCGAAAGAGACGTTGGTCATTTGGTGCGAGGCTGAGCGGATCGGGCAACAGTATTGTTCAGGCGTGCACGAACTATTTCCATTATTTTGGGAGCGAAGTTTGCTCAGGAAATTATTATTATAAATTATAAATTAAATTAAATTAAGTAAATGAAATTAATTAATTAATTAAATGTTAAATGTTTGTAGTATGTAATTAATTGATGGGTTAATACCTAAATAAAGAATCATTTTATTATTTATTATTTTATTATTTATTTTATTTATTATTGAACCGGCGAGCCTCGTTAGCCGGCCACAGCGACCGAGGCTCGTGCTCGGCCGGCCGCGCCGCGCGCGCAGGCAGCGGCGCAACTCTCGATCATACCCTCATTCGCTTTGTGGAGGAGGTCCTTTGCGGGATCACAAGACAACATATTATTCCAAAGTCAATACTCAGCAAGTTGTTAAACCGACATAGGTCCTACTACCTACTATAAACTAGAAGAATTCAAGCATTCAAACATGTGTATTCTTTAACTATTTGCAACAGAATAATCATTATTGGAACGAAATTATTGTTTCCCAATATAGGAATGAGCTTCGTCAATTGTTCTTCATCATCAGATTTTTAATTTTGCTCTTCATTAAATAGTCATTATGATGCAGGTGTGGTATATTAGGTCCTTACCTATGAAATTGGTGTTTTATATGGAGATATTTATGAAAACGGTGTTTTTCAAACATTTAATTTTGGGGTTTATTTAGTAACGTCAAATGCAAACCAAACAAAATTTTGTCAGGAATATTGGACACTTCTAAGCTATATTATACATATCTTAATTACTTAAAAATTGTTAGCTTCATAAAACTCTGCGTAATTGAAACACTTGAACTCGCAGCACATGAAAAGAGTTAAGTTCACACTTTAATTTTAAAAATTAAGTGAGTAACCATACATAACCATATTATTTGTATCTAAAACCTTTGTAACCTAGTGTACTTAATGTTTAAAAACAATTTGTAAGTTAAAATTGAAATTAATAAATTCCGTACGAAATAAGCACGTAAAAAAACCCCAAATGTTATAGTTGAGGACTCATTATTAAAACTGACTATGAGATACATACATAAATAGGTACACTAAATTACGCCTGTTTCCCAGAGGGATAGGCAGAGACCACTTCTTTTCACCTGCTACGATCCTGACAAAACTGACATTTAAAATCTAAATTCAACGAGAAATAATTGTGCTACGGTAATTCTGAAACCATTCAGTAAAACAAATCTTATTAAGTAGCTACGAGTATTTTCGTTAACTGCCCATAGTAAGAGTAAATACCTAAATGATACTTTTTAATTTAAGCATTCGTACTTAACTAGCAAATTAAAATCTTAGGTGATGCGGTCATATTGTATAAATCTGACGTTAACGTGCCACCCTGGATTAAACGTTGTGTACATTAAATAAGGAAATGCTTTAGCAAAAAAAAAATTGTTTGTTTCACATTAAAAACAAAATGCTAATTATGTAAACTAAACGTCGGACGTCCGATTGTTAGTTACCAGATTAGTGCAAAGAGTTTTTTTTTATGAATTGGAATGCAGAACTTCGCCGGCGGTTTTTACAATAGAAATGTTAGCATTTCCGTGGATATCAGTGAAAAAATAACGAAAGATTTCTAAACATATCAACTCTAAACATATTGGTACTGGCTCTTCTTCCTAATTCATCTATTAAACCTCTCATTAACTTGACAGTGAAGGCGGCCGAATCGTTTCAATATGGTAAAATATGATCTAAGACTGGAAATAAAGATTTTATTGAAATTATATCCAAAATGTGTGCTTAATATGATGTTTATTTTCCTCGTAAGAGCCATTTGCCGTACCTCGTCGCCGCCTAAAGAAAAAAAAGTTATACGAAAAGGCATTTGTGTACACAAATAACATTCCACACATTTTACCTGAAGGGATCCGACGCGACGTCGCGAAGTCACGCTTGGAACATGCAATTGATATCGCCTCCTCCGGCAACCTCCGTATCGAACTCACATAACGTGACTTTACTTTTATTAATATAAACTTGGGAAGAAGGAACTTGGCAAACTTATCAGTGCCGGTGACGGAATAAGAAAATAATAATAAGTAGGCGGCAATATCGCCACATAAGTGGAGATGGGCAGGTCACTTGGTGAGGAGGAAGGATAGCAGGTAAGCCAAGTTGGCTACTGAATGTATTTTTGGTGGTCACAGGTACCAACTTAACCTACGTAAACGTAACCCATACTTAAGATAACCTAAAAGCAATAAAGTTTTTTCAGAAATTAGGTGTTCGAAAAACAACTACATTTGATCAAATGAGTGTCGATGTTTCAAGGGGATCCCCTTTTTTCTACCTTTAAAAATAAATATAACATTGCCAAAAAAAATTAGCACACGAAATGTCGTTCATTTCTTTTAAACACCAAAAAGAGCAATGCTGTATTTATGTATATATCGATGATAATACAATACCCACATGAGTCTACCGACGTTTACTTGTAACGTTACCCCGACTACTACAGCCTGTGAAATAAATAATAGGTAATAATAAGAAGAGACACATTTATTCACTGCACAGAAGAAACACAAATAGACATAAATAAAACAAAACAATCAACGATACGACCATAAGCAGCCTTTTAATATAGCGCTAACCTGAAGCGAGCAAAGGCAAAGGTCCCTGGATGGTGGATACGCAGACCAGACTACTAAAGTTCACAATAAGAGCTCGTTAGGAAAAATATTAAGGTAGACCGCGATGAAAGAGTTCCTTATTTTTTCATTATTCCGGTTTAAAATATTAATTAACGACCTGTTACATTGTGGTACTTTTATAACATGAAGCCCCGCGCTTTTTGCACTTTATCTAATAATTACTAAAGAAGTGGGTACACGTAAAATGCTGATAATGACTTTTGTTTCAAACAGAACATACTTGATTATTTTGAAATTGCCGGAGGACTCAATTATGTTTTAACATAACTACTTAGATTTTGGTTTCGAGTTGATTACATTAGGCGATACGGGGGGGTTCTTGTAAGACCTACCGTCTAAAAGTTATCACTACATATTTATAAAACGAAGTCCCCCGCTGCATATACCATATACAACAGGCATACTGCATATAACAGGACCTACCACGAGTATTATCTACTGAACATCAGTACGAAATCAATTATTAATCAAAGCTTGTTATACTGAAAGTAACATCAATTAGTTGACTGCACTTATTTTTACTTCACGGGGCAAAGGCTAATTTACAATTGTTTGATGTATTTCACAGATTACTAGGTAATGAATGTTGCAGGACGTATTATTTGAAACCGGCTAATGTAGCAAAATATGTACTTATTGTCGTATACATATTCCCGGTATGAAGCAACGACAATCGTGCAAACGGAGTTTTTCTCTACTTTGTATTCTGAGCCTATATTCCGTGCGCTTGTACCAAATCATTTTGCGTACGCTCTGGAACGTAGCTTCCTTTGCGTACACTCGCACGACTGGGACTACTGGGAGTCGAGGGCGAGGTCCCCCGCAGCGCGCTTCGACCCGCACGCCGCTGGCCAGGGACATCGGCCCTACACTAACCGTTCAAATACGAATCAGACTCGCGCACCGAGGGTTCCGTACCTCCGCATAGTACATATTATTATTATTATATTCCAATTTGAATTCGGTTTTGAATCTAACCAGCGCGCGCCAAACTCACACTTGTAGTTTTTTTAGTATTACTTGTTTTTTTTCATGGTTTGTAATATACCTAATCATAGGTACCAAATTTGACGCTCGTATGTTTTACCGTTTTAAGAATATAGAATAATTTTAGAATAAGTTGAAAAACGGTGTAAGATATAAAACCGTTTGTAACTGCCTATTCCGTGCACATTTTTGGTTCCTGGTAACTTAATTGATAACACCGTTTTGTTGCTCCCCGCCCCGTCAGTGCCGTTCGCTCAGTGGGTGTGGAAAAATGTTATTGAAATTTTTCGATAACGTGAGTTTTTTACGTTCAAATCATTATTTTTATTCCATGCTTTGTAACTCCTTTTGCAGTGAGGCTAGAGAGATTTTATGTTGATACTTTTGCTTGTTGTTGTTATTTTAGTTAAACACCAACACACAATACATGACATGATACGTGTCGTGAATTAAAATCAACGATCAGACTTGTACGTAATAGTTATAAGGTGCAAATTAAATTGCATAGGGGTGGCTGAAAAGTTATCTACCTAGCCTATGTGTAGTTAAAAAAAATACTGGCCACTATGAATTCATTTTTATTGACAATTCTTTGTTCAAAATTTTGCACACTCATTTGTTCGTTGTTTTTCATTTGTTTTTTGCACGTCAGTGCTTGCATCATGTCGCTTGAAGAAACAAATTTGATCAAAATTGAGCAGCGTGCAGTAATAAAGTTTCTTTCTAAGGAAGGTAATACGCCATCCCAGATCAAACAGCGTTTGTTACCTGTATTTGGTGATTTGTGGCCTTCTGATTTTACCATAAAGTTCTGATGTAAACAGTTTAAATCAGATCGTGAGGGCCTAGAAGATGATCCTCGTAGCGGGCGACCAATTTCTGCTGTCACTGAAGAAAATGTGGCCAAAGTGAAAAAAATATTCTAGAAGACCGACGGGTGAAACAGTGGGAGATAGCTAGAGATGTGGGCATAAGTAAAGAACGGGTAAACGAAATAATTCATGGTCATTTAAATATGTTTAAGGTAAATGCACGCTGGGTCCCAAAAATGCTGACTCCGTTAGACAAAGACAGACGTGTCAGATGTTGTGAGGAGTTTTTAGACATGAGTCGCGGGAAAGAGGAAGAAATTGTTTACAGGATTGTGACGTGTGATGATACTTAGATTAGACAATGGGACCCAGAAAGTAAACAAGAGTCCCTACAATGGAAATTCAAAGACGAAAAGCCTCCTCGGAAGTTTAAGGTTCGTCCTTCGGCTAGTAAACTCATGGCGAGAATTTTTTGGAATTCAGAAAGAATTTTGCACATTGATTATTTGCCAAAAAAACGACAATGAATGACAATTATGACGCAAATTTACTTTGCCAGCTGAAGCACGCTCTAAAAGAAAAAAGGGGAGGCAAACTCGGCAAAGGAATTTTGATTTTGCACGACAATGCACATGTGCATACGGCTCGCACAACACAGCTCGCCATGACCAGAAATGGCTTCGATGTCATAAACCATCCCCCTTACAGCGCAGATTTAGCCCCCTGTGACTATTTCCTATTCAGACTTCTGAAGAAAAATCTCAGGGGGCGTAGATTTTCTACCGATGATGAGATGATAGCCGCGGTGAACGACTATTTTGACGAGAAACCGAAAGTTTTTTTTTTAACGGTTTAATTTCATTATTTGACAAGTGTAACAAGTGCATTTCAATAGAAGGGGATTACATAGAAAAATAAAAAAAAACCAGCCAGCTACGACTTTTCTTTCATAGTCAGGTAGATAACTTTTCAGCCACCCCTCGTACCTACCTGTCAATGTGAACTGTAATTAACTTTCTTAATTTTCGAGTTTTTATACATTTCAATCTTGCACTGACTAATTTTGTAGGGGTAAGACGGCCATATTTACTTATGTTTTAATCTGACCCCACTTTCAAAACTCATATAGTAACAGTAGCTGGTTCTCAAAGTGTGGAGGTATAATTACTAAATACTTTCATTAAATATACTTAGGTAGGTAGGTAGTTTATAGAGGTTTGCTATACAACCTCTACAGTACATTATTTTAATTGAATGGGACTAACAAACTTTATCGAGAACTTACATTTAATAATTTATTTCTGTGTTTGTATGCATTGCGTCAGTAAAATTGAATTGCTCTAGATGTGAAAGTACTCGGGGGAGGAGGCGCACTATAAAAATAAATAATCTCTAACTTGTTATATTACACCATTTACAAACAAAGAGTTAAATATAATTAACAATTTTATTCCTTAATATCCCACAGAATTTCAAATTTGAGTTTCTCGTCACCGTGTCTTTCTATCTTCACCTGCACTCCTAATGCCTACAGGAAAGATTATACTTAACTTAAGTGTATGTATTTTTGGTTAATACTGCGCTGTTGTATTTTTACTCAGTGATTTAAACGCAATCGTTGAAATTGTGCATTTTTTAAATTTAAAAACAATGTTTAATTGTGTTTTATTATTATTAAATGCTAAACGCGGTTATCGACCTAATAGTGACAGAGTATCAATCTATCATGCGGTGTCAAAAAGTAATATTGGATACTATAGCGCTCTTAGCTGCAATTTTAAAAACTATATCAGTATTACCCCGTCACCATTCCCTCTTACCCCAAGAGTTTCTTAGTAATGAGTGTAACTTTATTTTAAATATTTCAATAATAAAAACATTAGTGACTTCCTTGTTTTAGTTTAAATATAAAGTTTCATATGACCTTTTTACTATAAGCATAGCTTCCTGTAACTAGTCCTCATATTATTGTTTTAATATCACCCTAAAAAAACACCGCTCATCTCGTGTAAAATCCGTTCAATCTTACCCCAACGCCGTATATCAGGGACAATCTTACACATATTTTTTTCTTCTCGACCACGTCACCCTCTTTACCTGTACACATATGTACGTCTTTTTAATATTAGGCACGAGATAAGCTTTGCGAAGTCTGTATAAACATAACATATGTATTCTTAAGACGATTAATATCAAGCCTTCTTAATGAGAAACTGAAATGTGCCATTAAAAGTCTGGTTAAGTATATTTTATTACACCGCGTAGAATATCGTTATTATTCACCTATAAAAAAAACATAAAGCAGGCTTACCGAGCGTCCCACTAAGGAGCTTTGACAGCTTCTCTACCAAGAGCTTCCTTCTAACAGTCTGTATGTAAGTAAGTATCTTGTTTAAACTCCTCATTAAGGTGCATGGTCTTTCATAAAGAGCAAGTCTCCTACCAAGCTCTTGTATATATATTAATAAAAAAGTCAGGAAATGCAATGAAATGAAATTTATTGCGTATAGATTAAGTTTACAGTTTGCAGGTACATTTGTCTATAAATATGTTTCACTTAACCAAACCCGGATGTGCTCGCCTTACAAAAATAAAAACCAGGCAGGAGCATGTCGGACCATGCTCAATGTAGGGTTCCGAAGCCGTTACGACAAACACAAAAACCGGCCAAGAGCGTGTCGGGCCACGCGCAGTGTAGGGTTCCGTAGTTGCCCGTCACAATGTGCGTACTTCTGAGTACGTAGGGGACTACCACTACGAGAATAACATTTATAACAAAACTATAACACAACTATTACACTACTATAACACACAGTAGGTACGTGTATCATTAATACCTAACCTATAACCTAACGAACGGAAGTCAATAGAAAAAAGAATAGATAAGAAACAGAATTAAGTAGGTACCCGAGATCGTACCTATGTAAGTAGGTACATACAATATATATATTAAACACAAAACTTGAGTACGGAAGTACAACCATTAGGTGCGTACCTATACGTAATAGATACAATGGCTCCGCTGGCAAGAGCCAAGCTTTTAAGTGTGAGATCAGTATACCTATGTAGGTAGTTAGGTATCTAAACTGCTTCAAACCGACTTTAAATTACAATAAAAGTTTAATCTTTTAAATAGTAATTAATAGAAATTGAAAAAAAAACAAGGTCCAGTAAATAGAATTTTAAGTTTTCCAAACGATACTCAACTCAAATCAATAATCTAATCGAAAATTTGTAAACTTTCAGATCGCAAATCGCAAACTTGTAGGTAGCATTCCGGGGCACGTCCGAACAGCATCTAGGCGCTCGCGCTTATGAGCGCGGCTGTCGCTCGATTTGTTACTTGGACAGTTCGACTCCCCCCGCGCGTGCAGGCCCCGTTAACAATTTTTCTATCAAAGTTATCATAGGCGATTTTGATAAGTATAAACACTTTAGTCGCCTGTATCTCAGGAACTAATCATGTCTACTTAGCCGTGATAGTTTTCCTTTAAAATTCGTTATATGCGCTTTCGTTGAAGATATTTTTCAGATTTTTAGTATTTGTAGTTTTGGCTGTAGGGGGGGGGGGGGGACACACTTGACTCCAACAAAAAATAGCGCTTTAAAGCTTAATATTTCATAAACGGATCCCTTAATCGAAAAATTGTTTCATAAACCCGCAATATTTTTGAAAGACCTATCCAACGACACCCCACGCTATGGGGTAGACAAGAAAAAAAAAAGCATCCCCAAGTTACGTGTAGGGGAGGTGCATTAAAAAAATATTTTTCAAAATGTTATTTTACCACTTTGTTGGCGTGACTAATATGTATATTCATGCCAAATTACAGCTTTCTAGTACTATGAGTCTCTGAGCTAGACTGCGGACGGACGGACGGACGGACGGACGGACTGACGGACCTGGCGAAACTATAAGGGTTCCTAGTTTGACTACGGAACCCTAAAAAACATAACAAACAATGAAACATAATCAAATAACATGAAATTATAAATTTACGTACGAGTACAATTTTATTTTAATGTCTAACTCAAATTTTTGTAACTATATCAGATTATTGTATTATTTAATTTATTATTATTATGATAGCATCAATATTTTCTTTGCTAACATGTTGTGTTGCTAAAATATCAATATTATTTATTGTTCTTTACCTATTATAAATTGTCACAAAGAATGTCTCTCACACCGTAACAGGACTTCCAGAGTACCTACGATACCCAAGTGATTGTATCTGCGGTAAACGCTGGAATTGTGCATGTTCAGAAAAACATCTAAAATGGGAATAAAATGTAAGGAAATCCAAATACTTGCAGTGGTTGTAACTGATGGTGCGATCAGTTAGGTATCTTAAGAGCTTTTGACCACCTTCTACTAAACCTCGGAGTGTGCACCATCAACCCCCACAACCCCTGGCCAGGAACGCACGACGACCCGTTATTTTTGCTCCTGAGTGTAATACTGAGACTGAGAATATAACATATTTCAACTGTTTAAACAAGTTCTTAAAAACCAAGACGCAGACGTCCAGTACGTATAGACAAGGCACAGTTCGTTTTTGTATTTAAGAAGATTAATGATTAGATTTAATCCGTAACAAGGGTTTACGAAAAAAACTTTGATAATCTTTCTTGTTTAAACATAGCTCCAACTGAAGGGAATTAATTATAAATAGTAAAGCCATTATACAGGGTTATTGGTAAGTCCCGTTAGGAGGCGATAGGGGTGACCATTTGCGATAATTTGATCCTCATATGCATTATTATACAAAAGTGAACCATTTTTGAGTTATCACGTTTTTTAGTTTTTTTTAAATTAGTCAGAAATTCAACTTGAAAAATTTATTACAAAAAAAGCATCAAATTAAATCAATTTTTTATTTCTGATTTACAAAATCAATTAAACACTGGTTATTTCTCAATATTAAAACAGTAATTATCGGTCCAAATTTAAAAAAGCGAGACGGAAATCGAAAAATTTCAATATTTTTTTGCGATCGCTTTCCACTAAAATAAAAAAAAATAAAAAAAAAATAAAAAAACTTGGCTTGCAGATTAATTTAAAAACTTAACTGTTTTCTTAGCTCTCCAAAAATGCATAACAACTGGGAACTTATTTATAAAAATCATCACAAAGGAAGCGGGCGGAAATTCGTATTCGAACTAAACTAAATTTTAGTTTAGAAGTTCTGACTCAGAAATGCAACTTCAAAAATTAAAATTAAAAAAAAATACCAAATTTAAATCATTTTTTTTATCTGCTTTTGTACAAGATGAAATTGTTGTTCTTATGCAATATGAAAAAAAATATTATCTGAACACGTTTGAGAATGCGATGCCGAAAACTAAAAAATACATGTTTTTTTTATCAAACTCCATCATAAATTACACGAAAACAGAAAAATTTACCAATACATTTGGCGTGCAGATAACAAATAAAAAATTGACGTTTTTCCAGCTTTCTAACGAGCTATTAAAACTAATATGAATTTTGTTAAAGATTGCTTGAAAAAATTGATCACCAAGAAAGTAACAAGGAAGTCACGTCCGAACATAACTTAAAATTAACTAACTACATACATACATACATACATAAACTCGCGCCTTCATTCCCAAAGTAGGGTAGGCAGAGCTAAAGAATTACCAACAACTAACTAAATCTATCAAAACTAACTGTTATACTCGTAAACACAAATAACAACAATAATTTCTGTAAAAAGTAACAAATTTAAAACTAAAAATCAATTTAGTTTTAAATTCTACGAAGTTTTATTTTATTTAGATAAAAATACTCGTTCATAAATGTTTTTTACTTGCTGCACTGGCTGACTACGAAATTAGTAAACAATTCCATTTTCAAATTTATAAAAAAGTTAAATATTTGAAAATGGAACTCCTTACTTTGACAATCTTATTAAGTTCGATGCACTTCGCTTATTCAAAAATAGGCGGCATTTTTTTATTTGTTTTCGTCTATTTTGTTGTTGTTTTATTAAAAATAAATTATATCGTGTTTAATTGGACTTTTCTCCGATTATGTTCATTAAAACAACTCTTTAACATGGCTGAAGAACATAATGAAAGCGGACAGAGTTCCCGGCAAGCTTATACTAACGAAGAATACGCTGATTTTATGTTTTTTTACGGCTACCTACTGTAATGGCGACTCTGCAGCTGCTCGTCGTGAATATCTGCGTCGATTTCCTAATCGCCGGCGACCCGATGTGAGTGTTTTTGATAGCGTTTATCGGCGAATCCGACAGACCGGTAGCGTTCAAAAACAACGAAGTAATTTGGGAAGACCGCCGACTTATGTTCCAGAAGATGAAGAAGTTTTTCTTCAACAGTTTGCTGAGGATCCAAGCACTTCGACAAACATTGTTGCAGCTCGACTAAATATGTCACAGTGGAAAGTGTGGTTTACGGTACATAACGCAGGACTTTACCCCTACCATCTTACTCTGGTGCAAGTAATTGAAGAAGGAGACCCAATAAGGAGGCTTGCTTTCTGTAGGTTTATGCTAAACGCTGATCTGGAAGACTCATCTTTCTTCAGAATTTTTTTATGGACAGACGAGTCCAAATTCGACCAAGACAGTATAACTAATTACCATAATGCTCATTATTGGAGCGAAAAACAATTTGCTAATTCCAATAGGAAAAGGCCAAAAGGGTCACAGAGACGTTTTTCAGTGATGTTTTTCAGAGATGTTTTTAAGAGACGAACTTTTTGATCTTCTCGAAGACGTGCCCTTAGAAACCAGGCAAAATATGTTCTACCAGCATGACGGGTGCCCTGCACGTTACAGAATTACTGTGAAAGATTGGCTCAATAACCATTTCCCTGACCGGTGGATAGGTAGAGGAGGACCCATCCTGTTGCCGGCGAGAAGTCCGGACCTTACACCACTGGATTACTATGTATGGGGCCATATGAAGTCATTGGTTTATGACATCTCACCTGTGCCGTCGGTCGATGAGCTGACACAGCGAATTATTAACGCGGCCAATACAATGAAAACTCACCTGACCAGTGCAGTAGTAAAGTCACAGTTACGAAAAAGGATGCGTATCTGCGTAAGAAATGGAGGTAGCCATTTTGAAAATGAACTATAAAAATCCTGATTATTTAAATTTTAATTGTTTATTTTATTACTTTTAAATTTGTTACTTTTTACAGAAAGTTGTTATTTGTGTTTACGAGTATAACAGTTAGTTTTGATAGATTTAGTTAGTTGTTGGTAATTCTTTAGCTCTGCCTACCCTACTTTGGGAATGAAGGCGTGAGTTTATGTATGTATGTATGTATGTAGTTAGTTAATTTTAAGTTATGTTCGGACGTGACTTCCTTGTTACTTTCTTTGTGATCAATTTTTTCAAGCAATCTTTAACAAAATTCATATTAGTTTTAATAGCTCGTTAGAAAGCTGGAAAAACGTCAATTTTTTATTTGTTATCTGCACGCCAAATGTATTGGTAAATTTTTCTGTTTTCGTGTAATTTATGATGGAGTTTGATAAAAAAAACATGTATTTTTTAGTTTTCGGGATCGCATTCTCAAACGTGTACAGATAATATTTTTTTTCATATTGCATAAGAACAACAATTTCATCTTGTACAAAAGCAGATAAAAAAAATGATTTAAATTTGGTATTTTTTTTAATTTTAATTTTTGAAGTTGCATTTCTGAGTCAGAACTTCTAAACTAAAATTTAGTTTAGTTCGAATACGAATTTCCGCCCGCTTCCTTTGTGATGATTTTTATAAATAAGTTCCCAGTTGTTATGCATTTTTGGAGAGCTAAGAAAACAGTTAAGTTTTTAAATTAATCTGCATGCCAAGTTTTTTTTTTTTTTTTATTATTATTTTTTTTTTTTATTTTGTGGAAAGCGATCGCAAAAAAATATTGAAAATTTTTCGTTTTCCGTCTCGCTTTTTTAAATTTGGACCGATAATTACTGTTTTAATATTGAGAGATAACCAGTGTTTAATTGATTTTGTAAATCAGAAATAAAAAATAGATTTAATTTGATGCTTTTTTAATAATAAATTTTTCAAGTCGAATTTCTGACTAATTTAAAAAAAAACTAAAAAACGTGATAACTCAAAAATGGTTCACTTTTGCATAATGCATATGAGGATCAAAATTATCGCAAATGGTCACCCCTATCGCCTCCTAACGGGAATAGGTCGACTTACCAATAACCTTGTATATTTACCGGTCTGCCACCTAATCGTACGAGTATAATTATACAGGGTGTCGGGTCACTAGTGGTACATAATTATGATATAAAAAATAGGTTACACCCAGAGCTACCAATAACACCGCTATATATGTTTAGCGATTTTTAGTACTTTCAGAGATATTAATCATTTTAGTCGCAATTTTGGCAATTTTTCCTTATGTCCATGTTACGAAACACTCAACTTGTTAGTGTATTATTTCAATATATTTTCAGTGGTTTCTTTCATGGGTAGAATAATTATGAACTTAGAATGTTTTTAAAGCCAGTAGTGCCAGTTTTTTTTTCATATCAACTTTTTGTGTAATCACACAAAGTTACTTTCTCCCTACTAAGAGAACCTCATTTTTGTTTTTCGTCTAGTATGGAAAAACAAACTTAGTGTGATTACACAAAAAGTTGTCACAAATACACATATAATAAATACAAGTATTGGTATAAGTATGTAAGTATATATATACCTCGTACCTACTCACCGGTAAAATATACAGAGTGGAAAAAACGAATGCCACTTGGACGACACTACCTTAAATATTGGAAATAGCAAATTCTACGCAAATAGATTTGAATCAAACTGGTCGAATATGACAAAACAACAAAGTCTGGTTTCGATGCAGATCGAAAGGGTCATTGATAGTTATCAGTAACATCTGCAAGACATTCACCTTTAAACTAAATAAAAACTGTAAAAATCACGACTTTGTTGTATTGTCATATTTCAATAGTTCGATTCCCAGGTAAGGCGACAAATATATTTTTTAAATCCATAAATGTAGTTTCTATTGTTTTCAAGAATAAAAATAAGTCTTCTTTGCGTAGATTTGCTATTTCTAATACTGCCGTCCATTAACTAAAAGGCGGCTAAAGGCACTTACGACCTTTTTGAGTTATATATACAGGGCGATTCAGCTACTTATTAGCTATCGATCTATCTAGGTTTGGTTTCAATATCTTTAAAAACAGCCGAGATACAGCCTTCAGAAAAGCGGCTAAATTCAGATTTTTTGGGATATTACTACCAAAAAGGCGGTTATTTAACACTTACCTATCTTAAAGGCAATTAAAAGTCGATAACTGCCAATTTTTAAACGTAACACGTGTTACGGTACAAGACTTAAAAGCAGCTATTTTATTTCCCACAACTTAAAAGCGGCTATTGGACTTTAGCCATCTTATAGCTTAAGAACGTAATATTCAACTGCAAAAGAGATCCTAGATTAAAAAGCGGTCTATCCGTGTTTACATAAGAAATAAGCGGTTAAAATCCAATAGCCGCCTTTTTGTATGTAAATTTTATTATTTTTTATCAAAATACATACCTTAAAGGCCGTCACGGTTTTATAATCTAGAAACCAAAGTAATATAAACAAACTTTAAAAAAAAAATTAAACCGACTTCAAAAAAAACATTAAACTAAAACTACCTAACTAAAACCACTAAAAAGCGAAAAATAAACTGAATTAACTAATTATTTAATTCAAAGGCCAAAACGGCGCAACTTTTTTTAATTATTTACATCAAACACTTTACTTACTAAACTTCCTACCTACCTATTCTTAATAATATTCAAAATTAACCTATATACTTACAACATTATTTTACTTACCAATCTAGTTATATGTATTTACAAATTATAATGATTTATTTACAAAATTACAATGTGACGCTTATTGTTTTAACATAATTACCTATTATTTAAAATAACATATTATTATCATGTGTACCTACTGATCTGTTTGATTGAAGTTGGAGCATTAAATATTTACAGAATTCTTACACGTACCTACCTAAAATAAAATAAAACTATTGCTAGGTAAATACTTTAAACTCAACAATTACTTATATGTACAAATAACCTTATGAACTACGTTTTTATACCTATTTTTTGTCAAATATAGTTTTAAGTTAAGAAGTGCTTATCTAAAGAGCTGAGGGCCCAGACAAGATGCACTACGCTAGCTAGCGTTTCCTTTCGTTTAGATTTTAAACCAATCGCGTCACTGGTAGATGACGTGATACGAAAAGTCACGTTAAAAACTAAACGTATAGAAATGATAGTTAGCGCAATGCATCTTGTCTGGGCCCTCTGGTCGCTTCGCAAGCGGCGCGGGCGTCGATTTCCGCCAATTCCACCATGCCGCTGCCTCCAAGAAAAACGTCTACGTAAAGTTAAAATTTCTCTAAAGGCAGTTAGGTCTAGCTAGTACCTACTATTAGGTAAACTTTCGTTACTGTAGCTTGGTCCCCCGCTCGCTTTATAGTAGGGGAGCCCATGAAACTAAACCTAGTCCGATAAGACTACCGGATGAGATATATTATTATATATTTAGACGCATCGTTAATGGGAGAACACGAAATGGCGGGTCCATATTGGCTCATAAAAAATTGGTCTATCGGTATTGTATACAAATAACGATTTGTGACTATACTCATCATAACTCCGAAAAAATTTGCTCATACTTTTTTGTTCATACTTGTTTAAGTCATAATTATCGCAACTTATAAAGTAGTTTTTCAAAAAACTGTTACCTACATTTTAGATTTTTATAAATCTAACCAACCTAACTTAATTTTATCTAAACGTAAGACATTTAAGAAATTGTGAAAAGTGTACGGTTCCATGAATATTGGCGTTATAAGTTCAGATGATAAGTTCCGATCAATTCTGCTAAAAAAATATGAAGAGTATGAAGAGTGATCATTACGTTGTAAAATTCTATGAGATTCAATTTCGGAGTTCCAATAATCTAACTTGCAATTTTATATGAACTTTGGCGCTCCTGAAACATACCAAACCAAACAAAAGCCTGGCCGCGGTATAAAAAAAAAAAACAAAGAAATTTTTAAAATCGGGTTTTTGGTATGATAAGACTCCCAAATTTTGTTTGTTCCTCGAAACGGGAGGTGTAGGACTATACGATAACGCAATGCTGCAAGCCCTCATAATTGGCCTTATCAGTGCCAGCAGCATGACAAAGACGCCTCGTATTTAGAAATCTAGTACGATCGACCTCCTCAAAAAACCAATGCTCATCAGAAAGAGCATCAATTTCTGTGTCGGGAAAACCACTGCTGCATTTTCCAAACACTGGAGAAAGAGGTTGCTGCAGCGATTGAAGGTCATCCTTTGCGCAGCTGTATTCAATCAGACTACCGGATGAGATATAATATTAGGTCCTTACCTATGAAATTGGCGTTTTATATGGAGAATTTTATGAAAACTGTGGTTTTCATACATTTAATTTTGCGGATTATTTTGTAACGTCAAATACAAACCAAACAAAATTCTGTCAGGAATATTGGACACTTCTAAGTTTGATTATACATATCTTATTTACTTAAAAATATTTGGCTTCATAAAACTCTGCGCGTAAATTGAAACACTTGAACTCGCAGCACATGAAATGAGTTGAGTTCACACTTAAATTTTAAACATTAAGTTAGAAATTTAACCATATTATTTGTATCTATAACCTTTGTAACATAGTGTATAAATTAAATTAAAAAAGATCTTGAAAGTTAAAATTGAAATGACTAAATTCCGTACGACAAAAAACGCCAATTTCATAGGTAAGGACCTAATATATATTTAGACGTGTCGTTAATGAGAGTACACGAAATGGCGATGCTGCTATGCAAAAAACCTGGCAACGGTATTGAAAAAAAAAACAAAGAAAAAACGGTTTTCTATTTTACGATAAGACTCCCAAATTTCGTTTGTTCCTCGAAACAGGGGAGGTGTGTGACTATGTGATAATGCAGTGCTGCAAGCCCTCATCATTGTTCTTATCAGTGGCAGCACGATCTACCTTCTCAAAAAACCAATGCTCATCTCAAAGAGCATCAATGCAGCATTTCCAAACACTGAAGGAGAAAGAGGTTGCTGCAACAATTGAAGGTTGCCCTCCGCGCAGCTGTATTCGGCATTTCAATTTTGTCTGCGAAGTCGATTTTAACCTACTTACTTCTAATTGGCGGATTGACTTGACATGTTGCATTCAGGTTATTCCGATGACAAAACAATATTATGGTATCATCGAGTTGGTATTATGAGGAATACTGCCGCATCCAAATCGGTTCATCTGTTTGGGAGCTACAATGCCACAAACAAACACTCAAATACATAGACATAGAGATACACGTTATAAACGAACACCCCTTTTTTTATTTATTGGTTATTGGATGTCTGTTAACCGCAGAAGAAGAAGTTCTAAGTGTTTTAACTGATGACAGCCTTCTATTTTAAGAATGAGCAATTGATCTCTTTTTGATTTTATAAGTTTAAGGAAAGGTATTATTTAGTAGCTAAGCAATAGAAAGTTACGCGTTTAAACTGTGATTTTATCAGTGTACCTTTGCAATTGGTTCCTTTATTATAAAGATTTTATATTTTGTATGAATGAATTTGATTTCAACATCGTAAATGGTGTTTTTATTAAGTTTAATTTTGCCGTGTGGTTGCCGGGTTAGAATAGTGCCACTCCATATCTTCCCGTGGATGTCGTAAGAGACGGCTAAGGGAATAAAGGCGTATAGTACTGTTAGGCGATGGGCTTGCAACCTGTCACTAATACACTGGTAAACATCTTAGCCTAAAAGTGCAAAATGTGGTTGCAGAATTATTAACAAATTTTTAGAGTTGTTGGTAATTCTGTAGCTCTGCCTACCCCACTCCGGGAATAACGGCGTGAGTTTATGTATGTATGTAATTTTACCGTGTTTTTAGCAACTTCCCGAAGTCATTGGATGTAGTAACATACTTCGATTGCAATCCATAACAAAAAAGCAGTTATTTTCATTTGTTCTTCAATTAACTGCCTTTTTCTCTAGCATTGATGATACAAAACGTATATTAGATTCTGCCATATGCACTTATTTTAAACTAGAAGGCAGTCGTATGGCCGTCTTATAGTCATGTCTGTTTGCACAGGATTAACTAGGCATACATAGTTAAAAAGCGGCTATATCATGTAACCACCTTTTAGTTATGTTTTTCATATAACTTTTTTGTATTTGTACAATCTATGGTGGATTACCTAAATAACTGAACTAGAAGGCGGCTAAACATACTTTAACCGCCATTAAGCTTTGTAACGTATTTCATAAAATGCTACGGTATCATAGCTAAAAAGGAAAATCGAAGATTTCAGCTATAAAAACAAGTAAAATCATATCAAATTTATATGTATAAAATAGAGCAAGTCTCGAATATTAGTATACAAAAAAAAGTACAGGGATATCGCTCACCAGTTTTCAGAGACATGGTTTCCCATGTTTTTTGGCCATAACTCAAAATGACCCTCTTGTATTTAGCCGCCTTTTAGATAATGGACGGCAGAATATTTAAGGTAGTTGCTAGGTATATGGCGTTCGTTTTCTGTAGAGAATACCCCTGTAATTATTTTACAGATTATACGGCTCATATGCGTGATAATTGTGATACAGCTGTTTTAGGAACAGTGCGTGTTTTCTATGAGTATCGTCCCCGGTGCAGTAAAATATATCACTTGTTTTGATAACAGGTACGATTACGGCAATACTGACATCGATTGATATACGCCAGTAAAGCCAGATTATTACCGTCGCTTCGTACCGAAATGTATTCACTTAATATTTCAGTTTATCGCCACGAGATTAAGAGAGCCTTCGTGCCTTAGTGTTCCAATTTACATATCGGATTTTCAAACAATCACTCACCAATCACAATGAGCCTTTTACGGGTCACAAAATACGTGAGAAGAATGGCTGACGCGTACCCAAATGTAGTCGATAATTTTATACGAAGTCGTCGATCATATTATGTGTTGTACATATGTACAGTCACCAGCAAAAATATATTATACAACACTCATCGCCAAAATATCTGACACATCTTTATTACTACAGGTATAAGCGTGTCAGATATTTTTGCGCCCAACTGCTGGTGACTGTATTTATGTTGTTATGACCAAGCCACGACAGTACCCTTTTGAAAACAATTAGTAGGTACCTACTTGTTTCTTTCCTCGTTGTGGCTGTTTAACCCCCCGCGAAAAAAGAGGGGTGCTATAAATTTGTCCTGTGTATCTGTATTATCTATGTGTAAAAGTAGGCCTGTGGCATCGTAGCTCCCAAACGGATGGACCAAATAGTACGCGTTTTTAAAGAGCAATCAGCTCTGCAAGCAAGGATTGCAAATATAGAGGTATTATTCGATGGGTATTATATGTAGAGGTTTTTAACCACCTATTTAATCGTAAATTTTTAAGCGGCACTTCATGTGGGTACCATAATTATTAAGTATTGAAAGGAAGAAAAAGGCACCTGATTGCAACCGAGAGCTGAGACCCATACACATATGCAATCTCAAGACCACGATCTCAAGATCGAAGGCCAGCCCTTATCGATTAATTACGTTGCACAATATGATGAATTTCGCAATTGTATCTATTTACCGTTGTGGTTTTGTATTCAATTTTGCGCAATTATTGGAGAAAAGTTTAAGAGAGTTGAAATTTTATAGGGCAAAGGGAGATTTATTATAATGTCTAAAGCTGACCATAGACTTCATTGCATTCGCAATTTCAAAGTTCGTAAGGACTAAATTGGAATGCCCTGTTGCTAGTAGGTAATTTCACTAATTAACTTATCCCCATGCCGGCACAGCAATTCGAAAGCTGCTGCTTGGTGATAGCACAGCTATAGATTCTATTATAAGATGGTGGTAACATTACAGACGGACCCTGCTCTAGGTTCTGCGATCACTAAAATATATGAAATCAATATTTCCACATTCCAAATAAGGTTTCTCATGTGCTCGTTACAGAAAGAAATCTGACTGTGGTTTTTGCTATCCCCAATTATTAATAAACTAGAATAGAATAAAATATAAATAATTCATTTGGCGACCCGATCAACGACGTCGCCGTAAGTAAACCTTTGAGTGGGCATGACTTGCTCATGCCGTCGGACAATGATAACATTAAAAAAGTATCCGTCCGGCGAGAAACATTATAATGTGTTCTCATTTCTAAAGTACCTTGGGCATACAAGAATAAAAAAAATACAAAAAAAGTACATTGGTAAATTTATATTTAAAAAGTATACATTATTGGCTTAAAAGCATTTTGCAATAAGCGCTGCCCAGTGTTCATCTATTATTACTAGTTATACAATAAAATTACTAAACTACCCTAATTTCAGTATGTTCACACTACTTAAAAACGTCTTTATCATTTAGGAAGTCATTAACAGTATAATATTGCCTTACCCAGCGAGCAGCACCTAATGCGAGACTTCAATTTATTGAACGGCATATTGACAACATCAGTAGGTATCCTATTGTAGAAGCGTATACAGGTCGCCGCGAACGATGTGCTTACTTTACGAAGACGGTCACCTGCAGGCCTATTATGGTCGTGTTTATCGATGTGGATAAACGTGTAAAAGACATATATGACACCATCTGACCAGTACGTTAGTACGAGACTGACGATGCTTTATCCACCGCGATACTGTCCCTAGGACTACGATACCGTAATACGGGCCCTAGGACTACGAGTTTATAAACTTATCTTTAATTCGCGTGTTGAACTTGTGAACGTCACGGTTATGCCTTTATACAGTAAAAGACCAATGTCTCAAAAGTTATGGAATTTACACACTTACGGGGGTAAGTGTGTAAATTCCTAAACTCATAAACTCACAATAGCTTAAGTATGCTTAAAACATGCTTCGGTCTTTGTCTTAAATTGTGTTATTTGAAGTTGACAGAAAGTTTCAAATAATGTTTTTACTAAGATAAAGTATATTGTATTTTTATGAAACACAAAGGCAAAATATTATTTCGGTGACTCAATTGTTTTAGTTCCTTAAATTATTAATTTCTAATTTCGAAAGACACTCATTACACTAAATATAAAACAGCATTTGAATGACGGACACATGGATCACAAAGTCATCTCATAAAAGTTTCGTTATGTACTACTTGGCACAAAATTTTATAAACGGTAAAATACCAGCAAAAAAAATATTGAACTTGACTATCGGTAATAAATACATTTCATACATTATTGATTTTCTTGCTTCATTCTAAAGTATGACACCTTCCAGGCACTCAATCAAGTGGAATTCTTTATAAAATCTTTCTGTTTGCACAGAAACTGAAGAGACAAGATAATTTGGCGCGAATTTTCCATAAGGCAACGGGCACGGCGGGCAGCCCGGACCTGTTTTGTTGTAGAAATTTATTATTATTTTTCCAGGTCGTTGGCGGGTCAAGCTCACAGCGGCTCGTGCGGTTAAGGGTTTAACATATCTGAAGTATGTGCTGAACGTATTTTTGCTTTTGATAAACATGTCACCCATACGTTTTTATAAAGGGACGAAGAGAATTTAAGTTACATAGGTGATACCGCTTCTTCAACTTAAACGTTAAAGTAAGGAAATATATGACGATCTCAATTTATTCAAGCGTTTCTAAATGATTTGATACCTTGTCATTGTCCCAATGATTGTAAGAGCAGAGTAGAGCACCGGGAAAACCAGTGCAGTGGTACTTAAGTATTATTTTCACCTTAATAGAAATTATATATCATGTAGGTACAATAGGGAAATGTGGTGGTTTTCGTATAAACACATAATTCATGACGATTCTTTTATTAATTCGTAACTCTTATATATAAATATACACAAGTGATGCGCCCGGCCCGCAGGCCTAGGAGCGACTCCCGAAATCTAAACAAAAATAAACAACCGCCGTTCTATCGAACCATTTGCTTTTAAATTTAAAATATTAAAAGCAAATACGACGTATAACCTAAAAAGGTACAGTGAAATAAGGTCTATTTTCGCATTGCAACCTTATTTCACATTACCTACATTTTTTATTTTCTTCGTAATCAAATGATCATACATTAATTTATATAGGATTTGATAAAAAAATATTAATTGCGAAGTAAAAGAATTCAGCCCGGAATTTACGGCATCCCATTATCCAAATTATGATTCACGAATTCGTAGTCGTTCGATATCGAAATTCGATTTGCATGGAATTGATTTGGTCCAGTGGGTGCGGGCGGGCCTCTGGTAAGGCATATTAAACTCGAACAAATTAGAACATTTTCTGATACACAAGTCAAGTAATCGGTTTTGTTTGTTTGCTAAATAACCTTTACAAGATGATGTGCAAAAATTTTAAAATACTTTTGTTCGTTTCTTGACACTTCTTACTTAGTAAATATGTAAGAAATATTCCTTCTAAAAAACATCTATTAAGACATTTTCGGCCTAAAATCCACTATTTTTTTAGCCTTATCAGACCTAAATGAAAGGTACTACATACCAAAAGGCCGTAGCAGGATAAGGGAAGGAAAAATGCCCTTTGATATTATGACTTGATTTTTTTTCCTACTGTTCCTTCCATCTAGCAGTGCAATTGCGCCAACTTTGATTAGGGAATTCCCTGTGGTTCTGCAGAAAAATATATGTACACCTATATCCGATTTCATTAAATACCTATGTCTTTTCTCGAAAACTATAAATTTCTAATAAAACATTCTATTTTCATTTTAGTGAGTTTTAACTAAATATACCTACCTATATTCCAAAAGATAATGAAGTCTCCATCTTAAACAGTTACCTATGTAAAAAACCGTAATGTCAAAATTCATATTTAAAAAAATCCGTTCTTGGCAGAGAGACCACTCCATTTGACATTTCTAAATATGCTTTACTTTACGATCTGTCACACATATCAATTTAAAGAATTAAATCGGAAGGCAATTTTGCCAATCCTTATCATTTGCCCTCACACATTCTCTACGATACCTGGAATATTATCCTTTATAGGGATAAGCTTGTCTTTTTTTGGTTTTCTATATTTGACACAAAAAATAAAGAATAGCCCGTAATTACAGCCGTTTAAACATAGAACAGACGGACGGACAGACGTACAGCGTAGGCTTAGAGTAATAGAGCTCCGTTGGCATCATTTCAATACGGAAATACCTTGAACGAATTTTAATCCTACTTCCAGCCTTTACCGAAAACTCAACGGTTAAATTCTCATTTTTGTGACGCTGTAATTATCTGGCAAAACGTTACATCATACTATTTAGACCCTTATACATTGGGCTGTTTAGAAAGTGCAATGCAGGCTCGTCGACTTACGGGTTGATTATAGACCATTAAAGACACTGACTTTTAACTATTGAATAGGTACAGACAGGATTTGTGGAAATTGAATAAATGAATAAAAATATGAACTACGTATACGTAATGAAAGTAATGATGAAACTACTTTTAACATATATTTTCTTGCAAATAAACAAAACATTACCAACCGACTGCATGGTTACCTTCATTAAAGGACGGACGCAAAAAATATCTGTGAAAATTATATTATGTGACTTACGTTTACATACAAAATAATATTATGTACACTTGTACAGTGTAAGAGGTCGTAAAACAGTGCTTAGGGTTCGGGTGAAGCCTATTCAACTCGTGTGAGAGCGAGTAAGAAACGGTAGAAACCTGAAGGTTGTTTTAATGTTACTGCACTGTAATAAGTAAGAGTTTCTTAATTTAACTCTATACTTGGCAAGACACTTTTTTAAACAGCAGATCTCAGGATATCCAAGACTCAGGAGCGCTCGCGTTTATCGCACGAATACTCGCCCACACCGGGAGTCGAGTGCGGGACAGCTAGCTTCGTATGCAGTTACCACAAGGCTAACCGCGCCATCACATGGGTACCTACTGCGAACTTTTTGTAATGAATTCCCAAATGGTAAACTTTATTCGATTGCTCCACGATCAACGGTTGAGTGAGTGACGGTAGAGTTGAGAATATCCCATCGCCCTGAAGATGAAACTAAGATAAACAGTTTGACAGCCATAAAGTTAAGGATCCTTTTTCCTTTTTATCCGTTTCCAACTAAACTTCGACAAAATCTGTTGTTTAAGCCTTGAAAAAACTTTACCCACGTCACTACTATCCTGAGGGAAAGCCTAAGTCCTTAAACATTTTAAGTTGTTTATTCCTCTTCATAGTTAAAATATTCAGTACAAGCTTAGCTGCCTGAATTTCATACAAAGTCAGCAACCGATATCGATTTCCAGCTAAAGTATTTAGCTGGTTGTGGGAACAAACATCTGTACCTTGTATAATACGTAACCGATTAGCTGATTACAAAGAACAATATTCGCAAATAATATTCTTATACACACCTGCACTCGCCGACGCGCGCCCTCTGCACCGTGTGTAATTAGGGGTTTCCCGGCTTCAGGTACCTACTGCAATTAAATTGGTATTCTCGGTGACCGATACTTTATCATTGCGGATGCAACTACATCGATAACCGGCACTTTAATGACATGCAATACTTCAATATTAACATTAAAATAGAACGACAGTACAGGTTTCATAATATAGGCCATTTGCTTGTCATTTCTGAACATATTGTACGGAAGTTATGTATGACATACCTAGATGTAGATAAAAAGTAATAAGTATTTTTTTTGAGATACCACTTTCCTAATATTATTCGATCTAACAGGGTAGGGGAAAGTGGTTACCCTTCGTACACTTTTTAGATTTTATTTTTTTACTTTATGATTAATTGTCGAATTTAGCTAGTTTGTGTACCTAAGTGTAACAAATATATTGTAGTTTGTTACAAAAAAGTCCGAAACTGTTATGTCAAAAGGTTAAAGGGTTATAGCCATTATTCTACGATAAGATATTTGTACGAATGTACCCCACGTACGGGGTACGTTCGTACACTAGGTGAGGTACTTTCGTACGCCATGGGGTAGATTCATACTGGGTAATTAAAAAGCCAATTGAATTCGTATTTTTTTATTAATTATTATAAAAATACTTATTCATCAAAGAACTAACTTAATAATATGTGACTTGACTCATAGTCGATAAATCTTTCTTTAGAAAAATAACAAAAAATTAAATCTTTCATGAGGGGTCTATCGGCGTTAGAGCCTTCTTTAGTTTTCTTGACTCTGCTTACCAACGTTGATGTTTTGATATTGTATTTTAACGCGGCTTTCCTGTACGACCACCGTCCTTGTATTACATCATCAATTGCTAAAGGATGATGATCAGTTTTGTATGGACACTGGCCTAAAAACCAATAATGACAAGCCATATGTCCTTTGAAAGATTTTTTCATATTCTACAACTTTTTGTATGGCGGGAAATCTTAAATCGCCGTGTGAAATATTTAAAAATCTGGAACATCGGGACGCCTACATAGACGACGTTAGGATAATTACTTGGAAAGACCGCGGTCTTTGCATGGCAATAACTTTTTTCACACAAAGATTTCGAACCACCTGTCATAGTAATAGTTTTACAACTTAGAATTACCTATTCGGGGACATATCGCTTGTCCTTATTGGTCATTAGGCCAATTAGCCCACCCTCCTTTATGGACTCTTCATCCACTTCTTGAGTACGCGTACCTTTTTTTTTATATTTCCGCACCATGATTCTGCAATGAAATTATATAAATTATAAGGTTGACTTAATAAAAACATTTCATTTTGTGAGAAGTAGAATACTTTATAAAAAGGAAAATATGTTATTGTGCTGTCTGCACGATAACTTTAAAAGGTAATAACCTATATTTTATTTCATAAAAATTTAATTTTGATATACTGGTGTTTAATAAAATCTTAAGGGGAGCATTCGTACGCGTACGAATGTGCCCCCTGTCTGGCTGTCCGAATGCACCCCACGCCTTTGCACAACATTAAAATACAACTTTATAAAAATTCTAACCTAGTTTGAGAAATATAACAATTAAAGCTCAAAATAAACAATGTTAACATTAATTAATCATCACCATTTTGTTAAAAACATAACAATTCTAGTTACAATTACGAACTTAACTTACGTAAAAAATTTACTTACCGCGCGGGAAAACACGTTACGTCTCGTCATCTAATCCACCGTAGTGTGACTGGTGCGACACTCCTCTAGCAACATGGCGGCCGGTACCTATGTCTATGCACACAAGCAAAGGCGTGTTTGTGTGCCGTTTAGTTTTTCTGTTATGCTAGCTGTACGAATGTGCCCCGCGTACGAATGGTGACCACTTTCCGTGATTCTGTAAACAACGCCGGTTGTGCGGACTGTCGAGTGATATCCAAGCGGCGAGATTAAGTAGTCCCGTCAGTGCGTACAAAACAATTTCAATTAAGCAGCCTTATACGTTCGACCCATCGTGCTGCTAAATTGAAAATGCACGCGCTACAATGTGTTTTGTTCGCACTGACGGGACTACTTAATCTCGCCGCTTGGATATCACTCGACAGTACCTACGTACGACCGGCGTTGTTTACAGAATCACTACCCTGGTCTCTATAGTCGAATTGGGCTTTATAATTAATGGATTATACCGCCTGTAATAGAGATTCTAGGCGGTAAAAACCATTATTTATCGTCTTTAACCTGGGGGGTTATAATATAATGACTTGCTTGACTTACGGTGAGCGTAAAAGACATAGCTATAGCAGTTTTATAGCTCTGTCCTTCTCTCTCTTCTCTTATTTATTTGACAACAATGGCAGCCGTGTTAAAAACAATACTACATTTACTATACACTATAGACAAAAGCTTGCAAAACTCCCGTGATTCTTTAAGATTACTATTTAAAGAAATTAGTAGTTTAACAGTAGCGTCACAATTTATTTATGACATTAAAAATCAATACTCTTTTATGAAAAAAAAAAATTGCTATAAAAAAAATTCGTGTCCGTAAGGTTTTTAAGTCATTTTGTAGGTCAATGCATCCATTTCTATAATAAATTACCTGACGTAGTTTTAAAGTTACCATTTCCGGTACTTAAAACTTACTTGAAAAAGTCGCTGATGTTTAAAACTTACTATAGGGTCGAGGACTATCTAACTGATAATGTTGCTTGGCCTAAATTAAACGCCCGAATAACTTAATAATAACTTGGTCATAAAAAAATGTAAACATTATAGTATAGATACTATCTAGGGAGGATACAGTTTCTGTGGGAGAATGTATCGAAACTTTTTATGTAGTGGTCTTGCACCATCATACTAAAATTTATTAGTTCTTGTGAAAATTCTGAGTGTTTACAGTATTTCCTGCTCAACTACGCGTGAATATATTTATTTATTATTTTATGTTAGATTTATTGTTTTATATAATGCTAGGTTAAATTGAATAAAATAATTACATAATTTCATTAGCAATATTTCAAAAACCGGGCAAGAGCATGTCGGACCATGCTCAGTATAGGATTCCGAAGCCGTAACGACAAACACAAAAAACTATCTCAAAAATCAACATGTATGAACCAATTTTCTATTTAAAGTTATTTGGCGCTGTCTTAGATGATTTTTAGTAGGTATAAACCCGTTAGTCGCCTGTATCTCAGGAACTAATTAAGTCTACTTAGTAATGATTATTTTTCTTATAAAGTCGTATAATAATATCTCAAACAAGAGCCAAGCTTTTAAGTGTGAGATCAGTATACCTATGTAGGTAGTTAGGTATCTAAACTGCTTCAAACCGACTTTAAATTACAATAAAAGTTTAATCTTTTATATAGTACCTAATTAATAGAAATTGAAAAAAAAACAAGGTCCAGTAAATAGAATTTTAAGTTTTCCAAACGATACTCAACTCAAATCAATAATCTAATCGAAAATTTGTAAACTTTCAGATCGCAAATCGCAAACTTGTAGGTAGATTTCCGGGGCACGTCCGAACAGCATCTAGGCGCTCGATTTGTTACTTGGACAGTTCGACTCCCCCCGCGCGTGCAGGCCCCGTTAACAATTTTTCCATCAAAGTTATCATAGGCGATTTTGATAGGTATAAACACTTTAGTCGCCTGTATCTCAGGAACTAATCATGTCTACTTAGCCGTGATAGTTTTCCTTTAAAATTCGTTATATGCGCTTTAGTTGAAGATATATTTTTTCAGATTTTTAGTATTTGTAGTTTTGGCTGTAGGGGGGGGGGGACGACACTTGACTCCAACAAAAAATAGCGCTTTAAAGCTTAATATTTCATAAACGGATCCCTTAATCGAAAAATTGTTTCATAAACCCGCAATATTTTTGAAAGACCTATCCAACGACACCCCACGCTATGGGGTAGACAAGAAAAAAAAAGCATCCCCACGTTACGTGTAGGGGAGGTGCATTAAAAAAATATTTTTCAAAATGTTATTTTACCACTTTGTTGGCGTGACTAATATGTATATTCATGCCAAATTACAGCTTTCTAGTACTATGAGTCTCTGAGCTAGACTGCGGACGGACGGACGGACATGGCGAAACTATAAGGGTTCCTAGTTTGACTACGGAACCCTAAAAAGGACTGACAGATGAAAGACGATAAGGTTTTAGCGCCTAAAATGAACTGAGTTAAAACCTAAGTTTAAAAGCTTCATTTGTTTCAACCTCAACCCCTGCCGGGGGTGTGCGAACAATAATTTTTATCGCTCGCTACATGACACGGGGATGGTCACAGGTTGGCTGAACAAAGCAAACCGGCCCGCGACGACGCCTCCACTTCCGCTCGGTCGCCATGGCAATCGCCCCCATACAAAAGAAATTCACACGGAAAAATGGCATATCGTCAATAAAAATGATTTTTTAATACTTAGGTCTGAAGTTTCCAACGTAGTGTAGAGCTACACTACATTGGAAACTTCAGACTTAAGTATTAAAAAATCATTTTTATTGACGTAAGTTACATTTACAAATCACTAAAGCTAAATACGAGTAGCTCTACTCGTATTTAGCTTTAGTGATTTGTAAATGTAACTTACGTGTTAGCTTTGTTTGGTTCCCGATTCGTTAGTTAGTAAAATCTTTCATTTGACTTTGAAAGAAGTTGTTAAGGAGTTTGATCTGCAAGATGTTAAAGATTAAGGGTTTGAGGTAATTTCTTTCTTCATTTAAAACGTTATATCAGGGGACAATGTCACACCAATTGACCTAGTCCCAAACTAAGCTCAAGGCTTGTACTATGGGTAATAGACAACGATATAAATACTTATATAGAGAAATATATACTAAAATATATAGAAAAGATCCATGACTCAGGAACAAATATTCGCGCTCATCACACTAATATCTGCCCTTAACGGGATTTGAACCCAGGACTAGGGAATGCAAACCGGTAAACCGGATTACCGGTTTACCGGTAATACCGGCCCAGTCTGGCGTCGGTAATTTACCGGTAAATTTTAGAGATTACCGGTAATTTACCGAATGGTGTTTAAAGGAAAAAAAAGCCTGTGGACCTGGAAAAGGCCTATGATAGGGTAGATAGAAAGGAGTTGTGGACGGTGCTGTCTATGTATGGAGTGAGCAGCAACCTGGTGCAGGCTTTGAGGTCCCTTTATGAGGGCTCCAGAGCCTGTGTCAGGATCAATGGGGCATACTCGGCCTGGTTTAATATCTCTAAAGGTGTTAGACAGGGCTGTGTTGCCTCACCGTGGCTGTTCAATTTATTCATGGACAGTTGTAGGTATGCGAGTTTTGAAAGAGTATGATAAGGGTTTGCGTATGCAAGAGTTGCTAATCAAATGCCTCTTAAGTATATACCGATGATCAAGTTATACTTGCCTCATCGGTACTTGAGTTGCAGGAGATGGTGACAGTGATGAATGAGGGATTCAAGCAAAAGGGGATGAGAGTAAATGTTACCAAGACCAAGGTCATGGTGATAGAGGACAAGGAGATGACTGAGTGCGTGACAAATATAAATGGTGAATTAGTAGAACAAGTGAGCGAATTTGTGTACCTGGGAAGTGTGTTTACAAGAGATGGTAAGTGTGAGAAGGATATCGAGAGGAGGGTGAATGCGGGGAATCAAATTAATGGGGCGCTGTACTCCTTTGTGAGCAGACAGGGCGTTTCACAAAAAGCCGGACTGGCTGTTCACAATGGAGTGCTGGCCCCTACCCTGATGTATGGTAGTGAATGTTGGGTGTGGCAGGACAAGCCTAAAAGTCGTGTAAATGCAGTTGAAATGCGCTCTTTGCGTAGTATGTGTGGTGTGAAACTGATTGATAGAGTAAGGAATGAAAAAGTCAGAGAGAAATGTGGAATAAAAGAAGATGTAGTGACTAAAATTTAAAAGGGCATGCTTCGATGGTTCGGTCATTTGGAAAAGATGGATGAAAGAAGATTGACGAAAGAGATATACAGATCGAAAGTGAGTGGACGGGTCGGAAGGGGCCGCCCTAGGCGTACTTTTTCGAGTCAAATCGGAGAAATACAGGAAAAGGGCCGAATCTTAAGTACCCGAAACCGACGTGCGTGCATGACTCGATGTATGAATGTTGAAGAAGCGAAAGAAATTTGTCAAGATCGTAGCAAGTGGAAAGAAGTGGTCTCTGCCTACCCCTCTGGGAAACAGGCGTGATTTAATGTATGTATGTACGAAAAAAACCGCAAAACAACGTTGTACGCGCAAATTCTGTTGCAAATATCAGAATAAAACTAACTAACTATTTATACTGACTTATGAATTATTAGTGTTATCGCTCGCGCTACCGACTTACCTGTTTGTACCTGCCTACCCATTAGTTAACTTAGGAAAAAATCGACAACCTTATGTTTGCATATTCTATAGGCATCATACTTTTGATTGGTATGTACAAGTAGTTTTTGTGGTGTGTATAGAAGTAGAAGCGTTTATTTTATATTTTAAAGTTGATTGTTGACCAGAAAATTAAGTTTGAAGTTGCCTTGACTACTAGGTAGGGAGTTATTTAAACAATTTCAAGAATAGAAGATTGCGTGATATGTTAAAATGGGTTTTAAAAGTGCTTTTGGTACCAAAATATAAGATTCCGAGTATTTTCTTTTAAACAATGTGATTACCGGTAATTTACCGGTATTACCGGTAAAAATTTACAGAGACCGGTAATTTACCGGTTTTCAAATTTGGCCGGTAATTGCATTCCCTACCCAGGGCCGCTGGCTTCGTAGGCAGGGTCACTACCAACTAGGCCAGCGCCTCGTTATTATTTTATTATTTTGTGTTATTTTGTGAGTCTAGATAATTTTACACCAATGGTACTATTTTGAGATTTTTTACAGTGATCCTTATGAATTTTAGTGTGTATTTTCAGTAGGTCTTCATATATTTAAAATTCTCGTGTCACAGTGTTAGTAACGAATCTCCTCCGAAACGGCTTGACCGATTCTTATAAAATTTTGTTTGCATATTCAGTAGGTCTGAGAAAAGACCGTAAAGTATTCATAAGGTTTGTGTGAAAAATAAAATACACCCGGGCGGTTTTCTAATTATTTATAATACTGATCACTTTGACTTGGATTTAATAGTTTTAATTTTTAACTTTTGTAAGTTTTGTTTCATGTTTAAGTTTATTGTTTCGCATTTTTAAGTAGTAAGTATGTTCATTATAATTATAAATTTATGGTGTCCTTCGGTCATTCTCCACACAGACATTTTTATATGTCCTCGCACTTAAAAAATACAAAACATTGAATTCGTTCGGCATATCTTTTTTTTTTTACTGTAGAAGGTATTGAAGTGTACATGAATTTCCAAATACGTATTCAATACCCATCTGGGAGAAAAAAATATCAATACCCCTTTGTCCTTATTATCACGTGTCGCGTCGCACTTCAGAAATAACTTGCATACTTATTTCCCCTTATGTCATATAAATTTCTTAGGAGGTGGTGCGCTCTTCTTATGCCATTGCATCGACTCCTGTATGGACTCAGGTTCAAAGTGATGAACTCAAGTTTCAATTCCAGTAACGATTCGTCCCAATATATGGCTACAGTTATCACTACACAGGTCTCAAAAATGTTTGGACGCTTCAACTCGTTGTTGCATCTGCAGCGGTTTAAGGACGCACCTTGCACTGACTTTCGTTATGTCAAGATGATCGTTTAGGATAATCTTAAAATAGTAGTATCTGATACGCTAACTTTTTCTACCATCCAAGCCCAATAACGTTGTGCAAAATACACGACTCTGCATAATCTTTAGTTACAGTACGAGAACGGAAATTAAAATGTTTTAGGAATTTTGGTTGTTAATATATATTTTTTATTTATATTATTCTATAATTATATTTTTTTAGGATGGCTACGCCGTGTGAAACTTATGCGGTTACATTTACTCACGTTAACGCTAATACGATTACTCGTATAGTATTCTGACAGCCGGTCGAGATCTTGCTGAAACATAGCGCAGTCATGCTCTGATTTTATATCTCGTATTTTTTTGTGTCATCAGCATATAATAGAATGAATAGTGAATTTAGAATACAAGTGTCAATATTGTGAATGAAAGCAACATAGAGCAAGGGTCCGAGCAAGGATCCCTGTGGTACTCCGGAAGGGATAGACACAAAAGATGATCCTATTTTTTATGTACGATTCAATCCAACGAAGCAAGTTACCATATACTCCCAGCCTGGATAATTTTTGAACTAGTATTACGTGTTGCATATGGCTATAGTTTATATACCACCCAATGGCCTATTGCCGCGACGCTTGCTAGTTTTCCTGGGCCTTTTTCTAATGGTTACGTCTTCAATGTCAGAAGTTTGGACGGAACTAGGTCTGACTGGTGTGTCATCACCTTTTCTAGGCTCTTTCACCTTGCAACCGGGGCATGCCCTGGATTTGACCTTTGCTCCTGATTCGGATGACAGACCTACGCACAAGACACTTTTGAACAACTTGTATGAGCGCATGTTATTTTTTCGGACACATTTTTAACGAGTTTGTTGCATGAAATGCACTTAATTTTTTCTTACACAGAGCTCAGGTTACCAAATCACGACATATACAATAAAAATATTTGACTTATTCACGAAACTTTTGGGAAACTTTATATAGACGGTTTTAGTTGTAAGACAGAAATTCTGTTACGTTTTAGCGCAACGAAGGTAGTTGAAATAATATAATAGTGTTATACTTAGCCAAATAATACAATGTTCTCCCAGGCACACCAGTAACGCTGAAGGACACTTGCACCTGATTCTTCATAATATTACTTTATAGTATAATGAGTAGGTAGACATAAACCTATGAAAGAGATTAATAAATGTAAGTAACTATACCTATGGCCTCCAAAAAAACGCGTTTTCTCCGGCTATCCTTCCGTTCTCTTCAAGTTATTTTTTTTACTTTGATTAGAGACAATCTGATAAACCCGACTGTATACCTAAGTATAAAACCCATTTGATTATCAAGGTGAATAAGAAGCGAATACACCTGACGGCTCGTCGAGATGGGTACGGTTAGTCAATTGGGCTTTTTAGCTCTTGAACTCTAATCTCAATCTTAAATCTTAAAACCATACTCGATCATAATAGTAGTACATAAAATCTCCCTTGACTCGATCGTTTCTTAAAACTGGCTGATGCAGTATCAAATGACATCATGAGTTTAAATTAATCTAGTACATCAAGATACTGGATACTGTAACAAAATTTGACATAGTGCTGCAGAAATGGAATCTAGTTAAAGATCCTTTGTTTCAAAATTTTCATCTTTCATCATCAATTACGAAACAAGAATACAGCATAAACCGGTGTTATGATTTCTGCATAAGACAAAGCAAAAGTACGCTTGGGACTTGCCTATAAAGGTTTCCCCTACTTAGCTCCGCGCACCGCTAGGGTTGGAGCATCGTGGATGAACCTAAGGATCAAACCGAATGGTCTTAATCTTTTGGAGTTTGAAGGAATCTATCCTAGCCTTTGGTCGTTCGTGCGTGAGTTAAGTTTCTTAAGAAATGATTTTTGCATGGACTTTAATTCTAAACATACGCCACTTTGTAAATCGTAAACAAAGGTGGAAAAGGTGTCGATGTGTGGTGTCGTGTCTCTCTCAATGGCTCTATGAGTCCAACCGATTTGTCCCGAACCCGAGTCTAAGTTAATTGCAAGTTTATTGAGAGATAATTGAACTATTTTCGATACAATGCGTGTCGAATTAGTTAGTATGACAAAAATATAACTTGATAAGTTGTACAGTCAGCAGCATAAATAAGTGATCATTTATGTACCTTGTCACATTAACGTCGTGTTTGAAATGTGATACAAAATTGTGAAACGGTTGAAAGCGACAAGGTACAGAAATGATCAGTTATTTATGCTGTTGACTGTACTTTTAATATGATTTTATGTTAATATAACATATTAACGACATGTTGTCAAAATATATGCCCGTATGAAATTCACACACTATAAACTCGTACCCAAATTTAAGGCACATTGTTGAAGCGGTCACAAGAACACATTGATAATGAGGTGGGCCGACGCGCGTCGTCAATCCCGAGCGCTGTTCCAGGCGCAGCGAGCTAAAAGAGCAACGAGCCTCTCGGTGCACTGTTGCACCGGGCGTTAAAGTTTGGCTGAGAAACCATGAAATGTGACTTCTCTACGAAAACGGGACCATAAGGTTAGTATGTAGGTGTTGTAGGTAAATCTTCGTTACTCCTAATACAATTCAAACTCGATTCATAACAAAATAACTCATATAATATTCAGTGCAGTGATAGTTAATTTAAAAATGAATGTGTATATCACACACATACCAACTGCCGAAATCAGTGACTAGAAAAAATATTAAATAAACTTTGAAATGTTTATAAATACACCGTGTTTTTTTTGATTTACGATAACTTCGGCATATTAGTAGGTATATCCATAGAAACTAATTGGTAGATATGATTTTTAATTATTGCAAAAAAAAAAAAAAACTGTTTAGAACAAAGTAATTGAATGTTATATCTTTGATCATTCTCAAAGGGCCTTCAGAGTTAACTAATAGTGAGTGTCAAATACGTCAATGTTGGCGTGACCATGGAATTAGTAAGTAATATCGTACATCTGGAAGGTGCATTCCACCGATAACGCGAGCCGAAAGAAATGTACTAAAGCTTACTGCGTCCCTTTCTAAAGGTGACCATATTTGAATTGCAGTTTACGAAGAAATTAATTTTACAAGCCGGTGGGGCAGTAAACGAAACAATATTTACTTATTCAACTGATTGTTTTCAAAATCGATTGAACCTAACAATTGAAAACTCTTTACTCATAAGAATTAAAAGAAAATTGTTGTTATCAATTAAGAGCCTTTTATACTAGTTCAACGTGATTAACTGATTAAATTTAATAATTAAATATCTTTAAAACCGTAAGAGTTGTCATTTGTCTGTCTTTGGGAAATTAACTTTATTTGACCTAAAGAACGTTCCCTTAAAGTTATCGTAAATCAAAAAAAACACGGTGTATAATTGTTTTTCATTTTTATTTTTTTTTGTGTGTCAAATTGTCGCAAGTGTTTGTAATATTACCTATTAACTGTTTACTGTTACCCGTTTAATGTTTAATATTGAATTTTTAGTTCGTTTTTTGAGTCAGGGTCCCTCTGAAAATGCTGAGAGGGGTCCTATTCAACTTTTACTTTATTTTCTTTTATATTGTTTTTTCTTATGTGTGCGTTGAATAAATATTTTCTATTCTATTCTATTCTATTCTATTCTATATAATATATTTCCCATCCCTAGAAACTAGTTATTCATCCTAACCCCCCACGGAAATAGCCCCACCGAGCAAATACCCATTTCAATCTACCCAGACGTAAAAATCCTAGCCAGTCTCTTGAGCATTTAGTTACTAGAAGTATTTACTATTTGTTATATTATTTTGTACCTAAAGGGAATGATGGAAGTACCGACAACTGACAAAGAGGTTTCAGATCACTATGACATTCTGCAGGAAAATAGAGGAATTATCCAAAGGAATGACTTAATATCATGAGGCTGCAATTTTACAAGAAGCTTAGCGCTGAGCAAGGAGAAATCGTTAATTAAAAGTTTTGGCTTATCAAAAAAGATATCATGTCATAAAAGTAACAGTTTAAGATGATTAACTCTGTCCGCTTTAATACTTATGCCTATATTACATAAATTAGATTGTGTGTTCATTATTTAATTTTTGCATAAACATATTAATAAGTAAGTAGGTACTCATTTTAGCACAAACATATTAATAATTACTCCTATGAACAAATTTTCTATTTTAGTTTTCCTTTTACATTCGTTATATGCGCATTCATTTATTTTCAGATTTTAAGTATTTGTAGTCTTGGCTGTAGCGGGGGGGGGGGGGGGGGGACACTCGACTCTAACAAAAAAGCGTTAATATCCCTTGATCAAAAAGTTGTCGTCACAAACCCACAATATTTTTGAAATACCTATCCTACGACATCCCCACGTTACGTGTAGGGGAGGTACACTAAACATTCTTTTTTCAAGGTTTTGTTTTACCATTTTATTGGCGTGACTAATATGTATATTCATGCCAAATTACAGTCTTCTAGTACTAAGGGTCTCTGAGCTAGACTGCGGACGGACGGACGGACGGACGGACGGACGGACGGACATGGTGAAAAAATAAGGGTTCGTAGTTTGACGGATCCCTAAAACTAAACGCGAGGCTTAATAAAAAATGCTCGGTTTTGGGTACCTAGCTAAAAGTAAATCTTGTCCCAGAAAAACTGACGCTAATATTTTATTTTGATTGCAGATGAGGATGAAATTTATAAATACTTTATTCACTTCTCATGCTCTTAAAATGTTACTTTAGTTTCTGCACAATGGGACTAAAGCTCCTTATTAGGTAGCATTTTTTTAAATTTACTTTGGAAACCCCTAATCAACCAATCACGGTGTTTGTGAATCGAGGATCATCGCCATTTTCAGTGATTGTGTATGGACCATTTTTTGAGCCAACTGACGTGAAACACGATTAATGATTACGTTCATGAATATATTTAATTATATTAAGGATGAATTCATTTTATTATGCAGGGTCCAATCTGTTTAAAAATAATTTTGAAGTTTAAATCTGTTGGCTAAATATGCAAGCATTTAATGCGTCACTTTACAACATCAACGAAATCCGCTGAAATTTGTAAGAAACCTTGTTATAATTATAATCAAAATTGTCATCGACACAAGAAAAACTGCACGAAAAAATGGTTTTACAATTATGTTCAATATCGAGGCATTTCTACGGAAAAGGTAGCATTGGAGCTGAAAACTTCTACTAGAACCGTTCAAAGGGTACTCAAATGGTTTGCGGTAACTGGCAGCATACGACGACAACGTGGAAGTGGATGTAAGGCCGGGTTTGTTAATAAAAACATTGAAAAAAAGAGAATTGCCGCTTTACAGAAGAATCCTACCCTTTCTCTACGAGACTTGGCTTAAAAGTTTAAAACATCAAAATCAACGGTGCTGAGAATAAAGAAAAGTGATTCTATAAGAACCTATAAGCAGACTGGTCCCTAACAGAAACGCTAAATAACAACAACCTGCAGATAAATCTCGATCTGGAAAACTTTATTCAAAAATTACCAACACATAGTATTGTTCAGTAATTTATTGACGAAACATAATGCAAACTCAAACATAATCCTATGCTTATGTTGTGTGTTATAGAATGTTTGGTTTAACTGGCCCCTAGTTCCAACTTAGATGAAAAAAATATCGCGTTACTTGTTCTCGCCGCTGCTGCCTACCCTATTTATTTTTGTAACATGCATGGTACCCTCTTTTACTTATATTCAAGACAAAACTGTGTTTTCAGTAAGTGATTTTGTATTTTTTTTTAATTTGACGGCGTGATTAGCCTAGTTGGCAGTGACCGCCTGCGAAGCTGGTGGCCCCGGGATCGAACCGGATTCCCGGCATGGGCAAATATTTGGGTCTACATTGAATCCCCTATCGATACCACTTTGTTGGCGTGACTAATATGTAGGTACATTCATGCCAAATTACAGCTTTCTAGTACTAAGGGTCTCTGAGCTAGACTGCGGACGGACGGATGGATGGACGGACATTGCGAAACTATAAGGGTTCGTTTTTGACTACGGAACCCTAAAAATTGGTTTACCTGAAAACTTAACTGAAAACCAGTTTATGGCAATTAATCATTCGGACCGTTAGAACAAACGTTTTAAAAGTCTTGAACGGTTTCGTATTCAAGGTCTTAAGCGTGTTAGTTTGAACTACGTCGTGATTGTGTTAAATTTAACGAATTTATTTGTTCCTGCAGCGATATTTAATTTACGTGTTGAGTATGTATGTTAAGGCGGTTTATTTACGCAATAGAATATCACTTTGCCTATTTAGAACTAAACTTCATCTAATTTCTTTATTTTCCTATTCGGGGTCACGTTTATAAATTATTTTGATTCAATTTAATAGTGACTTTGCGTTAACAAAAACCAAAGTTATATCTATGAGCTGGACTTTTGGATTTCTCTTACATAAGTTTACTTTGGACTACTACACGCCATCCCCAAAGGAATCCAAGCATAAGAAATTCCATGTTGTCAAACATGAATAATTACTTATTTACTTCTCTACCATAACTAAAGAATGTTACTGTAGAGTAGTACCGTATCCTGACTACACTGAAAGTTAAGTGGCAAATTTTAATTTTACAAACAACGCGACGGTTGGTAAAAGTTATAATTACTCATCAAATCTTTATACATCTGCCAGGTTTTACTTGACGAAGCCCATCAAAGATGGCACGAAGCAAATCTGGAAAATTAAGACTGGTAGGATCGTCAGTAACCTTGTGTCCTTCAGAGCAGGAAAAAGTAGCCAACCGTCGGGCCCCTTCTTCTTTTTCTTCTTCTTCTACTAAATCGGTAATTATGTCTATTACAGTCTATAAAAAACCGGGCAAGAGCATGTCGGACCATGCTCAGTGTAGGGTTCCGAAGCCGTAACGACAAACACAAAAAACTATCTCAAAAATCAACATGTATGAACCAATTTTCTATTTAAAGTTATTTGGCGCTGTCTTAGATGATTTTTAGTAGGTATAATATAAACCCGTTAATGGCCTGTATCTGAGGAACTAATTAAGTCTACTAAGTAATGATTCTTTTTCTTATAAATTCGTATATAATATCTCAAACAAGAGCCCAGCTTTTAAGTGTGAGATCAGTATACCTATGTAGGTAGTTAGGTATCTAAACATTCTAAACTGCTTCAAACCCACTTTAAATTACAATAAAAGTTTAATCTTTTATAAAGTAATTAATACTAATTGAAAACAAAACAAGGGCCCGTAAATAGAATTTTAAGTTTTCCAAACGATACTCAACTCAAATCAATAATCTAATCGAAAATTTTTAAACTTTCAGATCGCAAATCGCAAACTTGTAGGTAGCATTCCGGGGCACGTCCGAACAGCATCTAGGCGCTCGCGCTCATGAGCGCGGCTGTCGCTCGATTTGTTACTTGGAGAGTTCGACTTCCCCCGCGCGTGCAGGCCCCCCCCCGTTAACAACTTTTCTATCAAAGTTATCATAGGCGATTTTGATAGGTATAAACACTTTAGTCGCCTGTATCTCAGGAACTAATCATGTCTACTTAGCCGTGATAGTTTTCCTTTAAAATTCGTTATATGCGCTTTCGTTGAAGATTTTTTTCAGATTTTTAGTACTTGTAGTTTTGGCTGTAGGGGGGGGGGACACTTGACTCTAACAAAAAATAGCGCTTTAAAGCTTAATATTTCATAAACGGATCCCTTAATCGAAAAATTGTTGTCATAAACCCTCAATATTTTTGAAAGACCTATCCAACGACACCCCACACTATGGGGTAGGCAAGAAAAAAAAAATACATCCCCACGTTACGTGTAGGGGAGGTGCATTAAAAAAAATATTTTTCAAAATTTTATTTTACCACTTTGTTGGCGTGATTAATATGTACATTCATGCCAAATTACAGCTTTCTAGTACTATGAGTCTCTGAGCTAGACTGGGGACGGACGGACGGACGGACGGACGGACGGACATGGCGAAACTATAAGGGTTCCTAGTTTGACTACGGAACCCTAAAAAACGATCATTAAACCTAATCACACATTCGAGACGTTTATAAAGTACCTACCGAAATAATAATTGAATGCTGAACTACATTATTGTTAGTCAAATTAAAAATTAAAACTCCGTTTGCACTGAAGGTCCTCCAACCTACACAGTTTGAAAAACAAATACATTCCAATTCCAAATACGAATCTATGCAAATACGAAAAAACCAGCCAAGTGCGAGTCGGACTCGCGAACCGAGGGTTCCGTACAAACCTTTAGATACCTTAGTAAAATTCACCCATCACAACAATCGAGTTAAAATATGTGATGCAACTAAAAATTTCACGTTTTCGGAAATTTTCCTTTATAATATGTGCTATAAAACATTGCTTCATGCCAAATTTCAAGATTCTAAATTGACTGGAAGTACCCTTTAGGTTTTGACTCCCTTGCGAATAGTTCGAGTTTGAAAATATGCGTATTAAATTGCTGGTTCTTTTGATTGCGTTGACATAGAACTTTGATTTTGTTACAGCTTAAAAGTAATATATGACTTGAGTATTTGATATGAATTTCAATTTAATATATCTACGCGTACATGAGGAAAGGGGTAGTAACTTTAAAATTATTAAAGATATTTATTTACATGATGTAACAAAAAAATTACGGTTTTCGCAATTTTCCCTTTAACTGAGCTATGAGACGTTGCTTCGTACCAAATTTTAAGATTCTGAGTTCACGGGAAGTACTCTGTAGGTTTTGATTCCCTTGCGAGTTTCGAAAATTTGCGGCATCTTTTGATTGCGTTGGCTTAGAAGTTTGATTTTTTCACACCTCCAAAGGACAGTAAACTTGAGTATTTGATATAAATTCCAGCTTGATAACTCTACGTATTCCTGAGAAAAAGGGTCTTGACAGACGAATGGACGGACGGATGGACGGACAGACGGACGGACAACAAATTGATCCTATAAGGGTTCCGCTTTTTCCTTTCGAGGTGCGGAAACCTAATAATATAAAAAAATATCATTAAAATGAACCTTTGTAATGTCTATAAAGATTATTTTGTTTTTAACTTTATATTTCTCTTAGTTATAATAACATTAATAACTTGAAAAATATGGTAACAAAATTGTTACAATTTAAATACCCTCCCAGAAATGTATTGATGAAAAATCATTACTCTATCGAGTTTGTACAGAGATCAAATGAAGCTTCGTTAAAATTATAAATGTATTAATGGATCAAACACAAAATAAATAGTTATGCCAAAATTGGGTGTTTTATTGAACTTGAAACCCTCAAAGCGTTTGCATAATATTTTTAGACGAATCCCTGTCATTGGAGGTATTCTTCATGACTATCTTGTATTGTGAATATTTATATCTAGTGGAGGTCACTGCACTGGCACCGTCGATACAGAGTAGTGTTTCCGTATCAGTCGGCGCGGTTCATGGTTCCTCTCGGACTCCACGTAAGATATCAGTGCGCTCGTACGTTTGCCCTCCTTAATCTGCGATACTACCACTCTTTTCCCTCAGAAACTACTCAATTTATACATATTAAAATAAAACATCTGGCAACAATTATGCTTCGAGAGGAAGACAAAACATAATGTTCTTGGTAAGGTGAGGTAGGTTTGGCCTAAAATTATTTGCTCTGAAGTAACTTTATCTAATTTGAACTTAAGTCAATTATTAATTTAATCTTACAATATTTTTATTATAAAATTTCACTTTATACATTTATGAAGTGAAACTTAATAATAATTAAATAAATTTCACTTTCTGCCCGCGACTTAGTGTACGTTTACCGTTATTCGCTCGTAAAATTTATTTTTTTCCGGGATAAAAACTATCCTATAACCTATATGTGTGCCAAGTTTCATCCCAATCCGTTCTGTACTTGAAGCGGGACTGAGTAACAGACATCTAAACATCCCAACTTACTCATTTACAATATTACATATTTATTATAACTTTTAAAGGTTTTTTTTTGCATTAAGTCAATGCAATACGGCGTTGCAGTTTTATCGCGCGATATTTGAACCATTCCTAGGCCTCTATTCTATTCGACCATATTGTTTAAGACATGTAATTTCGTGTTATTTTAAGTCGTGCGGCATTATTGATAAGTAAATTATCATAACGTTGATAATACGGTAACATGCCATAAGCTATAAGGTTTTACCGAGTGGAATAAACCCCAATCACTCAATCTGATGGAGTTACATCACACCCCTAGATAAAGTCCTCTCTTCTGATCTTCGATACAACTCTGAATACTAAAACCTGTCACGAAAATGTAATTAACCATGTCCATACATTTATTTTATTAGTATGTATGTATTATGTAGGTAGGTAGGTATTGTAACATTGGGCTCGGTGGTTGTATTATTGCAGTTTTGCCGCAGTTATCATTAGTATTGCACGATGTGTCGAGACCTTTCGAGACGGCTAGCACAAGTGGCCCGCCACTATCGCTCTGTTAACTATGTAGGAAGTAGGTATGTTGCGAGAGGTAGAGAGAGAGAAGCACTCAGCGACTAGCAAGAAGCTTGTCGTGTACTCACGATGTGCACCACGTAAACGAAGTGCACCGTCTACAGCTACCACTAGGTTAACTGGAAGACATTTATTAAAGGAATAAGTTCAAATATTTATAATTTCCTTTTGTGTTTTGTACAATGAAATTTTTACATATTACTAATGTTAATTGAAAATTGTACATTCACATTACTATATTTCTGTTTTCGCTCTTCTCCAACCGCTCCAATTGACGACCCACATCAATTTATTTTCATAATGCAACCTTCGCGCAAGAACGCTATTCAACAACTTCGATCATCTACTAACTTATAATTAGAACTAACCCGAATTCAATATTTGCCAGCACTGACGCGAAGGATAATAGGATATTGAATAATACAGATGTTTACTCAACTTAAAATAATTGTGATTATAAATAGTCCTATTTAAAACTTATAATCCTCTTCCCTCCTTCTTCTGATGGTAAGTGACGATAAACTGGGAATGACAACAGATTCTGAGACAGTCCACTCAATAACCCAAATTATAAGTTTCCGAAATCGAAAACGAACGGTGAGTGATTTAGGTTTCGTTATTATTAAAATCAATTAAAACCCATCCAACCAAATACTCGAGCGTTCAAGTTATTACGGTGTCTAGTGGTCTCAATATCGGTATGTCTATCCATTTGATGTGTGACATCAGTGACAAGGCAGCTGACGAACGTGATCGGCAACTTCAAGCGGCGGCTTTTAAATAAATTATTGCATGGCGTCTTTGAAGCAGATTTTATCCAACTACGAGTATATGTTTTGCGCTTAGACACGATGCATTCTGTGAGTGATGACGATTGACGAAATCAAAGAAAAGTCTAGGATTGACGTAAGTGGCCGGTTGGTCGCGTCATTGGCAACGGTGAAACAATCTTTACTGATGAAAGTGATGAACATTTATAATAAGATTTAAAAGTAACTAAAATAGTGCCTTACATTTTAGTATGAAAATCTATCGATGAGGTCGAATGCTACCCTGAAGTCCGAATTGTGTCCGAATTATATTTTGATTATTTAGATTTTCATTAAAACAAAATATTTTTAGATGTCTCATGTCTTTTCAGTTAAACGTGGAACAAAGTCAGCAAAATAAAATCGATTTAATACACTGCTGTAAATAAAAGCCGGCCAAATGCGGAGTCTGACTCGCTTTGAGGATTCCGTACAAACTTGTAGGTATGTAAATGGTTTGTTCATGACGAGAATTAAATCGCGAAGTTTTTTTTCGCTTTATGAGGAGATGAATCGAGAATCTCTTCTCTCTCTTTTTTAACTATAAAATTACGGTTTTCGAATTTTTCGCTTTACTTGTGCTATAAGACATTGCTTATTTCTTACCAAATTTTCATGATTGTAGGTCAAAAGGAAGTACCCCAACACACATTCTGTCTACTCTTGTGAATTATACTCAACTGTTTGTGTATTTTTGTTTTGGTTGACGGGAATTAAGCCCCAAACGGACTAGCTAAAAGCATCTGTTCTATTCAGAGGGCTTTTTTAAAAGTTTTTTTTAAACAAAGAACTTTATAATTATTAAATTTTTTCAATAATCATTCTAAAATACCTAAATATACCTACTCATAAATTACAACGGTAAGCATAAACAAAATGTTATCAATTTGCGAACAAATCAACGCATGCATGATCAAGGTATGTTTTACTAAAAAGCTCCTGTCCAAGCGGAGACCGATTCGGCATAAGTAAATATAAAATAAATGCGGTCCGTGGTAAAAAAGTATTTAAAAAAAAAGTATATTGGGAATGGTAACAAAAATCTATAACTCTCTCTATCAAGAGCTTCACATAGAGGTATTTAAGAAGAACATGAAAAGCAAACTAGTGGCACGATGAGTTTTATAGTGACAAAGTCTACCTAATTGTATTTTTTTTTTGCTTGCCTTATTGCCTTATTGTGACCTTCTTAATTCTTATTCTCTGTTTAATCTATTTCCAATGGTTGTAATTTTTAAATCACTTTGATTTTTATTCAATATAAGAATAATATGTGTTATGCTATAATGTAAACATTTGGTAATTTAATAATTTTAACTGTTTTTTTTCGTACGTCGCAAGGCAGAGCGTGGAGGTCGCTTAACCTAATCTAAGAACTGTTATGTATACTTACCTATGTTTCACAAAATAAATTACTTACTTACTTACTTTAGATAGCACCTACCGTAGTGCCAACATTGCTACGTTGTGGAGAATTTGATGTCGAGATATTGAAACACAACTTATAGTTATTTATTAGCTGAGGAAGCCGAAGGTGTACCGCAGCGTACTGTTCTTTACTAGTATGACAACAACCTTAGTAACTCCTGAAATCCTAAATTAATTTACATTTTTAAAAGTTAAATAAATCTGACCCGGTCAAAAGGGGTTTTGATGTGCTGTAATATTTACGCTTACAAACAGACTGACTTGAACCAGTATAGGGAAATTGAAGAAAAAATTAAGGCCGAAATTAGGGTAGCGAGATATAAATTTTATGAAGGAAAATGTGAGAAAATTGAAGAATTGGACAAGAAATTCGATAACTTTAATTTACATAAAGAAATAAAGGAAATGGCAGCTATCAGGCGAGGCTCAAAACAGTGTATGTTGGTGGACGACAGCGGACAGTTGGTTTCTAATGAGGGAAAAAAGAAGTCTATATGGAAAACCTATGTAGAAGACATGTTTGCGGACTGTACCAGAAGAGTCGCATCAACACCACAAAGTATAAATGGTCCAGCAATACTAAGGTCTGAGATACTCCATGCTTTAAGGAATGCTAAAACCGGAAAATCAACCGGACCGGATCACATTGCAGTAGAGATCCTTAAGCTAATCGAATACGAATATGTACACTCGCTAACATCACTTTTTAATCACATTTACAATACCGGAATCTTGCCAAAAGAATGGTTGAAATCTACCTTCATTACCTTACCGAAGAAGCCAAACGCCAAAAAATGCAGTGATTACCGAACAATAAGTTTGATGAGTCAGGTGTTAAAGTTGTTTCTTTCCATTGTGCACGGTCGAGTCCGTGTAAAGTGTGAGGAACAACTAGGAGCGACTCAATTTGGATTTAGACCGGGTGTTGGCACCAGAGAGGCATTATTCGCAGTTAACTTACTCGTCCAAAAATGCCACGACTTGCAGAAAGATGTATATTTATGTTTCGTTGATTACGAAAAGGCTTTTGACCGTGTTCGTCACGAGGTTCTTATATGTCTTTTAAATAGAGCGGGATTAGATGGGAAGGATGTGCGCATCATTCAAAACCTCTATTGGGGTCAAACGGGCGTAGTAAGAGTCGAAGGGGAAGAAACCGAGGAAGTGGCAATATGTCGGGGGGTGAGGCAAGGCTGTATATTGTCGCCCCTGCTTTTTAGCTTGTACTCTGAAGCTATCATTTCTGATGCGCTGGATGATCAAGCATGGGGAGTAGTAGTCAACGGTTGCGTGATCAATAACATCCGATACGCAGATGACACCATCCTTATTGCTTCAAACGCGGAGGAATTACAAATGATAGTGGACAGAGTTTACGAACGAAGCCGAAATGCAGGTTTAGCCATGAACCTATCAAAGACCAAATTCATGCTGGTGTCACGTAACAAAACCTTAAACCCTACCATCCGTGTCGCTGGCACAGCAATAGAACGTGTTTCCCGCTACAAGTACCTGGGCACATGGGTCACTGAAACATGGGAATCAGATCAGGAGATTAAAACCCGGATCAAAATAGCCCGTGCGTCATTTATGAAAATGCAGAAGGTGCTCAGGAATAGACAGCTAGATATACGTCTACGTGTCAGAATGCTCCAGTGTTACATATGGCCAGTAGTTTTTTACGGCTCCGAGGCGTGGACTATTAAGGAGGACACTCGCCGACGACTTGAAGCTTTAGAGATGTGGTTGTACCGCAGAATGCTGAGAATTAGTTGGGTTCAACGAGTTTCAAATGTAGAGGTGCTACGCAGAGTTAAAAACCCCCGTGAACTACTGCAAACCATTCGTAGGAGAAAAGTAGCCTACCTGGGCCATATTCTGCGTAACAAGCGATACCAACTGCTTCAAACTATTGTCATGGGCAAGGTAGAGGGGAAGAGAAGCGTTGGCAGACCCAAGATGTCATGGCTCGGGAACATAAAGACCTGGACAGGTGTCGCCACGGTTGAAGAGCTGTTCCGTTTGGCGAGAGATAGGAAGTTGAATGCAGAGCTGACTGCCAACCTCCAGTAGTGGAGAGGAATTTGAAGAAGAAGAAGAATATTTACGCGTCTAGGTCCTCGGACATCCTGTACCTGGGTGAATTTCAACAAGCGTCGAATTATCCTAATTTTGGTGGTATTTTTTATTTTGTTATTAGGGTTCACAATTATACGTTTAAGGGACGTCATTAGTCATAATTAAAACAGTGTTAAAATGGCCCTTCATTATACCAAGTGGTTTTTAAGACGTAACGATTTACTAATTAGTACCACCTAAATTGCTACTATCCACCAAAATTACTTTCCTAAGAAAAACTCACGATCAATAATAACATATCGGGCTAATTAAAATACAATCGTTAGGGAAACTTTCTTGTTATTTGTTAAAACCAAAAACGTGTATTTCTTAATATAATAAATAATTATTATTTGTTGTTTAAATAATTTTGGTGGAATCCAGCAATTTTTGCAATTTTGGTGTCTTCAGAAAAGCCACCAAAATTGTACCACCAAAATTATAATTTGTACTATTTTTTTTATTAATAGCTAATCTTTCAGTTTAACATCAATTTAACAAAATACAGGTAAAAAGACACCATAAACATACTTGAAAGAAGTATCACACAATAAAACTTTTAGCGAAATAATAACTTATCTAAGTAATCAGAATTAAAAAAATGTGTTCCATACCACCAAAATTAGATACTTATGTGCTTAGCGGGAAGACGCATCAAAATCGTACAAATTTTTCACCATCGATTGCTGGAGAGGAACTGAACGAAAAACTGACGCCATATTTGTTTGTTTAATCACGTTTTGTTCGATCATAAAATCAATTTCAATATTCACCACCAAAATTGACTATTTCGCTAGGACAGTTTTATTTACACTGCTCCCAGTTTCCTTTTATTAGCAAATGCAATAATTGTAATATTTTAAAATAACTTAACTAATAGGGAATACAGATAACTAACATTTAAATCTAGATGAGGCTTAATAACTGTGTACCACGGTTTATCAGTATTATGAGACAAGTACAGGACACGACACCAAAATTGATTTTGGGTTGAAAATATTTTTTTACGATAAATATGATAAGTTAATAATAATTTTAACTTTGGCTCAACATGGTACTATGTGCAAGATTATCTAGAAAATAAATAGTTTTCCAATATATGTACTTTACACCCCAATTATCACGTCCGCCGCTCAAAAATGGGGTTGGGATAATTACCCACCTAGTTATCATGCTTAATTAATTCACTTTATCCGTATTTTACGTTGTGACAAATCAAATTTAGTCGTTGCATTTCCTTAGAATAGACGCGTCCCTTATACTAACTCGGCGAGCAGGCGGGGACGACGGTAACAAGGAGTGTCGTGGCGTGTGCGCGTGCGGCGACACGCTCACGTCGTCGTCTTCATTATACCAAACAGCGTATACCTGCGTTAATGACACAGTGTTACGACTTTTCAAACTTGCCTAATGCCAATTCAATTAGGTACTAATCTGCTTTGAATTAAGACTTCATGGGGTATGGCTTAGATACAAAGAATCGTTATGTTAAGATAAACGCGCAAGCTTATTTATTTGGAATTAGTGAAATATTTCAAATATAATTATGTATAGGTACTCTTAAGTTTTGTGCTTTCAATTTACGAAATCTCACCCTACTACCTTTATTTTAACAAATGCATAAAGGGTCGTGCGAACAAAAATGAAAGATATTTGGTCAAGCAACAAATTTGTTGTTGTCTGTAAATATTATATCGTCGGTTTGTTATACAAGATCGAAATTATGTAATTTGTTTAATGTAAAATGAAAATTGGTATACTGGTTTTTACGCTATTCATTAGACACCCCACCCCGCCATCTCCTTTTGGTCTACTTCTGCTCCGGCGGCCATCTCGCAGGATCCATTCAGTGATAGCTTTGACCCACCGCACCGTTCCGAATGCATTCGGCTTAGTTTTCTTGTAAAAATGACTATGTAGCCTATAGACATTTGCAATCTCGACATTATAGGTATGTATTGATAATGATAGTGTGTAAATCCAATACGAGCAAATATTTTAACGACTGTTAATATGCTTCCTAATTAACATAAAACTACTACGGATGGATGTCGATATTACGGCAGTTCTGAACAAAAGTGAGAATTTGCAACCGCGCAATATAATTGCTGCTCGATGGACCCTTTAAGAAATAATTACGCAAAATGTATTGGAGTTGTTAACTTAATTCCTCTTTTATATGATTTGAAGAGCTGTGACCTACGTTTAGTTAAAATATTTGCTCGTATAACATTTAGTTGTAGCTTCATTTAAAAAGATATACGTGTTCTTAAGGGGTGTTGTTAAGGTCAAGTCAGTGTTGTTATTGTTGTACGTAATTTCGTTCCGAGTAATAAACGTGAAGCACCTAAATTTCATTGATATTATACCGAAATTACAAGAGTTCGGCTTTCATATCACTTATATCCGTAGGGGAGTTAAGTCTAGAAAATAACTGTATTAAATATAAATCCACATAAAAAAGCGCTATATTTTGTTCGATAATAAAGTTCTTTTCAGGTAGGTAAATTCCGAATATTGCCAAACTATTGTTTGTTCAGAAAAATACAGAAACTTAATGCACACTCCAATCTGGACCTTAAGATTATGCGGTAGTAAAACTTTTCAAATAAACCGTACCACCCTTGACGTAACGACCAGCATATTGCAGTGAACGGACACAAGAGTTCTTGAACGGCGACTATCGAACAGTCTCGTGGTTACATTCAAAACCTTCATAGACCCGCATATACTTGGCTACATCGATGAGCACAGTCAACAACATGGACAGAAAACTGCTATTAGATTATCTACCGTTTTATTAAATATTCCTGAAAAATACGCAAAATTGAACTTTAATTGGATAGATTGTAATTATATGGTCCACCGATATATAAAATAGGAGTCGCTATTTTCATGCAATTCTGACCCAATTTGCCTAGTCTAAGCCTATAAGTTTTGATTCTATGGAAGTCTAGAACATTAGAGTGCTCGAGATATCAAATGGGTAGATTGATAAGTAGCACGCTTACGGGAGTGATGCCATTACTATGTGCCTAGTGCCTACTAATTAGCACAGGGTATGGGATAAGCCACAGCCGCACATTATAATGCACTGCAAAGCCAGCACTTATGACGCTAATGGAATGATGGAAAGGTAGGGTTGAAATCTAACAATAATATAGATAAACCTTATTTATGCAAAATTTTACACAAAATCTATTTGATAAAATAGGTACGTTTTCTGAATGACGTGCTTTTTTCATGAGATTCTATTACAAATGGATCAATTAATCAACTACTTACCTAAATTGATGACATAAGATTCTAAATCTTTCCCCCGATAAACTACGGAGGAAGACAACGCATGCATTTCATTATCATTTTACTTGTTGTAAAGAAATGGAATGTCTCGAAATATCCCTGTTTATTGGCATCATCCTCACCGAGTTCTTCTTTTAATATAAAGTTCTGTAACTTTCAATAATGTGGCCGCCTTGTCTGTCTTACATGTGTATTTTGTTTTATAACTTACGCTTAAAACTTATTTTCTTGCATCAAAGTTTTATTTGCAAATAAATGTAGTTTTTAGAATCACAGAATTTATGGGCAGAACATTTATGATGTAGATAATTTATAAATTTCAGTGTTACGGCGCCCACTAAGTTCACGATCATCAATTAATTAGCACTGCCGTCTAAAACTACTCTTGAGTGCGGTGTAAGGTGCGGGGACTTAATTCAGGATTTAACTTTGTAATGTAACATATTTCGTGTGACAGTCTTAAATTAAGTGGAACTAAGTACCTTCTCCCCCACATGCTTTGAGTTAAGCTGCAGGCTAGGACAATTATAAAGTTTGTAATATGAGACGACCTGTGGGTACGGCCGAACTCAGAAGTAGCCGTACATTTTAGAACGTTGTCGTATAATACACTACTGCGACATGGTACAGCTACTTTTGAGTTCGGCTTTACTTGCTCCGTACGAAGGCGAAAGGAAATTGTTTATGGTTTATTATTTATCTATGATTTCTGAAAATGCACTATGCTTTATTTTAATTATACTACTAGTCACTTGTTTTATAGTAACTGCAAAGTTTCATATTAGGTATGGTTAAAACGGAAACCTGATAATCGCATTAATCGAATAACGATAAAAAATACGTACATAAATAATTTACCATGTTCCCATCGACGCGACTTACAACTATGCATTGCTAAAAAAGCCTGAATCATTGAAGTCTATAAAATGAAATCACTACTTTATTAATAAGGTGCGTAATTGAATAAACGGTTTAAAATTAAATACACATTAAGTAGTAAGTATATTTTTATTTACAAAATAACCTAGAGAAATCTTCTACTTATGTTATTAATGTTAATGCTTGCCTCGTAGATTATAATAAAGTGTGGCTTAAAGCAGATACAGTGCCAAAATAGGTTATTGTATTGAAATAATATGGTTCTGATTAGCAGTGCGCGGCGCCCCTGCTGCGCCGCGGCCGGTAGTGGTTTACGTGCGACGCGTCCTGGCGGGACGCGTTCACTTTACAAGCACACAACACCCTGTATTTTGCTCCGTCGTTTTTGATACTATAGCGATATAATGATGATATTGCTACCAGGTACAAGTAAACCAAAACCGATACCTATATACTATTTAAAATATTGATATTGTGCATTCCCGACGCAGACGGACAGTGTAGCGTGTGTGTCCGTGCACCTGCGTGTCTGTCCGGGCGCTACCGGCTCCGACGGATGGATCGATGCGGGCGCATTTTTAGGGTTCCGTTTCAATCCCTTTCAAAATGTGATGTAGCAACGAACGGACACAAAAATCAATTTTGTGTCCGTTCGTTGCTATACGCACGTGACTTTTTCTCAAAAACGAAGCATCGTAGAAACTTGAAATTTGCTAATATAAATTGATCTTGTTGACATGCAAATATAGATTAGTTCCAGAACTTGATATTTACATTAAAGGATAAGTAAATCTTTTCCTTACCGGTCCAGAATATAGTTTAAACTTTTCAATCCGGTAATTAGCTTAAGATTTATTAAGGTTTTAACACTATTGCTAAAGAACGCTCCCTTGAATTAAACCATAATACCGATATATTGACTCATCAAAAATAAGTCGCACCCTTCCTAATAATGCTCTGATGTAAATAAAATAGACGTCATTTGATGCATTTTGACCAACATAGGTGAAACATTATTGAGAATTGAATGCTAAGTTTAAGAATCAAACATGGTTATTTTTAGCTAACGTCAACGTTTTACGGCCAGTTCTGGGATACCACATGAAGAAACGAAGTAACATGTCATGCCATGTCATGTCATCGTGTCATGCGTCGTGTAGGGAAGTATGGGAAAAGTGGGGAGAGGCCTCGATGCATGACTCGATGTACGAATGTGGAAGAACCGGTAGAAGCGAAAGAGATTTGTCAGGATCGTAGTAAGTCAGGCCGATGATAATAATAATAACATGTCATCGTGTGCTAACGGGTTGGCTTAAAGTAATGAGGATTAGGTACATATTTTTATTATTCTTAAATCACTTGTTAGGGTTATATAGCTTTTTATCATATAAAATAAACTAAAACCAGCCTGATAAATCTGATAATCAATCATTACAGTATGGAAAACCTCCCCCATCTTACATTTTTCGTATCTTTCTTCTTTCCGTTTTCATCATACGTTGGACAACATCTATTTTTAATTTTTTTAGTTAATTAGTTGTTTTTGTACCCTGCGCTTCAACTGAGTCTGTAAGTAATTTCGCTTCCGCCCGTCACAGTAAACCAGTCTACTGAGAATTGCCAAAAAAACCTCCATTGGACGAGCTATACCGACGTTCGGACGGTTTGAATCCTTCGCTACGAAGTGACCATCACGCTCTTTTAGTCAATTCTGGGTGCTCCCTGCATAGTGATACTTTCTTCGGAACTTTCTGCACTTCTTTGGAATTTCTTTGAGGTTTTGGTCGGAATATTTGGGTCCTTTTTGACGCTTTAAGTGTAGAGCATTGTATTTCTTAAAAATAATATTTACTCACCCACGAGAAACATCATGTTTTACAGCTAACTTATCTGGGACTCACCCACTTTGTTTTCTGCAAACTTTGCCACTTTCCTCCGGTCTCGATCATTAAGAATGGGTGATCTTCCCGTTTTTGGTAAATCTTTAGTACTAATGCCAAGATCCCATCGCTGGATCGACCATTAAATCAGCTTTGAAGTGAGATTCCTCTTCAGATTTTTCATGTCGTCCAAGTAGGCGATAGACATGTTCATGTAATAAGTTCCTTGTGGATTTGTCTACTATTTTCAATTGAATACCTTCTCATTAATTTAAGCTAACCCGTTATATGACAGAATAAAGATTATAAACATGTTTTTTTACGACAGTGGTCTTGATGATATCTATAAAATTAAATATGAAAAAAATTACGGGTACGCTACATAATCTCAAAATGATTAATTCCGAATTTCATCGTAATTTCAAAATTCAGATTCTGAAAACTACGAATCTTCACTATTCCAAATCTAAAATACAACTTATTTAAATCTTGAAAAATCGTGTTCTGATTATCATATCCGAAATTGTAGAAAATAACACAAGCTTATTTCTAAAGTCAACTCTAACAACATACAGATCACCCTAACAAAATTACTGCGCCGTACCTACTGGCATCTATTCTCTGCAACGGTAACTACGACATTAGCCAACTGTTGCTCGGACCTGTAGATAATTAAGCGAGCGCAATATTTCTTGAGCTAACCACTCAATAACTTCGTATTGCCATCCGACTGAATTCCGAGAAATTTCTAAATCTAATCTCAACTTGATTTCAGTAAAGTTAAACGATATTTTAATGAAAGTTAAAATGTCCTACAGTGAAACTACGCACAGTTTAGTTTCAATGCCAAATGAGTAAATGATGTGAAATATGATAATAGGTAGATAGAATTAGTGCGACATTAATCGACATCCACCAAGTCGATGATCGGTAGTAGGCCAAAACAAATGCATAGTGCAATTGTAATTTATTTTGCTATCCTCTCAATTCTGTTTTCATCAAACATAAAAAAATGTGGAGATAAGTGTACCTATGTCTTTACGGTGCAGTCATAACAAAATTACTCCCTAAATGAAATAAAAAACCGGGCAAGAGCATGTTGGACCATGCTCAGTGTTCCAAAGCCGAAACGACAAACACAAAAAACTAACTCTAAAAACAACATTTATGAACTAATTTTGTATTTAAAGTTATTAGGTTCTGTCTTAGATGTTTTTAGTAGGTACAAACACTTTAGTCGCCTGTATCTCAGGAACTAATTAAGTCTACTTAGTCGTAATAGTTTTTCTTTTAATTTCGTGTTATGCGCTTTCATTGAAGATATTTTTCTGATTTTAAGGGTTTGTAGTTTTGGTTGGGGACTCTAACAAAATTTGCGCTTTAAAGCTTAACATTTTATGAAAGGATCCCTTAATCGAAAAATTGTCTCCACAAACCCGCAATATTTAATTGAAAGACCTATCCAACGATACACCACACTATGGGTACACGAGAAAAAAAAATACTTCCCCACGTTACGAGTAAGTGAGGTACACAAAACAAAATTTTTTTTCTACATTTTATTTTACCGCTTTATTGGCGTGACTAATACCTATGTATAATTCATGCCAAATCTCAACTTTCTAGTAAGTACTAAGAGTCTCTGAGCTAGGCTGCGGACGGACGGACTGTAAGGGTTTCTAGTTTGACTGCGAAACCCTAAAAAACTGTAGGTACGGTCAGCTGCAGAGAAAAGTAACCCGCCTGCATACAAGTTTCCTAGCAAAGGGGGTTAGATTTCTCTGCAGCTGACTGTACTAAGGAATAAACAATTAAGTATATACATTGTTTAAAGAAACAATATCGTATTTAGATGTTATTGCTTCATTAACTGACTTTGAATGTGCCCGTTAAACCCTAAATGACATGTAAAGATTAGTAAATTGAGTCTGAGCATTCAATTATTCCTATTTTGTGACAGTCACACACGAGCGCTTGAAACCTCCTTAAACCTTTGTTTCGATGAGTACTCTAGCTGATTGAACCGTCAGTCGTTAGTCCGGCCGCGCTCTATTGTACGCAGCCGTGAAACCGCAGCGGCGCCAGCGGCTGGCTCCGGGTGCTGAGATGGACAGAATAATGGCAATCCAGCGCAGCGCTTCGCCTTACTGCAATAAAGCCACCTGTTTGTAATTCTATTAAGCTTTGTGACTAACACATTAATTAGTTACCGTAGCAGAGCCTTCACCTAGGAAGATAGCTGTTACGTACCAATCTTCCCTCCAGACAATAGAGATGTTTGTGTTTACAAATACTCTTGGTCTAGGAAGAGGTGAAGAATATGAAAGGTTTTTGCTTTAAGGAACGTCCTCACTGAGAGCATTCGCGTGAATATTCGAGTGGTGTGAACGTTGAGCCGAGGGTTACAAAGCTCACACACCACTCGATGTTCGCGCCGAATGCTCATTACACGCGAACGCTCTCGGAGAGGACGCTCCTTTAGATAAACATATTAGTATGACGGTGGAATCAATAAAAAATTGGGATACACCCTATTATTGAAAATATTTAGGGACTTGAAAACAATTCAGAAACATTCATGATGACACTTTGAGTTATTAGTCAATTCATTAAATCATTTGAATTATAATTCATTGACCACTTGACAAAAGAAAGCCTTTGTGTGGAGTAAGCCTAAGTCCACTATTAATTACTATACCAATAACAATTTATTATATTTTTTCATCATTATCAAAATAACTTGCTCAAATGCAATAGCTTTATGTTGTCTACCGGATACCGATGATGTAGGAAAACGTATCGAAATTTTTATGAGGTCATCTTACACCGGCTTATATAAGTAGGATTTTTTATTTTTCTCTCCATCTCTCTCGTAAGATTTCTGGCATGTTTTCCTGCTAATCTACGCATGTTATTTGATATTTTATTTTATTTAATATTTATAGCTTTATATAATGCTAGACTAAGAAGTACCATTGTAATATGAAATATGTTTAAATAATGACTAACTGCTGAGTTTCTTGCGGCGGCGTTTCTTCTTAGCAGTGGTCTCCTCTTGGGAAGCGCTGCGCTGGTAGATTCTTGACGTGTAAAAGTGCCCGTGCGGCCTACTCACTAAATATATTTATGTTATCTTTTTTATCTTTATCTGATGTCAAAGTGAAAAGAAATACAAGTTTTCTTTTTCATTATTTTACTTTACAACTTTGTCGGCGTAATTTGAATATATAAATTTGCCAACTTGCAGCTTTGTAGTACCACGGATACACGGATATCTGAGTTAAGCCGCGGACCAACAGAGAGACAGACGGACGGACAAACGGTGATGTCGTGTACTTATAAGGGTTTCTTGTTAACTTTGGAACCCTAAAATCTACGTAAATGCCTACAAGTTCCATAAAATCAAAGCCCTTTTACCCCATTAGCGGTGATGATTTTTCACTTCAGTCTGGTTATCATTCTAAGAATGATCAGGTTATGACTTAAATTACTCAAATTACAAATTCAGATTTTATTTTTATTTTTTTCTTTTTGCTCATTTGTAACGTGATCAAACGCTACTTCTATTTTCTCGGTTCACTTTAGAGTATTATATTGCGTTTATGGTAAATCTCTCATGAGTTAATTACAACTATAACCGATGAATCCCTGAACAATTGCAAAACCCTATTACCGCTTAACAATTCATCTAGGTACATGTTTTGTTTCATTCGCGACACTTCACACTTCACTATTTGCCAAGTACACCTCACTTTTGACCTAACTCTAACTAAGGAGATACCGAATAAAAAGTTATTAAGACTACGCCGAGCGTACGCCGGATGTACAGTGGCGCCCTCATTACTGTTATTGGGTTTTCTAATTAACTAAAGAATTTCCTTGGAACCAAACAAAATGTGTTTGTAGCGCAAGTATAAACACAATTTATGGGATCCGTAACAAACTTTAATAACCATTCACCTTCGAGTTATTAACTTAACGAAAATAAGTGGCCACCTTTTCCCGTTAAGCTGACTACTCAAAGGGTAATTGTTATTAAAGTTTGTTACGGATCCCATAAATTGTGTTTATACTTGCGCTACAAACACATTTTGTTTGGTTCCAAGGAAATTCTTTAGTTAATTAGAAAACCCAATAAAAGTAATGAGGGCGCCACTGGACGCTCGGCGTTTGCTCGGCGCAGTCTTAACGAATAAAATAGACAAAAAATGCAGACGAATTGGGAACCTTCTTTTTTTTAAGTCGCTTAGTAATAATTTATCTGGGACTAATAAGAACCAATCTATTGACTTGCTCCAGCTAAAGAAACTGAGAGAATCGCTTGAACCTAAACTGATGATGATTGCAATCAAATCTTATTCCACCAAATCGAATTTCGATATAATATCTAGTATAAAGATTTATCGAATTTTAATAATTGGGCGAGTTTTTAAAAAACCTACTTCTTATGATTAAATATAGCGATGTATTTCCAAGACAACCTCGTGAAGCCCACGTCAAATTTCGTTACTTCGAAAATAAATTTTCTGTCAGTCATCTAAAGTCTAAAGTCACTTTGACAAATGTCCTAAATTTAGGACGTTGGGCCTCACGAGCAAATTTCAATCTTGTTTAGATGGCAAAAAGTGAGTGAGTGTACCGGGTTCAGCTCGCTGCAGTCTGATATTGGAAATGCATACGCATTTTTCCAATGACGGCGGACATTTTTTAGCCCCGACAAAAAAGAGCGTTGTTATAAATGTAACATATGTATCTGTCTATATGTGTGTGTATCTGTGTATATAGGTGTATCGGTGTATCTGTGTATGGATGTGTCTGAGAATCTGTGCGGTTGTGTGTGGTATCGTAGCTCCTGAACTGGTGGATCACTCTGAACGTGGTGGTTTTTAAAAGAAAATCTGTATTATGCCTACCCCTCTGGGAAACAGGCGTGATTTAATGTACATACATTTATGTATGTATATATTTTATGTGTATAAATTGAAATGTTCAATATGAAAAGCTTTTTCGCAATAAACATCTTAGTTAACCTCTAGATAGAGTCTTGACTCACTTACAATTGTAAATAATAACGGCTAGACCATATGCAGGCACTTCACTATTCAACAAGTACTTACATAAGGGCCGAATGCGAAATCAGCAGCTCGAGTGAAGTGGCCGAGACGGGCGTGCCTCGCCGCGATCTGTCGTCGGCGTTCATGTGAACATGTCTTGGAGCGTCACCAATAAATAAATATCGGTTTCACATGTTTCAAAAGTTTGCTGCTTTTTAGGGTTCTTTAGTCAACAAGAAACCATTATAGTTTCCCCACGTCCGCCTGTCCGTCTCTCCACAGTTTAACACAGAGACTTGGTACAAAGCTGTAATTTTACAAAGTTATATATACCTATTTAAATAAAGCCAACAAAGATGTAAAATAAAATCTTTAAAATTATGTTTTTGGGTACCTGCCATTCATGTACCAATGGAACCCTGACCCACCATAGAACGGTATCAAAGTGACATTATGAAACAATTGGCTTGACACTTCTTACGAATTAAATCATAAAGTTACTGTAACACAGTTCTATAGTGGGTATGGGTTCCATCGGACTGATAATACCTAAAGCAAAGGAAGCTCTTATGTACACGTTACTCATTGCCAATTTTGAGATTTGGGAGATCGTTTAGGAAATATTTAACTCGAAAAGTGTAATTTTCACCAGAGATGTGGGTTGCCCTAATAAATATCTGAACAGTAACTTTAATGAACGCTCATATAACATACTGAATGGAAAATTGGCTCGACTAAGTTGACTCGATCGATTCCTGAGATACAGGCGACTCAAGTATTTATACCTACTAAAAATCATCTAATACAACACCAAATAACTATACGAGTAAATGAAAAGTTTGAAAATACTTGTTTCTTTTTTCAGCTTTGGAACCCTTCACTGAGCATGGCAGACATGCTCTTGTCGTCTTTATCTGTTTTCTCTCTAACTCTTTTCATAACTAACTCTTTTAACAAAGCATTTAAGTAGAGTTGATTCACCAATTCGGAAGAAAAACGTATAATTTGCCATTTTAGTAATTGATATTATTATTATATTACATACACAGCAATGTTTTTCTTGAAAAAAACTTTGTAAGAGTAAGGTCAAAATGCAATAACTTAACTAACAAATATCGATACTACAACTCTTCAATCAACTTGGGTGTTATAAATCAGTTAAATCACCTAGGTAATACATACATAAAAGTGAATCGCGGAAAAATACATAGCGCATAACTTCCGAACAACTACAACTCATTATAATTCTTTTTTTTTCGTTATGGCCCGGTTGTCCGGGTATGTGTTGTTTGTATGACAGAAAACAGTTTAAAAATCCGGCGGGCAGCTCGCTAGAGAGTGTAAACCAACGCATCGGAGAACTCGCAGGGCGCTCGTCGCGGACAAATAATACTTAATTACAATCTGCTGGAGACACGACCAGACCTGAATATAAAGTCAGAAATATGATTATGTATATAGTATTAATAAACGTAAATAAGAGAGGTTTCAAATTTTGGACACTTCATTGATATGTAACATTACACGCCGTTGAAAACTCTGCAGTTCATTTTAAATCGTGAATGGTTAAAACATTATTGAAATCGTCAATTTGCAAAATTAATTATGAAACAAAATGGCTTCAGGGAGAACGTGGACTGGCAACACGAAAATCATTCAGCTAACCGAATACAATATTCAATCTATTTACCTGTCTACAACATGTACTATAGCTGAAGGTTATTCATAAATGATTTAAGACACGGTAAAACCATTTTGAAATAAAGCGCTAAAGGATAATATTCATTAGGTAATCGGAAGGATTGGAACACATCCCCGGCGGATCGACATCAATCGACCGCGTACGGGCATCTCCACAAAGGTAGCGGGCCTCGCGCGCTGACCGCAGTTCTCGACCGCTGCTAATTACGGCCCGATAATTGGTCCTTTCGAGATGCTTAAGTACTTGCTTTCTGTCTTTATAAGTTTGGTTAAATTTAAATAAGTATAAAGAGATAAGATAAAATATGTTTATTCAATAAAAATCTATAAATATACAAAAGAACAAACAGACTGGATGATCGATCAACACACAGCCATTAAAACCATTTTTCTTAAGGTTTTACTGCAATGGTAAATATTGCATTTTATGAAAATATCTACAAAAACCGTTTACCGTCTGCGGAGGTCACCCTCGTTTTCCCTTGTTCTGGTACGTCGACGACGTATTTTGTTCCCATATATCGCTTCACTCGCTTAGTTACAAAAGTCTTCAACTTATTAATACACTTAGCGGTCTGAGCGCCCAGACCAGACGCACTACGCTAGCTAGCGTTTCTCTTCGTTTAGTTTTTAAACCAATCGCGTCACTGGTAGATGACGTGATACGAAAAGTCACGTGATGTGCCAGTGACGTGATTGGTTTAAAAACTAAACAAATTAAAACGATAGTTAGCGTAGTGCATCTTGTCTGGGCCCTCTGATCACGTGACATTTTGGGTCCTTCCTAGTGTGTTAATTCTGGAAAATGTACCATTGGCGTGAAACTGTTTTTTTACGAAATATATAGACAGAAAACCATGCTTTTCAGCCAGTACTTTTTTGTTGTGCCAACTTGTTAAAATATAAATTATACCGGACACATTCTTGTCGAACAAAATACATATGGGTCTACCAGAATTTCATGAAAAAAAGGGAAATTCAAATTTAGGGCTTGCATACTTGATTTTCCACCAGTCTAATAAAAGTATGATGTGGTGGACTCAGTCCGCATAGAAGTCTTTATTTCTTTGGAAATTATTTAATTTTCCAGGATACAATGTATAGTACATTGCACAGACGTGATATTTATATAATATGCTGTAATGATAGAACAAACTGTAGAGGGACGAAACAAACAAATATTTATAATATTAATTTATACTTTGACGATGCGCTGGCCTAGTTGGTAGTGACCCTGCCTACGAAGCTAGCGGTCCTGGGTTCCAATCCTGCTAAGGGCAGATATTAATGTGATGAGCGCGAATGTTTGTTCCTCAGTCTAAGTATGTTTCTCTATAAAAGTATTTATATCGTTGTCTTGTACCCATTGTACAAGCCTAGTGCTTACTTTGGGACTAGGTCAATGGTATGACATTGTACCGCTGATATTTATTTATTTATTATGTATTAATTAATAACGGTGTGTTACCCACCTAACCCTTAAAACCAACTTTGGATTTGCATTTCTTATTTTTTAAGATCCTTTTTCTTAGTGTTCGATGGAGAGAAAATTCAAAATTATTGTTTTAATTTAGTCTTAACAAACAATCATGTGCTTTATGTATGTTTATTAGCATTTTGTTTAATAGACTTGAAAAGCTCAATGACGTATCGTTGCTTAGCTAACAATACCGCAAAGGTCCAAATTAATGTGTACAATATTGAATTTTCAATTATATTAAATGATTGACGCGATTTTTTTAGCCAAGCGACCATAATATGCACTTTAATGTTAACCAATTTCGTATTCTGAGGAAATGTGAGGTATTTCTTTTTTCTTTTATTTCTAATAAATAAGTCTGGAATTAAACGGCACCCCATTATTAACGTTTCTAAGCGGACTTTACAAAGGAACTTAAAGTATCAATATTATTTGGCTTCATTTACTAGTCTATTAAAAACACGACACTTAACCAAATATTGTGTTTGATTTACGTGTGCTTGCTCACAATTTTTACAGTACACGTGATTAACGATATTTTTCGCCTGAGATCGAAGGGCTTAACCCTTTATAGGGCAAAACTAAAAATAGACCTGAATTCTAGCCTCATTAGATTCCTCCAAATCGCACAAAATCTTTCCAATAAAAAATACAAAAAGTATTACTTGTAAGTGGTAATTTTTAGTAGGTACCAGGTTTTAAAATTGCCCTTTAAAGGGTTAAAGAGCATTTTCCCAATAACTAACGCTATATTTGAGTAAAAACATCAAACAATAACAAACTCTGACAAGCGGCGGAATTGACAGGCGTAAGGTAACATTGCCATATGAAAATCGATTTATTTTTAGTTTTAAATTATTCATGAGATTTTGGAAGACTTATACCAAAACTCATTAATTGCTACTACATAGATAAAAACCCCGGACGCAATGGGGCCCCTTCTTGTAGTGCTGGTATCTCCTAATCGGCCAAACCGATTTTCATGAAACCTTAGCTAGGTAGGTTAGGCTAGAACCACCGCTAGAAAACCTGCTTTCAAATAAAAAAACCGCACCCAAATCGGTTCACACGTTGACGAGCTACGATACCACAACAAACACATATACATTCACACATAGCGGTCAAACTTATTATACTTACCCCTCTTTTTGCGTCGGAGGTTAAAAATAGGTATATACATTGCAATAAATAACCTCGTCCTCATTTAAAGCTGGTTAAGAAGAAACTTAGTTTATGAATACCTATTTATTAAATTTGAATGCACCAAGCCGGTCGTGCAGGCAGATAGCGGAGAACCCGCATCTGCGCTGCTTCTCATCGGTCGTATCATTTCATCAAACACTATTTTCTGCTGGAACCGATGTTTTCAAGACATCTTAAACATTAAATTCCGTAAGTTAGATAAGACTTGGTAGGGAATGAATGCCTTTTGATGAAATGAAAATTATGCAGAATGATACTCTCGTTGAGAGGAGTTTCGATAAAATAATAGGTACTGAGAAACGACATCAACAGTCAAAGATCAGGAACAAGAGTTAAGGCGGCGGGAGGAGCAGGTGAGGCGGGCTTCAGAGGTTATTGTACGATTTTGGTTTTACTTTTGTGCAGTATAGTTTTTACATACATACAGTACTCCAGACTAGATTTAAGTGAAGTAACAGATTGAAACTGCCTGATATCCGTTAGTAACCGATTCCAACAAGCGAACCGTAGGTCCCGATATTTTGTTTTTAATAAATAGACTTTGATGCCATCTGTACCTTTAACACTAGTAATAAATTTGCTTTTGAAACACGGTCATTTAGGAGTTTCTACGGCCAATCCGAAAACTAAACGTCCGTTAAACTCGACTTCCGACATTTCATTTTGTTAACATATGAGCACACATTCAGTTATGAACTATTGTTCTACTACTTCTACTATTGTAAAGGAAAAAAACGCGTTAATAACCTTATTTTCTCGAAGAAAATTATTTTAAGCTAGTTTTTATTGTTTTCGCCGTGTTTCTATCCCATAAAGTGAGTAAAGTGACGTAATTGAGTATATATTGGGAAACGTTTTGAGCAGTGTTATGGTTGATTGGACGAGCGCCGGCTTGCGCGCGACGTCGCGCCCGGCGAGGTTCGCTATACCGTGGTGTGAATAACGACACACACTACATGAGTATGTGACAGAGCCGTTATTCTAGGGGTAAGAACCATATCGTCTTTAACGTGTTATCGAATTGTTTGTAACTCGGCCGCCATTACAGTCAGGTAAATAAGAGCTATCAAAACGAAAATACGATAACAAGTCAAAAACGATATGTGTTTTGGATATTTTCCAAACTACTTTTCCATTACGTCACGACAAGACATTGCTTTAGACAGTATCAGGCAAAACTTCGGAAGCAATCCAACCATTTTACTAAGGAGTGAGGATTACAACTGCTTCTTTTATGAAATGTGACATTGGCGTATGAGGGCAGTATATAAATGTATAAGATAGAACAATTAAACAGGAAGGTTTTTATGTGTATACAATTCTGGATTATTTACGGGTGTAACAAAAAACTCACATAAACCGAAGCGAAGCAAGCGCGGTTCGCTAGTTATATATAACTAGCGAACCGCGCGTGAGAACCTGGCTAAAACTTATGTACCTACAACGAAAAGTAGATTGGCCCAATTTGTCGATTTGATTACCGGGAAAACAATAATTTGTGTATTTGTATTTGTTTATCTTTTTAATAGGTAATGTACAGTACTGTCGGCTATTGCCACACTTGCACTCGCATCGAACATAATGTTTATAAATCAGTCGTGTTGTAACGGTCCAAAAATGCCCGTTTAATTCGCAAATATAATTCATTTCAGGTTAGGCTCTAACGAGAGTAAAATTCATTATACATTAAAGATTACTATAAAAACTCTATTCGCTATAAAATAACATCATATCTAAATATAACTATTTTTTTATGATCAAGCATAATGACAAAAAATTTAATCTCGAAATACAACCTTACTGTTATCGTAATAAGGGCGCCTTTGTCCTTGCGCGTACGAACGCGAGCTAAACAGAATTTCATTAACAATTACGGAACAGAATTAAAATATCAACATAAAAATAAAGACTATTGATATACACCGTGGGCCCGAATAACCCGAGGGATTTTAACCATCGATTTTAGAGCCCAATTGGAGTATATAAAGTAGTATAACATGTAGTCCAATAACGCACGATTCCCGAGATTTTTATTATTTAAAAATCAATTCCATAGTTAATTTAATTTGAACTCTGTCACCTTAACCTAAAGCATTATTTACTAAGAAATCGATTAATTAATTTATGTTGTATGTTGATGATAGTGCTACTTACAACATGAATCTTTCTTAGTAAATAATGCTTTAAGCTAAGGTGACAAGAGTTCAAATTAAATTAACTATGGAATTGATTTTTAAATAATAAAAATCTCGGGAATCGTGCGTTATTGGACTACATGTTATACTACTTTATATACTCCAATTGGACTCTAAAATCGATGGTTAAAATCCCTCGGGTTATTCGGGCCCACGGTGTATAGAAACGAGATGGAATTACATAATTATAGCGCTTTTGGATCGGTGCTAGTTTAGGTGCATTAGGAGAAAAATAATTAAGAAACACATAAGTGGGAATTCTATAATCCAATAATAGCGCATAACGAAGGAAAATGTGCAAAAAGATAGTATGACATATTTTTTAAGACTGAAATACAATAAAACTCTTATCCCATCACTTTATTTAACACTTAGTAGTCCAACCACAAGTAGGAAACCAAATTATATGGCTTGCATTGGATCCACAGGCTTTTGCTTACAGCACATCCCTTGCTAGTTCGGTTATATGTTGTAGGAAGAAAAACCTTCAATAACATCGTCAAGTCAGCAGGGTAAATCTTCTCTAATATATGAGCGGGTGTGTAATTTCACAAAGACAATAAATAGGATGCAGGCTGAAACAAACAAGATATTCAATTAGTTACTGAAGCATTAGGTAAACATCATAACAACTAACTTAGGGACTACTTTATTAGGTCATCTAAAGGTTTTAACTCACAAATACATAAAATAGTTCAAAATATTAATAGACGTCGATCATAGACTTACGTTTTACGAATAGTACTCCTTTTTAGTAAGATAGACCAAGCCGTCGTTAGACGCGGAGCACATTACATTACACGTTATTATTCACCTCGTTTGGCACAATTATTACACCGTGTGATCAGCTGATCAGGAGTTTAACACAGTCCCACACAGCATACAGGTTGGTCCAAATAGTGACGTCCAAAATTTTTTTACAATCCTGTTGTTTTGTAGAGCTAAGTTCTCCGGGTATTGAAAGGGAAGTATAGTAACAGAAGTAGAACCCCTTGTAGTAGAAGAGAGTGTAGAAGTGCCGCCTCCGCCGAAGAGAGTGCGAAGAACACAAACAACATCACGAACACATCGAATGTACAGTATGCTGAATCATACGATTAGAACATTATCAACGAAATTGAACCAATTAATAGGGGAAGAAAAGAGTACCAAATCAGCGGTACTCGTGTCGTCCATTTTGTCTGTCCATTTTAGTGTTTGTGCTTATTCTATAATTGTTTTTTTGTTTGTGTGACGCTTTAGGTAATGGATGGGTAACGCTACGAGTTAGCGAAAACAGCTAACATGGCACGGGCTGCGGGAATGGTTTAATAATTGGTGTTCGCGTTCTTGTGTTCCTTTTGTTGCTATGATTTGATTACGTAGTGTCTGGGTAACGCTACGAGTTAACTAAAGCAGCTATCGTGGCAGGGGGTTTTTTTTTTATGGTTATGGGATTGTGTTAACAATTGGGTTCGTGTTCCTTTTCTTGTTGTGATTTGTTTACTAATCATGTTGATTTTCCAGATCTCTGTACCTAATGACGCCTACTGGTAGTCTACTAAACAGAGCTCCAAGGCAGACATTGAAAACGATAAAATAACCTACGCTTACATTTTGGTTATGGGATGGAATCGGAAGGTTTCTACAATCAAGAAACGTACGATTTATCTCATTAGCCAAGTAAGTCAGGAGGGTTACGCGCAAAAGGTTCTGACGCCTTAACTCGGTACGTCAGACAACGCTGGTGGTATTCCGTATATTTGCTTCATAGGGCCCCTTGTCGGATCCGAACCTGTAAACAGTAGGTGCAGACGATATGCAGATATACCTCTTGCGTTGGACCCCTTATTTATATATTTATATATCGACCACCTTAGGTATTTACTCCGCTTTGACGCCAACTAAAGGCTTTTATTAGCCGGCTGAAAAGTACTTAGGACTAAGGTAAATGTACGTTTCGACGAACGCTTAAGACCTAGGTGTACGTTGATTTTTTTAATAAGATCTGGGATTTTTATACGGTTATGATCCATAGAATAATGGTAACTTTAATAAATTTGTCATCATTTTAATGTATCTGTAAATAAATTACATGGTTAGAAATATGTTTAAAATATTTTTAAAGGTGTTTGAGTCGCGTAACCTGGTTTGTACCATATACCGAACTAAGAAACTTGATTTGCACATATTACCGAATCGGCCTGCCGTATCACCGAACTAGGGAAGAAATGTATGAAGTTTTGGCGCTGAGTGGTGCTCAAACTTTAATGAAACAATAGGCATTTTTTATTTATTTATTCAAATGGTAGCAATTTTAATGAAATAGTTAATATTAGTCGATAAATATCAAACTCCAATATGTCCTTGAAGTTTTGTATACGAATTTAAAACTAATATTTAAATAACTAAGACAACCGGCCTAAAGTAATTAATTAAGGAGTTAGTTAATCGACACGATACTAACAAGACCAAACATCGCCTATACTTTAATGCTTAACAATCGAGATTTTCGCCACCTTACGGCCCCATCATCAGCGGCTCCATATAAAATTAAATATGTATAAAAAAAAAACTTCGAGCTAGTTTTAAAACATTAACGGCTTAAATGTTGAGAAGCGCTGGCCTTTACGAAAATGCACGAAAAATAATACATTTTAGTATCGGCTTAGCTGTTAATGGATTAAGGATCATATTCCAATGAACATCGTTCTGTATTTTGGCTGAGGCAGATATGGATTCGGTAGCAGAGACCATGGGTACTAATCACCGAACGCCTTTCGGTGAATTGGACAACCCAAAATATGTGGAACCTATCGAGCGAACACATTTAACAAATAGTGTTTAGACGTAAAAGTATCGGTATAATTACAAATCTGACATTATTACTAACAAATAGAACTATTATGTAACCATGAATACATATCGTTTTTGCTGCTATTGCTTAAAAGGTATATATAATCTTTTTTTTAAATACCCTTGCCAATAAGCTTATTTTCATGTCAAAAAGTCGTAAAAGTTATAAATTTCCAGCTAAGTTTTTCAAAAAATGTCTAATTTATTGATGTTCGGCAATTACTCAGTAAATTTGGAATACTTCTAGTTATTCCAAAAGCAAAGTAGATTATATAAGTAAGTCATGACCAACCAGCAAATAAATAATTAAAAAAACATACGCTTTCCCTGATTCCGAACGTTGTTCGGTAAAACCTTCCACTCAAAATAAGGGTTAACTCATCACCGAATTCACATTTTTGCTAATTTCTATAAATATGACTGCACTAAATTCACTTCATTTGTCAGAACACAAAAACTGATTAAATAACAACACAGAAAAACCACATTTTCAAACACAAAGGTAACCTAAAACGGTTTTATGACCTTAAGAAGTATACGCGATTTCTTAACGATTTTCACAAGGACTCCCCTACAAAACGGCAATCCACCGACTTGATCGATTGTTGCGTCCCGACTGAGACAGCAAATGGCCGGTTTTGCCGCGTAGTGGAAGGGATAGGTATCTAGCTAGCGGAAAAAAATATTACAACGTATTATCAACTGTAAGTACTAGACTAATAGCTTGAAAAAGAAGAAATTCGGTGATACGGCAGATTCGGCGAAGCGTACGTTTACCTTACACACAGGAAACTTGGTTTTCCGAAGTCGTTGTTATGATAGGTTTAGCTGGTCTAGAAGGATATTCTTACACCGGAATATTCTAACATCACACACACGTTTAACGTAATCATAAAAGACAATTTTGGACTTTTAGTTTGATTTAAAACAGTAGAATAGTAGGTGCCTAGGGACCCTAGGTAGATAGAAGTTCTCTCATTACACCGTGAGAGACTTATAAACACGTAATGTGGATAGCTAGGCATATTTTATTATGTTTACAAGGTTTGTTCAACTTTGCCAACGCCGCTAACGCTATGTCTAAAACTATTGAAGTTAGACAAATAAAACTCAAATTTGGTTTTATACCGCCACTACTTATAAAGAACGAAATATGTAGTTTTATATGAAATTTGGTAATCGTCATAACAAATGAACCTGGGAAATTAACTACTTAAGCATACCTAGTTTTATTCTAAGGAGATATTAACTTATTTTGACTCTATTTAACTTTATTCCTAACCAATAATGCTCATGTAAGCTTATCAGAAAGTAAATATTTCTCGTCTGTAGCAGTGTAACTTCATCGGCTGGTATTCTCTGTTCAAACTGAGTTACGACTCGGCTGTACTGCCTACGGGCACCAGTCAGTCCCTGTTCAGCAGAATTATCATGCCTTTCCCAAGGGAACCTATGCATAAAGATGTGCATCTTGTTAGCCAACGACACTCCTTCTTGTGAATGTGCTTAAGTATATCAATAGTAACGAGACTGGAAAGCTTTACTATAATACCTCATACCTACATTTGAAATGAATAATTGAGCCTGAGTGATCTGGTTTCTCCTATGAATAATAATAAATATCTACTGCAAATACTGCTACTGACCAGTTATAATATCATCAAATATAGCTACCTGATTGTAAGCTCGTAACGGACTCTTCAATATAATGCTAGGACAAAGTTCCTTAGCTAGTGATATGTGTTTATTTCTAGTCAATGGCAGATAGCCAAATATACTTCAACATTGAATGATCCTATGAGATTGACTGATTTCTCTCAACCTACAATGATTATTTTACTACGAGTGATTTCTCTGTTTAACACTATGGGATACGTCCCCTGCTTGGTATTACTCAAGGGTATACCAGCCTTATAGTCTGTGAGCAGTTGGAATCACTAACCCATTCCTACGGGAACATACTACAACAAATATCTACAATTGACATAGAAATCTTCATCAGATCCAGCATTCATCATGACTAGAAAGAGTCACAATCATCTTAAGGAATTATTTATTATAGTTATAATTATAACTGGGCTCTTCATGAAAACTGCACTTAATTGATATAATATCAAACTACATAACCTTGGTCTTAAATGACTACTAACCTATCTACATCTTAACAGTTCGACTTTGACACATTAATAATACAGCTCCTAGTATATTATATTTCACTCCTGCAATGGAGTAAGGAGCCTTCGCGAATATTCCCTCTTGTCCATTGAAAACTGATGACAGACTATATTGACTAAATTATTATTAACAGCTGACAAAGACTGTAAAATCTATGTCCCACCTGGAAAGAAAAGATTTAGCAGCGCTGGAGGGATGTCCAGTCAGGTAGACGAGTCCCACAGTCATGAGCGGGAAGTCGCGGGCTCTGGCCGTAGGCGCAAAATAAAATGCCTTAAGCATACTTTCCAGTTTTCAACCTAACAATCACTAAATAGACCTAAAGACTTTGACTGACCTTTATTAGTTATAAGACCAATAATCATACACTTTTATTACTTCACTTCATTTCTCACTTAATCTTGTAGGCTAAAGGGATAGGTTTTATTCAAGTAACTATACCATTCTGATAAATGACCTTTATTGCACATAAACAATTACAGGACAAATAAATTTACAATAAATTAAAACTAAAATAAAACCTACTTATCACTAAACTAAATACTATAAAATTAAAACTAAATAAAAACTAAAAACTAAGAAAGGGCCCCCGTGGCAAAGTACCACAGATGCTGGCAGCATTTCCTCGTTGTACAGCAATGCTTAAGCGTTGGCCGAGGAAGCTGCCAGCTCTATGGTCACCGTTGGTTTCTATTAGCCTTTTTGATAACTCCTTAAAAAGGCTAATAGCACCGGGTCCCCACGGACCAAGGGTCTCGACGCCGAAAGGAACGAAGTGATATTCCGCACCGAGACCCTTGTACTTATTATATGCATGAAAAGTTCTTAGGTTACTAACTAAACGGTTACACAATGTAGGTTCTTAGACACTAGACGATCATATGGCCAATTCGACATTAATTATTCATTCTTACTCTTTATATTTAAAGGTAGAAAGTTTTAGCTTAGTTTAAGTATATTTATAGTTTCAGTTTTTTAATTAGGTAGGAGGTTTCTTTAGGGAGGGTTACAACCAGTTTTTGACAATGTATGAAAATTTAAAAACTATTGGAGGAATAGGCTTCTTAAAAATCGATCCCTGTAGTTAGATTAAAAAATATGTTACAATTAATTAATTATAATTAAGTTAAGATATGACCTTACTTTGACCCCTTAATGCCAGTCCGAATTGCGCTATATCAACCTCTTTCGTGGTTGTACATAATACATATAAAACCTCTCCCACATTTTATTTCATAAGTACAATTTAGATATCTAGCTGACACCTACTTTCGAAGACAGCTGTTGTCATGTCAAAATTATTTGTGTAGAAATTGACTGTAATTGATCCTTTTCTAAAAATATTCCTTTCCTTTCCGTTTTATTCCATTTCCTTCTCCCTTGCTCTTCCACGAAACCTGTCCTTTAAGCAGAGTCTCCCTCACCAAACTTGACATTGGCGAAATCACTGCGGAACGCCATAAACAAAAAAGAAGAAGAAGAAGACTGTAACTGTTATGATGAAATTAATATATTAATGAGACCATTTCTCTTGTGAGGTATGTGTGATGTGATGAAGGTTAATAATTCGTGTGGGGAGATTTTTCAAAAGGTTCAAAACAACGGCATTAACATGTATTGTAGAAACTCATGATTGGAAGTATGGGTATTTCCTACCAATAAATTTAATGTGAATATGTTCAGTGACTCTACTCTAGAAACAAGAGTCATGCAGGTTGTACTGAATTAATTAAGGTGCAGGTAATAAGACTAATAAGCAATGGCTGCATGCTTAAGATACTGTAAAATAATAAATGTATTGTATTGCGATTGTTTGTTTACATTATGTTTGAACGATGCTCATCTATTATGATTTATGAGTATTATGAGTTATGACTTAATAAACAGTAAACAAACGTCTTTCTGAATCTTAGACGAAGTATACCCATTTTTCTAAGTAGCTCCACCTTTTTTGCGCTGTAAGTAGGCGAGGTTAATTTTATTTGATAAATTATTTTAAATAACAATAACGCTTTTAATTACGAAATGCTTCAAATGGATCTATCCTAAGAAAAGGCTATTCTTTCGAATAAAAATGTAAAAGCTAGCAGTTATTTTGTTTGGTGTATCCCAATTCAATTGGTGTGACATTTCTTTATACATTCATTTTAAAGTCCTAACTTTCTGCCGTCAATGTGCATATAGTATGAGATTGCCATGTACATATAGCTCCTAAAATATGCACAAACTGCTTAACTATCTTTTAGAAAAATAATGTGTTATTGATTTTAAAGTAAAGCTCAATGAATCCCGAACTCAGAACGCTTACCTGCTGCTCTGAGCATGACATGATTATCTGACTGACCATTTGTAGTAGTGAATGATGTGGCTTTAACACGTACCGTAAAACTACACATCTATGGTTCTAGCCTGCAACAATAGTCCCATTTTACTTATCACATTATTCTAAAAATATAATAGCTTTAGCTATAGCTAAAGATTAGAAAAATTAATTTTAGGCCAACCGGTACATATACCCATCAATAATAGCAGTAAGGTATCATATTTTAGAATATTTATTTTATATTGTAGCGTATCAATTTATTTATGAAAATATTATTTATGTTATTAAGAATTTAGATTCTTTCACCAAGAATTCTGACATACATAATTTAAATAGGTACTAGAAATAAAAATAAAATCGCTATTCGTAAATTCCGCGTTCGTAAAGTATATAAATAATTTGTTGGTCAATGCATTCATTTCTATAATAAATTACCTGACGTAGTTTTAAAGTTACCCTTTCCAGCACTTAAAAATTACTTGAAGAAGTCGTTAATGTCTAAAGCGTATTATATATAGGGTCGAGGACTATCTAACAGACAAAAATGCATGGTCTAAACCCGAAACATAGTCAATAATAATTTGATCAATTACAAAAGCTTTATCTTGTCTAGGGGACACCGTTGATGTAGGAAAACATATCGAAACTTTTATGTGGTCATCTTGCACCGTGTTATAAGTTATAAACACACATATGAGTAGGTTTTAGTATTTTTTTTCCTTTTTCTTCCTTTATCTCTCACGTAAGATTTTTGGCATGTTTTCCTGCTGATCTACGCATGTTATTGGATATTATATTGAATTTAATATTTATTGTTTATATAATGCTAGATTAAGTAGTTAGTACCATTGTAATATGTTTAAAAAATGACTGACTGCTGAGTTTCTTGCGGCGTTTCTTCTCAGCAGTGTCTCCTCTTGGGAAGCGCTGGTAGATTCTTGACGTGTAAAAGTGCCCGTACGGCCTACTTACTGAATAAACATCTTTTATCTTTATCTTTTTAATAATGTAATGAGGAAAATTGGACTATTGTTGCAGGCTAGGACCATAGTTGTGTAGTTTTACGGTACCTACATATAATCTATAAATATAATTATATATGAAAATTAAAACCTTTTCAGATGGTTGCCGTGTATTTACAAATTTTATTTTTAATTCTATAGACATGTTTTTAATACTACACTAATTTGTAACATCTAAAATATGTAATTATGTATGTATGTATGTATACTCTTTATTGCACAAAAAAACACTGGCAATATAACAAAAAACAAGTGGAAAAACGAACTTATCTCTTTGAGCTTTATAGGTGATGTAACCTTTGTTTAAAACAAATGAATAGATGATTATGATTAGCTTTAATTTCTTGCCAATTAACGTTGAAATTAAATAAAATGTAACCAATCGTTTATGGGAGCAATATCTTACATAAATTAGGCATCGGAGTTTTTGTCGCACGGTAAGACTATAGCATGGGGTGGTAATGTTAGATAGTACTTACCTCCTCGTGGTCCACCCCGGGCAACGCTTTCCTCCAGTTAGCGGCTAAAGCTATCTGACACCTTCGGTCCGCCAGACTTGCTCTCACAGGGACTCCTGGCGACTTTTCCTGCATCAAAACTAAAAACATGTCTTCCAACATGCCTACCAAAAAAGGTTCTTCTCAGAACCCCCAGACAAGGCGTATCGGGCCTTGAGCCCTTTTACTTCAAATAAATGTCGAAGGACTTTCTCAGTCCAAATGTGACTATCTGCTAGACTAACGGGTTGGCTTAAAGTAATGAGAGGGTATTCAATTGACAATAGCAGGCAAAAAAATAATACAAAAAGGATTTTGACAGCTATAATAAATAGAAAATATGTCAATTATTGTTAAAAAGGCAAATAATGATTAGCTGTGTTAATAAAAAATGTCCACAAGGAAGTCATTACGTGAACATGTCTATCACCTACTTGGATGACGTGAAAAATCTGAAGTGGTCTCTCACTTCAAAGCTGAAAATGTATCTCCATCTACAATTTAATGTTTGATCCAGCGGTGGGAATTTGGTATTAGGACTAAAGATTTACCAAAACGGGAAGATCATCCATTCTTAATCATTGTAACCGGAGGAAAATGGCAAAGTTTGCACAAAACAAAGTGGATGAGTCCCAGATAAGTTAGCTGTAAAATATGCTGTTTCCCGTTGGTGAGTAAGGAATATTTTAAAGAAATACAATGTTCTACACTTAAAGCGTCGAAAAACACCCAAATATCCCGACAAACAGCTTGAAGAAATTCCAAGAAGTGCAAGAAGTTGCGAAGAAAGTAAATATCACTATGCAGGGAGCACCCAGAATTGACTAAAAAAGCGTGACGTTCATTCCGTATCAAAGGATTCAAACCGTCCGAACGTCGGTGAAGCTCGTCCAGTGGAGGATTTTTTGGTAATTCTCAGTAGACTAGTTTACAGTGATGGGCAGGAAGCGAAATCACATACACAGTTGAAGCGCCGGGTATAAAAGCAAAGAATTAACTGAAAAAATAAAAAAAAGATGTTGTTCAACGTATGATGAAAACGGTAAGAAGAAAGCTGCGAATTTTTTTAAATGTGCGAGGTTTTCTATGTTATAATGATTGATTATCATGCTGGTTTTAGTTTATTTGTATATGATAAAAAGCTATATAACCTAAACAAGTAATTAAATAAAAAAAAATGAGAAAAAAAATATCTCATTACTTTAAGCCAACCCGTTAGCCTCTGATAACCATACCGACATAATTGTATTGCAAGAGCACCACATCTCTAATTTAGTAGATTTTGACGGGGTACCATCCCCGGTTTCAGCCTTCTAACCTGTACACTGTCACCCATTTATGGTTCAGCAGTCTATATCAGATCCGGCCATAAAGACGTTGGCGTCCTTGATGTCAGTGTTTCAAATGAAAATACTGAATTTATTAAATTTAAAGTCTCTAACTTAACCTTTGTCGCCATTTATAAGCCGCCGAGGTCCTCCTTTTCAAGGCATGTACTAAAAGCCGAATCCCACCCCGTTGTATATGTTGGCGATTTCAACTGTCATCACATCTCCTGGGGCTACCGCAAAAACGACCTGAATGGGGAAACCCTAGCTGACTGGGCTGACAGAGAGAATCTTACACTCATTTTCGACCCTAAGGACAGGGGCAGCTTCCGTTCAGCCCGTTGGCAAAGTGACAGTAATCCCGATCTATGTTTTGTCTCATCTGACCGGCAGGGCCGTGCTCTCGCAGCTTCACGAAAGATACTATCCAACTTTCCACGTAGCCAGCACCGTCCCGCACTTATAAAGATAGGCCTAGAAATACCTCTCATTAAATCAGTGCCGAAGGTCCGATGGAATTTCTAAAAAGCAAACTGGAACGCTTACGCTTCCCAAACCGATGCAACAGTAAGATGGCTGAAGCCTATTTCAGACCACTACGAGCGTTTTGCGAAGGTTCTTATCGGAGCAGCAAAAAAGCATATACCCAGAGGATGCCGCAAGGAATATGTCCCCGGATGGTCAGTGGAGACTGAAGAGGCCTTCCAGGAATACCAAACAACCCAGAACCAAGAGGTGGCTACAAAACTCGTGACCGCACTCGATGAGGCCCGACGTAAAAAGTGGATGGACTCTGTAGAGGGAATGGATTTTACGCACACTAGCAAAAAGAGCTGGGCGCTACTGCGGAAACTCGGAGGAGCCCCTCCACCTGAAACCAGGGATCCGGAAATTCACCCTAATGCTATAGCTAAACGGCTAAAGCAAGTGTCTGAAAGCGCAAAATCAGACAAGACAGCCACAAGGGACATACGTAGAAAGTACATGGAAGACTTCTCCAAACTGGAAAATAGCCAGGATTTCAGCCGGGAATTCTCACTCCCTGAGCTCAACTGGGCCTTGTTATGCGTTAAACACGGTAAGGCTGCGGGCTTCGACGGCATCTACCCAGAATTCCTCCTGCACCTTGGCAACAATGGGCGCAGATGGCTGGTTAAGTTTTTCAACAACATCCTTGAAACGAATAGGCTACCTACAGTCTTCAAAACATCAAAAGTAGTTGCCATACTGAAGCCGGGAAAGCAAGCAAACGATGCAGCAAACTTTAGACCCATATCGTTACTAAGCGTAACCTACAAACTGCTAGAACGCCTCTTGTACAACCGCTTGAACCCTGCAATAAACCCGCATATCCCACCCGAACAGGCGGGCTTCAGACCGGACAGGTGTTGCGCTGACCAGGTCCTCGCTCTCACCAGCTATATCGAGTCCGGTTTCCAGAAAGGCCTAAAAACATTTGTGGCATTCGTAGACCTCAAGGCTGCCTACGACACGGTGTGGATCACCGGGCTCCTGCACAAACTTAAAACCCTTGTCCCCTGCGCGAAAACGCTGCGCCTGCTTAAGAACATGCTGGGGCCAAGGCTGATTAAGGTCGTCCTCAACTCAAGGGAGAGCCGGTTTACCCAAATAAAACGGCTTGCCACAGGGCTCCGTACTTGCACCGTTATTTTTTAACGTATATACGAGAGATATGCCTGCCCTCTGCGCTGAAAAGTTTATATACGCCGACGATCTAGCTCTAGCATATCAAGCCAAAAAGTTCAGCGACGGGGAACACACTCTTACTAACGACCTTCAAGTGCTTAACACCTACTATATTGAATGGAGACTCTGTCCTAACCCGTCCAAAACAGAGGTTGCGGCGTTTCACCTAACCAACGCTCTTGCCAACACTGAGCTGAACGTCCACTTTTGCGGGAAAAAACTCTGGGTGTAACGCTGGACCGATCGCTTACGTACAGAAACCATCTGGAAAACGTTGGACAGAAAGTTAAAACTAGAGTGAACCTCGTCGGCCGCTTAGCGGGATCCACCTGGGGAGCTCGAGCTGATGTCCTGCGCACTTCTTCCATCGCCTTGGTCTACTCGGCGGCCGAATACTGCGCGCCAGTCTGGTATAACAGTGCCCACACCAACAAGGTGGATGTCCACCTACACAGAGCTATGCGCATCATTTCGGGTACGCTGCAGCCCACCCCCTTGCCATGGCTCCCAGTGCTTGCACACATCGCACCGCCAGACATACGCCGACAACAAGCCGCGGCGAAAGAACTAAAAAAGGCCATGGAAATGAAAACGCCCTATACTATGCCAATCACCAAAACACTCGTGCAAACACCGCCGGTGCGCCTTCCATCACGCAATCCTATCTGGTCGGACAAAAAGCTTGACAACTTTGATGTGGCTCGAGAATGGAAAGCAAAATGGGAGTTAGCCAAATGCTCCCAATCAGAACTGGTCTCCGATCCCACCTCTGGCCTCCCAGGAACGCTGCATCCCCGGAAGATCTGGTCCACCATCAACAGAATCCGCACAGGAGTAGACCGATGTAATTACCACCTATATAAATGGGGCTTGCGCGAATCGGCAGCCTGCGATTGTGGTGCCCCGGAACAAACCATCTACCACCTCACAAACGAGTGCCCAAACGAAAAATTCCCTGCTGGAATGGAGGGACTGAACAGGATGACACCGGAGGCTGTAACCTGGCTTCAAAATACTAACCTTAATCTATAGGAAAATGCAGGATTGACCGTACGAAGAAGAAGAAGAAGCAAGCTATGGAGTCGTCATTTGCCATAAATCTAAACTCTTATTCATATTCATACTCATTTATTTAATTTATCTTAAAATGCCTCTATAGCGGTCGGTCGTGTATATTTATCTTAGTCAAGTTAAAAAAAAACCTATTAGATTATAAATTCATAACTTGAACGATACACCTGCGAATGGTAATTCGCCACTAGTGTGGACTAAAACATTCACTTCTGCCGTGTTTTAATGTAGGTATCTTTTGTTTGTTTATAAATTTTCGTAATTAAATCAGTATGAAAATGGTAATTATTTTTTATTGTAATATTTATTTTCCAAATATAACATTAAATAATCGTTTCTAAACTCGTCAACGTTGTTGTCCTTGATTATAAAAAAACCCTAAATAATTAAATAAATAAATGAGTATGAATATGAAAAAGAATTTAGATTTATGGCAAATAACGACTCCATAGCTTGCTATTAGTCTTACCGTGCGACAAAAACTCCGATGCCTATACATAATATATCATTCCTCGACTTTCATTATGGCAAGCGTAGGTAACTAAAATTATCAAACGTTGCGTTCGTGCGGCGTGAGTTTTTGACTTCCTATGGCTCTCAGCTCTGTTAGAGCCGCTTCGGCTTCGCTGCGTCGACCCAGCCTTGATCACTTTCAATGCTAAATTCATACAATATAGCCTATCTCAACTTTAATAATATTTTCAAACAGAGTTTGCATTCAAGGTTCAACTAAGTACATTTAGTTTGGAAACCAAGAGAGAGTTATTAATGCCGACTAATATATATAACCGGACAGTTGTACAAGTAGAAGAAGTAAACCGTAACGCGAACTTATTAAATGTCGGTCTCTAGATGTGTCCGTCTGTTACCCCGAACAGCCGCCCGCCGAAACTTGAAAAACCGGGCAAGAGCATGTCGGACCATGCTCAGTGTAGGGTTCCGAAGCCGTAACGACAAACACAAAAAACTATCTCAAAAATCAACATGTATGAAACAATTTTCTATTTAAAGTTATTTGGCGCTGTCTTAGATGATTTTTAGTAGGTATAAACCCGTTAATCGCCTGTATCTCAGGAACTAATCATGTCTACTTAGCCGTGATAGTTTTCCTTTAAAATTCGTTATATGCGCTTTCGTTGAAGATTTTTTTCAGATTTTTAGTACTTGTAGTTTTGGCTGTAGGGGGGGGGGACACTTGACTCTAACAAAAAATAGCGCTTTAAAGCTTAATATTTCATAAACGGATCCCTTAATCGAAAAATTGTTTTCATAAACTCGCAATATTTTTGAAAGACCTATCCAACGACACCCCACACTATGGGGTATGCAAGAAAAAAAAAAGACATCCCCACGTTACGTGTAGGGGAGGTGCATTAAAAAAAAATATTTTTCAAAATTTTATTTTACCACTTTGTTGGCGTGACTAATATGTACATTCATGCCAAATTACAGCTTTCTAGTACTTTGAGTCTCTGAGCTAGACTGGGGACGGACGGACGGACGGACGGACGGACGGACATGGCGAAACTATAAGGGTTCCTAGTTTGACTACGGAACCCTAAAAAGTAAGGCGCTGTTAAATGTAAATAAATACTCTCTCTTTGCATTCAAAAGTGATTTCATTTGGAATCCCACGAACATGATGCTTAGAGATTAAGATTCGGAAAAAGGTAAATTTAACCACGGCTTGGTTATATTATACTACAAGCTTTTATTTAACTTCAAATGTATAAGGGTCATATGTAAGGGTCAAATCTTGCAAGTTAAATTAGACGCACTTCCCAGTTTCCGATGAAGCTGAAAATTTGCATACGCCTTTAGTTCTGATGACAATACAATAATATGGGGGATCCCCTTGGATCGGACATTTTTTTTAGCATATTATTGTTTCGCATAATTGTTTTGGCATAATTTGTATGGACATAATAGTACTGTCGCATAATAATGCATTGGCATACAACTTTCTTGGCATATTACGCCAGGCGAAGCGGACCTCCGTCGACCTGCCCTTAGTTAAGAAAAAATTATAAACACAAAACTAACCTTTTCTCATAATGCATCAGTTATGCATTTTGTAATTATGCCAATTCATTAGTATGACTTTTTGTATTTATGCTATTTAACGTTAGTCTTCATAACGATTATGCTTTATATATTTATGCTGTTTAATGTTATGCGTAACAATATATGCGTAAAGAAGATTATGCACATCGCTATTTCGGCTAAAATCAATTATGCGTAACAAAACAATTACAAATAATTTTATGCCATCCAATAGAGAACCATAATATAGTACCATCGAACTGATCTGATGATGGAGACCCTGGGTGGCCATAGGAACTCCTAAATTACACATGAGAAACCCGTCGTGTTAGGGCTTGTTAGAATCGTCTTGACGAGTAGATGACGACTATGCAAAAAAATCAGTCGGCAACAAAAGCTTGTCCCAAAAATTAAATTTATGACTTATTTACTTTTTAATTCACTTACTTGTCAGATTGTCGGTCAAGCGCGCCCCGGACTGGCCCCGCCCCTCAACTCAGCGTGGACCCCCGCGCGCGCACTGACACTGCCGTGGGCACACTCACACACCATTAACACTTTCCACATATATATACGACTTGAAGTGCACTTTGGATACCTGCAAGCAAACAAGCACTCTATTACTCATAAGTATCAAACAACCCACTTCCAATGTAAGCACTGAAACTGTTACATTCAATATAGACGAAAAAGTAACACAATAAAAACAGAGTATTTACAAGTAGCTCCGATTTAAAGAAAAGGTAGAGAGGAAAGACTCAAAAAGAAAAATATATATCATATATATATATCATGGCCACCCTGATCCTGAATAAAAATATTTAATTTAATGTTTGTTTAAATAAAAATCTATTAATTTGTCTAATGCATTGATATATTCTCCATCTTATCCATTAACCTACCGCCAAACAGCAGTGTTCGCATTGTTGTGTTCCGGTTTGGGGATAAGACAGCCGGTGAAATGACTAGCATAGAGGCATTCCATCTTAGTCCTCAGGGTTGGCAACCCAAGTAACACAAAAAGCCGTAATAAGAGCTGTTTATTATAATTGTCTACGCTTAAAGCTGAATAACTTAGCTGAATAAGAGCTGAAAAAGCGCTTTTTCAGCCGTTATTCATCTTAATTGGGCACAAATTATTCAGCCTAAAGTTCACATGGCTGTTTAATTGCTTTATAGTGGCTGAATAATGGCTGTATTAAGGGTCACAGAGTTATAAGGGCTGAATAACGGCTGTTTAAAAGAGCACAAGGGCGTGTTTATTCAGACTAAAGTTCACATGTGAACCCTTATTACTATCTTAAACCTCCACAAGTTCACCTTTTTTAGCTGGACAAGCAAGAAAGTCGCTACATGTAAACGTCAAGTTACAAATCTATATAATTAATTGAATACCTGTTGAAGTGTTTTGATTTTTCATTGAGATGACCCTACGACTAGATTTGCTTCAACGGGAAATGGCGGAATATTAAATAGTAATTAAGTATACTTGAAGTTTTGTTATATCAGTGAAAATGATTGCGGTCTCGATTTTACTGTGTATATATATATATATATATATTATTTAAGAAAATTTTCACGCGCTCCATAAATAATGCGTTTTTTTACAAAATAAACAGTAAATATACGCCGAAGAAAGTATACCAAATCCGTTTTCTTTCTTTTTTTATCAAAAATATACCATAAACTGATGTTACTGGTCTAAGAAGAGACAATAATTTTAATTTAATAATAGTTTATGGTTGAAATATCCTCAAAAGTAAAGATAAAGTACGATAATTTAAAGGTTATAGAATAAAAAATGGTGAATGAGTTTTCTGCACCAATGTGAACTACTTTTATTCCATATTTCAGCTATAGGCTGCGTAATGATTAACGAGAGTCCCTTTATTCAGCCTAAACCAGTAATAAGTGTAACTCGTGACCGCAAATTCAGCAGTAGCCGTTAATTTGATTCACTAATATTCTTCTAAACAGCTATTAGCGTTTTGCTGAACTTCTAAACAGCCGCTATGCAGATTGTATCAGTAGGCTGAATAAAGGCTGACTAGCAGGGAAAAAATCAGCCCTAAGCATTAGTAATGTTCACTTGTAGTTCACTATACCTCTATTGACGTTATAATAGTTCACAAGTGGTATCTTAAAAAGTCAACGTAATAAATATTCACATGTGCTATCATACACAGCACTTAGCATAAAGTTCTCCACTAAGTTGCCCTTAAACAGCTAATAGTGTTTAAAAATACTTAGAGCTGAATAAGGACGTAAATGTGTACCCTTTCTATACCGTAATACAGCTCTTATTCAGACTGAGCTGTTTAATTGACACTAAATGCTATTATGCAGCTGTAAGTTCACGGATGAACTTTTGTAAGTGTTTATATCAGCATAGAACTGTAATAAGACCACGAGTGAGTAGTTATATTGCTTACTGTGTTACTTGGGAACGCATTTGCAGTCTTAGGATTGCTTTGCAGTCTTGTGAATGCGAATGTCTATGGGTCACAGTTTCCTCTTACCATCAGGTGGCCTGTGTGCTCGTTTGTCTTCTCTATGACCAAAAAAAAAAAAAAAAAAAAAAATTGATTAAATGCATGGTTTTCACATCCCTTAATTTATTTTAGTAGCTCTTCGAAATGACTATCTTAATGTCTGTTATTTTAATGTACGAATGTTCTGTTCTGTTCCTAAGAACAGATCTTCGTATGTCTTATAGTTCCAGACTTTGAGCCACCCTGTACATTGCTTTAATTTCACTTTCCAAACAATTAATATCAATCTTATGTAGGTAAACAATATTGCTGAGCACACACAGTGTCCTTTGACTTGTATTGACCTGTACTTCAATTGATTTTTATCGATTTCTTTCCACAAAAGAAGCGCTGCTTGCAGCGATATCCAGATTTAAATCAACAAGCAAGATTTAAGGCAAGCGGCGAGCCTTCAACAAAGAGCTTCGGACGTCCGCGTCGGCGTCGCGCGGAGTCCGGGGCTCCGGCCGTGAGCACCCACGGTCCAGCGAATACCTACAACTGAGCCACAACTTTAACTCATTGATTGGTACTAAGGACCACCTACAAGGATAAGAGTAATTTTAGATTTCAAAAATTTAATGACTTAAATTTTATTTCTTTAATAGAATCCGGATTTAACCGATTCGGAGATTTTTATTTAAAACAAACTATAACTCTGTTTACTGTTTCTGTTTTGGCGGATCTATACTTTCACCAGCGATCTCCATTCCAGTACAACATGAACTAACCATTATATTGATTTTCACGATTCGGCTTCACACCACCTTTACTGTGGAGTGAGTTATAATTATAACTATATTAACAATATAATAACTATCCAACCCTATCGAGTGTTAAACATATCGAGTAATATGTCAGAAGAATGGGGCTGGAAATAAAAATGGCCTTTCGACGCCACACAGACAGCTACTCCATTTACATTGCTATCGACTGCACGCACTCAGCTTATCTTATCGGAGATTACCGGCAAGATTTATTAATGTAGCGTTGCGTCATTATTTTAACCTGCGGTTGTAAGTCGGAGCGCAAAAACAGTCGAAAAGTACCTACAAATATAACATAACATACAGAGCCGGTATTGTAAAAAGGCCCTTTAAAAAAAAATATATATATATATATATTTAAAAAAAATTTTAATATATATGTGCAGCAAATTATATATAATAATAAAACTTAAACTTGTATGTTTAAGGTTTCAGTCCAAAAGCTATACTATAGCATACCCATCTGCATCATCATTATCATCTTATAATGTTAATGCGATTAATGTAACTCAAGATTCAAAAAAAACTATGTGTAGACACGGTAAGAAACGGTTCGTTACTTTTGTACCTTAAGAGCGTTGAAATTGAGTCGAAAAGTGACGAACCTTTTTTTAACCGTGACCTTATAGTAGAAGGTAATGCCGGTTAACTATTTATCTCTATCTTAATTTAAGAGCCTCGCTCTTGTCGGTGGAGTAATTTCCAATCTTCTCTCCTCTCTGCCAGCTCCTTGACCTCCCTATACGATACGACATGCACCTTCTCTTTGATTTGGTCCATGTAGCTTCTTCTTGGTCGTCCTCTACCCCTCCTTCCTTCAATCTTCCCCTCTATAATGTTTTTGATCAGCATGTCGTGTCTTAATAAATGGCCGATCATGCCTCCTCTTCTGTTCTCTATAATCTCCAATATCTTTCTTTTTTCCTTTACCCTCGCTAATACTTCTTGATTTGATACCATTTCCGTCCAGCTAATTCCTTCCATCCTTCTCCAGCACCACATCTCAAACGCTTCGAGCCTCTCTCTGTCTCTCTGTATTAAGGTCCATGCCTCGCTTCCATATAGTGCTATACTCCATATGTATGATTTTATGAAACGTTTTCGTATTTTCTGGGATATTTTAGACTTGAAAATGTACTTTTTGCTATTAAATGCTTTTTTTGCTATTGCAATCCGTGCGATTATGTCTTGACTACATCGGGATTCACTATTTATGATACTTCCAAGATATTTGAACTGTTTTACTTCTTCCAATATTGTTCCATTTAATGTAATTGGGCTAAGACATCAACTATTTTGTTTTGAGATTTTTAAAATTTTCGTTTTGTTTGTGTTAATTTTCAATCCTACTTCATTAAAATTAGCGTCCATAGAATAAATGAGTTTTTGTAATTGTTCACAATTTTCTGCTATAGCAGCTATGTCATCTGCAAATCTAATAAATAATATGCTATCTCCATTAAATTTTACTCCCTGTACTTTGTTATTTTTTACTTCATTTATTGCATTTTCTATAAATATATTAAAAAGTAATGGTGAAAGCGGGCAACCCTGTCTTACTCCTTGCCTAATCTTTCATGTAGGCTACCAACTGGGTCCACAGGTGGCGGATAGTGGAACGGCCATCAGATATGGTGGTCAGCTGCGAATACACAAATAAGCAGTCCCAGACCAAAGAGCGGTAGGGTAGGAGGTTGTGGTGGTTAGTCTAGTAGGATAGGCTGACCTATAAAATGCCAAAAAGAACCAATTATTACTCTATGACATGGCGAGTATACGCCGCCATTAAATAAGCGTAATTCCTCTGACACTGGACAGCAGCGGTGTTAGTATGGGCAGAAGGCCGAAGAGAAGGGCTCTAGATGGGTTTCTGTCCCAACAGCGGTGGAAGGAAGTCCGGAAGCTGTACTGCGGTGTGGAAGGCAAGTGGGGCTACCACCACACTAAATGCCCTATTTATGGAGTAATGGAAATAACTATTTATATAGGTACCTACTTAATATTATTTAGGGTTTTTTGAACATAACAGCACTTTAGACCAAGTAGGCAGTGTTTAATAATTTGCAAAAATACATATATGTCTTCGGAAAGGTTGGTACTGTACAATATACGCATAATGCCCTCTTTTTCATAAGCTAAGTGTAACTAAACGTTCAAATAAATTATTATTGACTTTATAAATGGCTTTATAAAATTTCTGCTAATTTTTAAGCCACAATTCCGTACTTACTAATAAAGCACGCTAACTACTAAAAGGTAAAATAAAGCACCAATTGGGAATTAAAACGTCGGCAGCAAGTCTTCCTTATTTACTTTGGATTCTAGGACTGTTCGTTTGTGAGGAGTAATTAAGTTGATTGTGCTCGTGGCGTGCAGCGGGGAGACCGACGCGTCCAAATAGGCAGTACCACCTACGTACTTACGTAAACTAATACAAGTAAATACAATTGGCACAAGCGGTTTGTTTCATATTTTACTTATACACTGGCCCGCAAAACTAAGTAGGTATCACACTTTAAATGCCAATTTCATTGAAAGTGTGATACTTTATTTTGCGGGCTAGTACATTTATTAACTATCGGTATTTTTAACTGTACGAGTATACATTTGGGAAGTCCCTCTCCTTAATTTCGTATTATGCGCTTTATGTTATGTATACAGGGTTTCCCAAAAGTACCACGCCACAGTGACACCGGAGGTAGGTCAGCTCAAGAGGAACCTAACCAGCCTAACATGACCTCAGTAAAAGTTGCACGGTTTTCGAGTTATTAGCGAAATGAAGATTTTTAAGAATTTTCCCCTTTGCTTTTACATTTTTAGTACCAGTATCGACTTGGACAGCTTTTAATAACAGTTTTTATGTGTATCAAATCACGAATAGCTAATTTAGAAGTCTAAAGTGTTATTTTGTCAATAACTACTACAAGAATCTAAAAAAAGTTCGATTTATCTCGATTTAAATTGTCACAAAAACATTAATTTCAACTTTGATCATCTGCCACAAAAAAAACCAATTAGAAACGAAACAAACAAATAACGCCAATAAATTAGATACATTATGCAGATTCAGAAATGGTATAACACATGTTATCTTACTGCGAAAAGATAGGCATTTTTATAACCTTCCTGATGCTGCACGCCATCACTGCTCACACTCCCGCACAAGTTGTCTGCTACCTGGACACTTATTAGTGTTATTACAAACTCTGTACTTTTGTCTCACTTTATCGTCATTTTGAAGGTAGTTCGAGCCTAGTCAGTCCGTTACGTTGCGTTTCGTGCGACACTTGTGTTCTCAGTGCTCCATTTGTGATTTCTTGAACTTAATTGACTTGGCTTTTCATCGGATTCTGATTTGATTTTCTGTTTGAACGACTACTTGTCGCTCTTCTTGACACTGATTTTGCCTTGCGGAACTGTTTTACAACAATGGCTAATCACCAGTATCTGCATAGTGAGTACGCCGACATGCACTTAATTTATGGAGAAACGAGGCACGTCTCAAATCGAGGCAATGTTTCGTACAACGCAAGATTGGCAGCAAGATTGTACTCTGAAAGATATCCGAATCGTAATCCAACGACGCATGAAGTTATTTTAAGAGTGGTCGTCGCTTATCGAGAGGGAAGGCTACCCGGAGCGAATGGCCGAGCAGGGAGACCTCAGACTGTGGACGATGATGCGGTATTGGAAGAAGTACGAGCGGAGCCTGGAACTTCTGTACGAATTGTGGAACGCCGCACTGGCGTCTCCAAATCCTCGGCACAAAGAATATTGAAACGTCATCAATACCATCCGTACCACATTCAACGCGTTCAAACTCTTCTTCCAGCAGACTACGCACATCGTGTTCAATTTTGCCGAAAAATGATACAGATGTGGAGGCAAAACCCGAATTTCTTTAATGAAGTATTGTGGACTGGTGAATCGGCATGCAAAAAGGATGGATATCTCAATTTACATAACGTGCATAGCTGGCAGATAGAAAACCCACATGAACAACGAGAAGATCGGTCCCAATACCAGTTCAAAATCAATTTATGGAGTGGAATTTTAAATGGACAAATTGTGGGACCGGTCGAGTTGCCTCCTATTCTGAATGGTAGAAATTATTTACAATTTTTGCAAGACGACCTGCCCGGCTTATTAGAAGACGTGCCATTGATACTGCGACAAAGGATGTGGTACCAACAAGATGGTTGCCCGGCACACTACGCTCGAGTAGTCCGTGAGCATCTTAGTGAAACATTCCCTGAGAGATGGATTGGTCGATTGGGACCAATTTTATGGCCACCGCGTTCCCCAGATCTGAACCCACTGGATTTTTTTTATTGGGGCTGCTTGAAGGACAAAGTTTACGCAAAACCAATACGTTCTGAGGAAGAATTGCGGCAACGAGTATTTGATGCTGCCCGTACCATATCGGAAGTCAGTTTACGGAAATTGAGCCGAAATTTTATAAACGATGTTTTTTGTGCATTCGAGTCCATGGGAGACAATTTGAACACTTATTGTAATGTAACCTAATTAAGTTTACAATAAATGAATGAAAAAAAAATCTGTTTTTATTTTCATTGCCATTTTATCCGGCCCATTGAAATTAAAATAAGTTAACGTTCAAAAGAGTGACAAATTAGCCCTCATGATATTTTGCAAAACCGCTGTCCACAACATTTTTGTAGCACTTAGTGACTGCTTTCGAAGCTCAAGTTTTAGGTTAGTTCCATGAGGCATCACTAAAATGACAAAAATGCTTATCGTTTTCGTAGTAAGATACATGTGTTATACCATTTCTGAAACTGAATAATGTATCTAATTTATTGGCGTTACTTGTTTGTTTCGTTTCTAATTGTTTTTTTTTGTGGCAGATGATCAAAGTTGAAATTAATGTTTTTGTGACAATTTAAATCGAGATAAATCGAACTTTTTTTAGATTCTTGTAGTAGTTATTGACAAAATAACACTTTAGACTTCTAAATTAGCTATTCGTGATTTGATACACATAAAAAACTGTTATTAAAAGCTGTCCAAGTCGATACTGGTACTAAAAATGTAAAAGCAAAGGGGAAAATTCTTAAAAATCTTCATTTCGCTAATAACTCGAATACCGTGCAACTTTTACTGAGGTCATGTTAGGCTGGTTAGGTTCCTCTTGAGCTGACCTACCTCCGGTGTCACTGTGGCGTGGTACTTTTGGGACACCCTGTATATTGAAAAAAAACAGGTGAGTACTTATTTGTATGTACTTCTCGTAACTAGCAATTATTAGCAACTATAATAAAAAGTTTAATTACATACATAGATAAGTACATTAAATCACGCCTGTTTCTCAAAGGATTATTCTTTTATTAGTACTTAATTGCCAAAAGCAAATAGTTTATTTGCATTATTTTAATTAAACTCTCCCAGCTTGACAACTCACGTTTACTGCAACTCGTAAATTAATAACAGTCTCGTCGTGACGGGAAACACTCCGCCCGGCTGAGCCAGGAGCCAGGTGCCTTCTCATTTTTCTGTAGAGTCAATATATATAAACACAATTAAACACAGCACCTAACAAAGGAGACTTACTTTCCTACTTGTTATCTATATAATAAACTGGTCAAGTGCTAGTCGGACTCGAGCACGCCTTATTCGTTTCAAATATTAGAAACCTAAGGTTCCTGTTTTGTGGCATTATCTTGTAAGAGCCGCCCACGGCCAGGGACATACCATTTCTGAGCCCGTAGCTAAGATGCACTACGCGACCACTTAGCGCTTCTATTCCTTGTGTCTAAAACCAATCGCGTCACTGGTAGATCTCGGGACTCTTCGTATCACGTCATCTACCAGTGACGCGATTGGTTTAAAATCTACTTTTTCCTTTGTTTCCTTCCAACAACTTCTTAGATCGAGTATTTTATTTTTTCAGTTATAAATAGACTATTTACCATTACATGTATCTTTAATTACCCAAATGTCTAAAAAAATCTAATTTACATTTTACGTAAGTAAGTACTGTCACTTTTATATGTACACATACCTATTAAGATTTAAAAAACGTTTCGATTCATAACTAAATGGCTTCGTAATGTAATAAATACCTGTCTTAATTAAGCAAACCATTTTTTTAACACTACCTAAATATGTAAATATTTTTTAATTTCAAACTGCTGATAAAGTTTAGGCCTTGTGCTGAATACAACATGGATTTATAACTTCAGCTCGTTAGCTTCAGCCGATTACGAGGAAAAGGGACAGACGAATAAATGGACAACAAAGTCCAAGGGTTCCGTTTTTCGGTATAGAACCCGAAACCATAAAAAGAGTAGTTTCACAATAAAAAAGATAATTATTCATCTTTAACATAACTACCTAACTAATATTGAACTGATAGGCGTTGGTCCCTAGCCTTAACAAGATACGATAAAATAATTAATCGACCAAAATACAGTTGTCTAAATTATACTCAATTATTTACTAACAGCCCAATGGAACCCTGACCCACCATAGAACGGTGTCACAGTGACATTATAAAACAATTTGTTTGACACTTCTTATGACTTGAATCATAAAGTCTCTGTGACACAGTTCTATGGTGGGTCAAGGTTCCAATGGTCTGATAGTACTTACTTCTAAATGTTCATAAGTTTTAATGTTACAGTTACATGTTAACTTACTAATTGACCATTTTGCATTAAATATTTAATTACTAGCAGCAGTTACAAACTATTGATGGCATCTAAGTACTCGTTACAAGATACGACTCGTTCAATGTGAATGAGTCGTTCCTTGATGATGAATGATGATTAACATAGCACAGGTTTGAAAAAAGAAACGAGTTAACCGTCGCCAAAATGTTTATCATTTTGACAATATTTTTTCATACTAATTCGCAGCGCAATGGCCTTGGACTTAATGTTTGTATTAACTGACAGGTTCAAAGGGTGTCGCGATCGGGACAAACCGGTTGGCCCCGTAGAGCGATTGAGAGAGTCACCACACATACACATACGTGAAGTCCTTTACCGTCTTTGTTTACGATTAACAGAGTTTCGTATGTTTAGAATAAAAATCAATGCAAAAATCGTTTATTCATTTAAAACTAAAGGTAAAAAAATTAACTCAATCAAAAACGAGCAAAGGCTAAGATAGATTCCTTCACTCTTCAAAAAATTTAAGAGCACGATATTCCAACATTTCCAACCCCAGCGGTGCGCGGAGTCAAGTAGAAGCAAATTGTATGTCAAATCACAAGTGTATTAACTTATGCTTTGTCTAATACAAAAACCATAACACCGGTTGTAACTTTATGAAGACCTAAAATCTAATAACAAACAACACCGATTGATAATCATAGTTCTGTTCTGTGGCTGATGGGTACTTGTAATGACTTAAGGTATCCCAAAATGTAAATGTTCAGTAAAGAGTTTTTTACCTTATTGGCACTATGAAAACTATTTTCGTTTCAAGCTGTTTCAAGCTGTAGTTTTTGCTATTACTGTAAGACGCAAAGCTTGAAACAAAGAATCATTAGCAAAATTCCAGCAGAACTATGTCAAATTTTGTTAGAGTACCCTGTTTTACTAGACTCTGTTTTTCGTATCGAGTAGCTTGTCCTGTTATGCAAACTGTTTTGATAATAAAGTAGTACCCATACAACTATATACTGACCGGTTCTAGTTTCGCAAAAAAAAAACAATTAAGGGATTCGTTTAAGTTCCGCAAATTTTTGTTAGAGTCAAGTGTCGCCCCCCCCTACAGCCATAACTACAAATACTAAAAATCTGTTCAAAAAAAGCGCATATAACGAATTTAAAAGGAAAACTGTCACAACTAAGTAGGCTTAGTTAGTTCCTGAGATACAGGCGACTAAAGTGTTTATACATACTAAACATCATCTAAGACAGCACCAAATAATAACTTTAATTAGAAAATTACTTCACACATGTGGTTTTTACAGATAGTTTTTTATGTTGGCCGTAACGGCTTCGAAACCCTACTCTGAGCATGGTCCGACATGCTGTTGCCCGGTTTTTACTTATACACCCGTTTCACTATCAACACTACAGCACAAGTAAATCACGCGCGGTGCAACCCCTCTGATTTGGGGAGGGACATGCCCCATTGAAAGATGTCCGGCTTTTACTTTTCATTTATTCTGTTTCCTCATTTATTCTACTCACTTGACATTGGCGAAATCACTGTGGAAAATCGCGGTGAACCGCCAGAAGAAGAAGAAAAAGTTTAGCTAACCTAATAACACATTTAACCTCTAAACTAATTCGAAAGTCGTACGTATGCTTTTCAATAAAGGTAATTAAAACATTCCCATTAAAATGTGTCTTTACTGAGTTATGTATTGGGTAGACGTTGAACTGGAAGTAAATAGATGCGTCCCTGAATATGATTACCGAGGTTCATTAGTCGTCTTTACATGTTTCAACTTATAATAACACTAAATTAAACATTTTTACAAGACATTTTCACAAGACATTCATATCTACGATTAATTTCAAAAGACGTTTTAAAAGAGTTTATTATGTAAACCTACTAGAATTAAATAATATTCTGATTCTGATTCTATTTCTAATACCGAAGTAACAATAATTATTATATAAATATAAAGAATATCGATATTACGGCAGATCTGAAAAAAGGTGTGAATTTTTAACCGGTCCATCGAGCCGCAATGTATTTACATTGCTGCTCGATGGACCCTTTAAAAAACAATTAGGTACGCTAAATTTATTAGCCTTATTAACGTAATTTCTCCATTATGATTTTGTAGAGCTATTTGTACATGGTAAACATCTTAGCCTGTTCGTGCAAAATGTACATGTAACAACTAGTTGTCAGACTTGTCGGTAAGTAATTCTGTAGCCCTGCCTACCCCACTCTGGGATGAAGGCGTGACGGTATGTATGTATGTAACCTACGTTTAGTTTAAATATTTGCTCGTATAACATTTACACGCTTTATAGGACCATTACTTTCTTCCATTAGCAAGCGCTGCAATAACCCGATGAAAAACGCAATCAATAATCATATAATTCGCTTCGCAAATATATTTTTTTCGCTTTATTGCTCGCAATCTGTACTTTTGGCCAGCATCAAACATAAGAGCACGGCAGCGACACTTTTCCGTTCGAACTCTACGCTAATATATACCATCTCGATCTAGGATTCCACTTATGATTCTCACTAATAAGCAGTAAGTAATAAGTACCTACCTATAATAACGGAAACTAAGTCACGCAGTATTCTCTTTTACGAGTGGGTCACGGGTATAATAATACCAATAGGCGTAAGAATTTAAAACACCAGTAAAATTCGAAAATGCGAACGTTTAGAAATCAATAGTAATCGGCCATTTTGGTAAGTTTGTAGTCGCCGGATGAGTTTCAAAAATCTACTAGTTGGCGTAGCCTAGCCCGAAAATAATGTTTAAAGCCTCCAAAAACACTTAAAATATATTCAAAAAGTAGAGTTTTTCCGAAATCCAATTGAATATAGTTCAATCAAATCAATCAATCAATCATTTATTTCAGCAATTTACATGAGTAGCCTAGTGTACATTACTGTAGTATCACTTAGATGTAGGTATAGACAGAATAGTAGGTACATAAGTAATATATTTTTGTAGTATAATTATCTAGTACTAGACAAAAATTTGGCTAGGCTTGGAGTTGGGTTGCTGTTCCCTAAACTAGGTAAACCTGTCTTATAAGGAACAGGGTCAGTTGTCAATATATCTTTAAAATCTAAATTCTAAATTCAATTTAAATATATATTTCAACATCCGTTACATACTCTTATGATTCCCTCGATTATTCATTGTTTAATTTATACTTTCAACGCCGCAAAATCACGTCGACATTGTTCGCGTGGGGTTCGAGAGTCGACCAACGCCGAGGGCAAGCGTCAACCGTCGACGCCCTTAAAAACGTCCGAATTTCAAAAACAAAAACCTTCTTGCTTACTCGTATTACATTCTAAAACATTTTGTAGTCCTTTCGCATTAATTTGCAACGTAAAATAGCTATCAGAGGCATATTTTTTAATTCTCCGGAAAACGTTTTATCTTGTACATGAGCCTGTACTTGAGATTGAGTGATCTTTTGTTTTCGGATCTAACGGTTTTATGAAGAGATTTAAAAGTTGTCGAGCTACATTGTTATCCAAAACCGAGGCGGTTGTTTTTTTTAATAAGGCCTTGTTTTGGAATAAGCCCCGAGTTCCTATCGAAATATAAAATTTATCCGGATTGTTTCACAATTACAAATGAAATTAGGGCTAGGTGCTTTTAGTTTAAGCAAACTGCAGGTTAAGCGAAGAGATTATTAAACGTGATGTTTTAAGGGTTTCGTAGCAAATACTGAAAAACGGAGCCCTTTTGAAGTGATTTTGTTTTCCGTACCCCAAGCAGCGAAAGGATTATATTGAATTTCTTATTATTTCATACAAATGTAACGTAGGTGTGCGGGTCCTCGGCGCTCGACTCCGACTCGCACTTGACCGGTTTTATCTTTATAAAGATATCCACTTCATTCTAGTAAATTATATTGTGGTTCGTAAATAAAATAAAGGTATTTTGAAAATATATAGGTTTGTATATTTTTAGAGGGTTAACACCATTTGGCTCGTGATAGAACTACCTTTAAGGATTTAACTGCACGTAAAAAATAATTTACAATTTAAGCCCTCACTAGAAATTGCGAACGCAAAAATAATTAAGTAAATATTGAACTGAGTTTTATTCTTTCTACCAATTAAAATAACACGCATTATTAACTAGGAACATAAAAACACACATTTTCAAAGATAAACCATATCTTTTTCAACAGGCCTTAACGAAATTATAATTAAATTAAGAAAGTAAAACCAATACAAATTAAGACAAAAAACTTGAAATAAAGTAATTTAATACGTACCTAAATTATTTTCCAGCTTCTAACGATAAATTTTTATTTAAAACACTAACTTTATTCTAATTATTACTTTTCAGGCAGTGATAGCTAAAAAAAGGAGAATTAGTCCGCGCGCACGAGTAAAGAACTCAAAAAGGAGAATTAGTCCGCGCGCACGAGTAAAGAACTCAAAAAGGAGAATTAGTCCGCGCGCACGAGTAAAGAACTCAAAAATAATTCACTTTTTTTTCTAAGCCAAATAACTAATCATTTTATTAATAAACAGGAATGTAAAAGTGATTTATTTAAGAGATTGAACTCGGTACAACTTCGGTTGTAGTGCGGGGTTGCGCCGGCAACCGTCCCTCAACAGGTCGCGTCCCACACTGAGGCTCAGTCTACTTCAACACCAGTAGATAGGCGAGTCGAGTAGCCAGCCCACCTCTGTCCCGCTTACGGGCTGAACAAACGAATGAGACAACACTCTACTCGCCTGTTGACTTGACTGTTTACTTCGCTGATGCAAACATGGCCCGAGGCCCGGCCCTTCCCGCGGCCCGTTCGCTCGCGCCTAAAATAATCGCAGGACACTTTCAATGACCATAGAGGTATCTCTATTGGAAAATGGCATTGCCTGCTTTTACATCCGCGCAGCTTTCCAGTGGCCTTGATTGTACCTTCAAAATGATATGATATTTTTATTAAATTTAGTCACGATTTTAGTGATGGAGCTAAAATTCCTTAATTTTTCCAATCTTAATGTCTTGTTTGGAAATGTTAGGAACAAATATTTAAGATCTGTACTAATAAATAATAGTTTTAACCTAAATTGTAATTACAAATAGCTTTTTTTTTTAAATCCAATCACAAGAGTAAACTTAATAAAACCTTTGAGGTTTCGAAAATGCCACGACAATGCAAAACGAATACAAAACATCAGTCTTTATATTAGTTTTTGCGTCCCCAGTCCGTCATTTTGGTTAAAATATTGATGTACCTAGTCAGTAGGTATTCGTAGTTCTGCTTGACTTGCTTGCTTGGGTATGACGTAACTCTAGCGCATGTTTATTAATTTTATTCGCTAATATTCCTAAACATCTAAAATATAAAGTAAGTTACAAATTATCAGTTTATCTTCCCTCATTTGTGCCCCTTTTGCAAGATTTTACAGTGCAATAGCTTTTCAAACTGGCGTGCCTTAATATGCGAGTCTAACAAAGTTTTAGTATTGACGTTTTTTAGGACCACATGCACTATATTTAACTGGCTTTGTTCAATTATCTGTATTTTCGATTCAGAAATAATTTGTAAGTGATACATTTTCAACGTCTCTTATTATTTGTAACCTAGAATAATGTAAACTGAACTTTGCCAAAACAGAAGCGTAAAAGCGTGCTATAATTTTTAACCAGCCAGGGTAGTGATTCTCTCAACAACGACGATCGGACGGACGAACGAGTGAATGTCCAAGCGGCGAGTTTAAGTAGTCCCATCAGTGCGAACAAAACATATTTTAGCGCGTGCATTTTCAATTTAGCATCATGGTTACTACCGATGGATTGAACAGTAAGGCTGCTTAATTGAAAATTCATGCGATTTCGCTCGTTCGTCCGACCGTCCGTTGTTTTTGAGAGAGTAAAACCCCGGGTATAAATTGGGAAAAAAAGGGCTAAATTCGTATACTAGCAGCTTACTCGCCTGTGTGAGCTGTCTCTCCCTCATGATGTTCCGAAGCTTGGTCAGACTTCATTCCGCACCGCAGCCCGCCGGCTCATGTTAATTACTTCGTATACTGCATCGTCAAAAACACACAACGTAACTTTAAATAGAAGAACTGCAGGGGAAAATGCAAACTGAAATGTTGGTTCCAACTCGTCGAATATAGGAATCGTAACAAGGTACGCTACTGACAAAAGCTCTCGTCAGCCTCTCCGCAAGCCATTCTGTATATTGTTTTGTGTTGCAAGCAACAACCGACTAGACAATCCCTGCCTGTATTCATTTGATGATATTGTATTACCGTTCTCGCTGTGGTGTAGAGTTTCGTTAATTAATGTTCAACTGATTTCATACTATAACAAATAATTGCATATATATAGTTGTAACCTAACAAACGTAGGTAGTGTGTATGTACAAATTCCTTATAGTGTGATCGTCACGTTGCAATATTTGAATCTGTATCTGACCGTCTCAATATCTGTAAAGCTGTAATTCATATATGTATGATACGATGGATACGGTTTTATAAAAAAGCCACGTCAGTAGTATCACAAGACCTGACACATAACTGGACGTTATAAATACGTTGTTGGAAACCAGTTCTAAGCAATTGGTTTTAAGAAATCTTAAAATACCCGATCTTTATAGATTTCTTAAGCATTAACATATGCATTCATTAAAACTATGCCGTAGTAAAAATCATGACGCGAATAGATGATGAGATAGGTAGTCACAATTTGTGTCCTGGTGTACAGTCAGGTTCGCGATGAACTCGCGGTTGTTATACGTGGCGGTATTTGTCGGCGGGTATTTATTAAGGTGTTTTTACTTTTTAAATGTATCAAACAAGTTACCTTGTTTCCTTGAACGAAAATGAACATACATAAATCAAGACAGTTTAAGCACCCGAGTCTTTATTATAGGATCAGAAAGAAATAATATGTAATTCTGCAATTATTACACATTGCATTTTTCAACTCGTAAAGAGTCAGGAGTACTATCAACAAGTTGAAAGCACCTGCAACTAGGTAATTGCCGAGAAAGCCAGCCGGGCGCAGCCCGCGCTTAGATGCCAACCAATTACAGATGTAGTGCAAAATGATTTTCCTTCGGGAAAACTCGGATCTCAATCGGAATACGATGGCACCCGAACTGTCAATCAATGATTGTATTAAATGAGTGACGTTTTCATGTCCTTTAAAATGGAACTTTATTGTTTAGTGTCAAATGACAAAGTGACAAATGACAGCATATGGCACTGTATAATATAGAGATGTTACAACCACCTTCAATAACTTTGAAAATACTCAGTTTTATTGCCATTAGTAAACAAAACATTATCTTCACATTAAAACATAAAGTACAACAAAATAAAGCTTATTGGGAAATATTTACAAGAATAAAACTCAATACCTGCCTACTTAAAAACAGCATCTACTAACGGGGCTAGTATGAAAAAAAAAAGTCATTAGCGTCCCTCTCGCACCTAAGTAAATAACCCGCGTGTGAGAGGGATGCAAACGACATGAAGACTTTCATACTAGGCCCGCTATGATGCTTATAGGTACAGTCACCGTCATAAATAAGTGATGATTTCTATACCTTGTCGCTTTTAATCGTTGGACAATTTCGTATGACATTTCAAACTGACGTTAAAGTGACTAGGTTCATAAATGATAACTTATTTATGCCAGTGACTGTACTTAACATTAATATTTTACCTACTGCATATTTGGGTCGATATTTTCAACATTTTCTATTTCACAATCTGAGTAACCGTCATCGATCATATCATAGTCAGATTCGTCAGTGCTTTCATTTACGTTAATTACAATCCTATCGATGTGATCATCCATCGAGTGTTCCTGTGACCGATATTCATTTTCACATTTCATGGCATGATCACAAACTTTCTTCCATTCATCTGGGCCAATCATATTTATTTTTTCTTCAATCATTTTTTTTACTGTACCCATATTCATGTCTATGTTCCTTTTTGATACGTAACCTTTTATCTGTGACCATATTATATTTTCTATAGGGTTGAAGTCGGGATGGTATGGCGGTAACCTTAACACTTCGTGCCCATGTTGATGTAAAATTTTGTCAATGGAATATTCTACAAAGTCTTCTTTATGTCGACAAATAATTTCGTATAGTTGTATTTTAGGAAATGATGAATCATGGGGAATATTGTGTTTTTGTAACCAGTTTATCATAAGCGGCTTTGCGGTATTAGAGTTGGGCGGGCGTTCCACGTATTTATTGTGATAAGCAGCATTGTCTACTACTAATACAGAATTTGGAGACAAGTTAGGAATAAGTTGATTCTGTAACCATTTTTCATAATTGACATTATTCATGGCATCGTGATAATCACCGGTCTTATCAGTAGACTTGTACATAAGTAGAGCACCCGGTACAAATCCTTTGGCACTACCTGCATGTATTATAATAAGGCGTGAGTGAAGTTTTGAGATTAACTGTTTCACTCCTTTATCCGTAGAATCGATCCAGCACTTCCCTGTTAAATGGGATGTATGAACATAAGTTTCGTCCGTATACACAATATCCCTGCCTTCAGATCTGTACTTCCTTATTAAGTCCAGGTACTTTACTCTTTTAAGTCTAACCATCAGCATTTTTCTATTGTTAGTAATTTTCTTGAATAGAAAACCCATTTGGCGTAGTATCTTTCTTAGTGTAAAATCACAGCCATTGAAATTCATTGTTTCTATTAATTTGGACTTTAGTGCTCTTATTGTAGGAACTTGTTTATAAATCAGATGAAAGTTATAAACCATTCGTCGTATCACTGCGTAATCAAAATCATCAAGATCTAGATAGAATTTCTTGCGTGGTCTTCCCAGCTTAATATTGTTTGTGATGGCATCTTTATTTTTTCTATATTCTTCTTCCTGGTTCGAAATTTTTCTTATTGTAGGTTTAGATATGCCTGTTGCGTCCGAAATTCGCTGTTGAACTTTGCCAAAATACTCTGAGTTATTGCTATTTTTGAATTTGCTATTTTCTGATAAGAAATACAGGTATATATTAAATATAATTCCTTGGACTGGATTTTTTAACCGATTTCGAGGTTTCGGCATGGTAATACAACCAATACAACCTTTTTATAAGTAAACTGTAAATATAATCAAAACTATAGCGAATATTTGAATTGCGTGTTAGCCACTCTATATATATATTCGTCTGCTGATGCGACTTACCCCTACGGCTGTAAGATGGGTACTGAAGCTCATGCTATGGCAACTTAGTACATTTGATATGGTTCGCTTTTCATTCTTCTCTGACATAATTAATATGGCGCGTGGATTAAACAATAATAGACTCTTGGTCAACGGTGTAAGCGCTTCAACGACCGCCTTATGATTGAGCGCCATCTTCGATACATGACGAGTTTTTTTTCGTATCGCTTTTATGTCAGTGTTGCTGATGGATTAAAAAAAATGCACTTTAGGAACCAAACAAAAATGTAACATTAATACAAAAAAGGATATTTATTTACTTTTGTTATTTTGAAATATATATTATGCTTCATAAAAATGCAAAAATATATAATTTATGACAATTTGTATTGAATCAATATGGCAACACAATAAGTAACTGTCTTGACATTTTTTGACATTGTTCAAATTTTTGTTTCAATTTCAGCGAGAAATTCATTTCCGAATTTTTCATAGAATTTTTCACGTTGCATGATGTGTTATGGTGTGCTTCGTACCTGGCTGCAATAATTGGACCGTAGAAGGTATTTCACATGAATGGGTCACGCACAGATTCCATATGTTCTATTGATTAAATTGGAAAATGTGTCTGTCTCTCAGCCTTTCAGGCTTCACTGAACTGATAAAATCCCTACAAAATAATACCCATTTACTTTTCATTTCCGATTTTTACAAGCATTTATTTAACTTGCAATGTATGTAGGTATGTACGGGTCAAATCTTGCAAATTAAATTTGACCCACTTCCCGTTAACGGAATGGGCTGAAATTTGGACCACATAGGTATGTAAACTCTATGAGAACGCAATATTATCGTAGCTAAGAGGTGATCTGATGATGGAGTTGGAAGGTGGCGACAGAATCTCCGCTATTCTTAACGTAGACCCACCGTATTGGAACTCAATAGTTTGGTCTCGAAAACAGGAGACTTACTTTAATTCCTAATCCCCTAGCTGGGGCAACCACAGAGCGTTGCCATTGGGCTCTAACTCGCACTGCGTGCTTCACCTCTAGCGATATAGACGATAGCGAACAGCGATACACGTGTTCTACAATGACGTATACAATTTAAATTAAATAAGATTTAACATAGTTGAGATACCTTATTTTATTACAGAATATTAAATATTTAATAATTTCAGGGGGAATACCGATTTAAACGAGTGTTCTAACTTCTGCGATATCCTCAGAAATTATCGTCTTAAGCTGCGATCCCACAGACCGTGCTTAAACGGTCACATTATGACATAACCACACAGGCAGGGCAGGCCCGCGAAATTGGTCGTGAAAAACGTTATTATTTATCAATGGCAGCGGCCGCGACAATATATGAAATCGATTTTTACTTTTTAAAACCATGTTTGGACTAACGGAGCAAAAGACTCGTACGTAGTACAATCAAAGTTCTTGCAAGTTGATTTCACGGTGTCTCCTTGTTTCACCGACACGTCACTTCGCAGATTTTCTTTTCGCGCATATGATTCAATTTCTTATAAGTAAGCATTAAGTAAATATTTAAGTTTTTGAAAAGACGTAGGATATTTCCAAGGGAAAAGCGATAAACAAGTTTCACTTACTCTATCCGAGTGGATAGAGTAACGCGCAAAGTCTTGTGTGTTATTATAAACATGACGTGTCGCTGTCTGTTTGTTTTCACTGTTGAACAGATACTTAAGTAGGTACCTCTTTAGGGATCTGGGGGGTCATTATGACATAGCTTTGCAGTTCATTTTATGGGGAGCGTAAAGGACAGAGCTATAGAAACTATATAGCTCCGTCCTGTTCTCTCAGCGTAAAAAGAATGGCATAGCTATGTCATAATAACCCTCCTGAAGTCAAACTAGGAACCCTTATAGTTTCGCCATGTCCGTCTGTCTGTTTGAACCTATGATAGTTACAAAGATGAAATTTCGTCCATAGGTAGGTATATAGACATTTACTTATACCGCAGTTCGGATGCAAGCTCTAAAAAAATGGAAGGATGTTTATCTTTCAGACACGTAATGGCTGAGCGAATTTGGATGAAATTTGGCACTCAATTATATACTATCCAGGATTAAAATAAAATATAGTTTTATCTTGATAATGGTTCCCGAGAGAAAAGCGATAGACGAGTTCTACGCAGATAGAGTTGCTGGCAAACTAATAATATTAAAAACATTTCTTAAAACGTACGAATTCCTTTGTTCTCTTTGAGACGAACCCTGGCGAAGTGTTCCAAGTCCTAATGAACCTTAACTCTGGAAGTGCTCCTGGCTGGGATGATATCCCTACTCAATTATTGAAAATTGCTGGTACTACCTATACTATGGTCGCCATAATAACTCACTGGTGAATTTGTGTTTTAGCCATGGTGTCTTCCCTGATGCGTTATTAAAGCAAGTAATTATAACCCCAGTGTACAAGAGCGGGAACCGAGACGATGTCTCGAACTATCGCGCTGAAGTTTTAAACAGGTGTAGTATTTAGTACTAAATTAAGTATACCTTATCATTAGTAATTATTTATTTAGATAGAACAAACTTGAGTCACCGAAAATAAAATGCTTCAAACATTAGAAAGCTATTATACGAAAGCTCTTAAGTGATGTATGATATGTGATATTATATTATTTATTTCGAAGACTTGAGATATTTAGGTAAGTGCATTTGAAGTGAAATACAAACAAACAACACCTTGTTGCTTTTTAAAAGACTTCAAAAAAGGAGGTTCCCAAAATTCGTCTGTGTTTCTTTTTTTATGTTTGTTACCTCAGAACTTTCGACTGGGTGAACCGATTTTGATGATTCTTTTTTTATTTGAAAGCTAGTGCTTTCTGTTTGGTCCCATTTTTATCAAAATTAATATCTTAGATTAAGATGATGGAATCTATGAGGAATCAACGGAACTCTTCAAAATGTATAGGCACACCTATAGTGATTTTGGTGTTGTTCATAGTAACTCGTGTATTTGTTCTTGGAAAGCACTATTTGGTGAAGTGGAACTGATAATGAAGACCACAGATGGCCACCGGAACTCCTAAACGGTATATATTTCAAGCGTGCTGACAAAATATTTCGATTAAGATAGTTGAGCGACTATGATGAAGCATACTTAGGTTTAAATATATGACTCTGACTTTCCCGCGACGTTGCTTGCGGCGAGATTTAAATGTTCTATAGTTTCTTATTAATTGAGAAGTGGGACTACATAACAGCATAATTATGATGACTTAAAAGTATAAAATAAAATTATAGTTTAAAAAACAAAACACCGACTACAAAAAGCAAAAAATAACTTCTTTTAAAATGGTAGCTAATAGGTCAGTCCAACTGAAGTCGGCGTCCTACAATATTTTTAACCAAAAGCAGACTTCAGTTGGACTGACCTATTACCTAACATTTAAAAGATGTTATGTATTGCTTTTTGAAGGCGGCTTTGTGTTTTTTTTACTTTGTTTTAATACTACTTAATAACAACCCTTTTTATTTCACCATGTCCGTCTGTCCGTCGTCCGTCTGTCGACGGTTTTACTCAGGAGACTATTGACACAGAATAAGTAGTAGTACAAGTACTAGCTATTAGTACTACAAAGCTAAAGCGTTTTAATGTAGCACCAGCTGTTGCCCGCGACTCCCTCCCATTTGACTCCGGATGGTGAGGTGAAGAAGTAACATGATCAATATCCCACTTTTGACACCTAGTTGTTTTTGACGACTTGAACTTTAACCTTTTTTATTTTCGGATTTATAACATTCGGCCGAAAACAATTTAAAAAACACTGACTTTTATTTTAGCTCTCGCAATGGCATAATTTTGTCTTGACGGCACCGATGATGGTGCGGAACGAGAGCGTTGTTGTAGTGGATGCTGCACAATTGGCTGCGGGTATTCAATGCAAGAGCCGTAAATTTTGCTTCACGATGGCTTAAAACACAGGTAAAGTTAAACGGTGATTTGATTACACTGAGTCGTTCCCGTAATGCGGTCGCCGAAGTTGTTTCAAACTACTGCGGCGAATGAACGTCGTCTTTACATTACTTTAGGTCTGTCCGCCTACTTCGATCACGTAGCTAGGCAGTTGCAGCTGTCGATCGCTGAATTCAGTCGACTGCCGTATTCTTTACACCGTTGCAGTCGCCGTATGTAACATGGGGCGGACGACTCAATGTAGTTGCAACAAAAATAAACATTTTACTTCTCATGCGCAGGGAAGTTACATATAGGCGGCATAAAGTTAGGTAGGTATATGTTTCCTCTAGGGACATAAGTCCTTTAGCTTTTGGATTTTCTTGGACAGCCACATACTTAGAGCCAAATAAGATACCTCTATGTATGTCTGTGTGTATGTGTATGTATGTATGTACCTATGACGTAAACAAAGCGTATGATACGCAAACAATCCACTAAGTTCTTGTTCGAAAGTTGTAAAATTAACCCCAACGGCTGACTTGGTTGAAGCACCCCTATCATCATGTTAAGGTTTACGTAACAAAATGGTAAGAAAAGTATCTTTGCCGTTGGAGACGTTTGATTTTTGCTATGTAGGTAATTTTCGCCCCTTGGAACTGAGACGAGGTACTTTATTATAATACATTTTTATTATTTTTAGGTTACAAGAGATTCTTGGAGGCGGTTTTGTGTCCAGAGCAAGGAAATATGTCCCAGTTTTAACTAGAACACCTACTTATCTGCACAAAGATTCTGTCTCGTATTATCTGTGAGATTATAGAAACCAAATAATACTTAAGCTAGAAAAAAAACAAAAGATTGTCATAATAACCTGCAGTGAAGACCTGCTGAAATCCCATTATGTAAAAAAGAAAAACAGTGACTGTCGCCTCTCTGAAGATGAAGATGAAGCGAAATACCCGACTCAAAGAACAATTGGCTGATCATCATCTAAATCATTATTTCTAAGAACTGTCTTTGAGGCTATTAAAACCAATCAATTTATTTCTGTTAAATGAAGTGAAATGAAATTTATTTATTTGCGTTAGACATAGTTACTATACTTACATATTATGATGATCTTAACACTAAAAATTAGAACCATACATCTAGACTTAGATAAGTCATGCAAATATTTAATATGAAAGTGTTAATTATACTGATATCACTAAACTAGAGTTGAGTGTACCGTCTGCAGTCTTAATTCTACAAAAAGCTCCTACAAGATGTTCGGAAACCGATATTGGTAATTGCTCTAATGCATTAGTACAAAAGGCCACAAAAGTGCGAATAATGTGTACAGAGTTTCCCCAGTTCCATATCGTGCCACAAAACCGTGATACGCTTTTTAAAGCAGTATTTTTATAGGTAATTCTTGATAACCACCATAAATAACACATATCTAAATCTATTAATCTTAGAACGAACTTTATCAACATGCAATTTCCAAGTACAATGATCATTGAGTTGCAATAAATTGAATATGAATATGAGTACTTTACTATACCCGATATAATTAAGTCTACTGACAGGTGTTCTGTTTTGGTTATATATATATATATATCTTAGACGTCGTTTAGTTTTTAAGGCGTTTCTCAATCCCTCCGTTATCCATGTAACATCTTTACGCGAGCTTTTAACCTTTACCTTTTTTTTATCTTCATAAAACAGGATTTATGGTGTACTAGCGACCCGCCCTCGCTTCGCTTCGATTTATGTGCATTTTCGCTAACACATAATACATTATTTTGTGTCAAAATCACAAGTGACATTCATAAATAGTCTCCCTGAACTGTAGGTATATTCATTTCAAAGAATCTGATAATTTGTCATGACCACAGTTTTCTTTTTCATCTTCTGTTTAGCAAGTATAAGCAAGTGATGGGGTGTAAAAGTTATCATCTAATAGGCTAGACGTTTTTTCCATCACATGGGACCAACGGCAATCAGACCACTGCAGAAATCAGAAAAAAAAAGTAAAGTCCAACATTCTTACTACGCGTTGAAAACACCCCACCGCATACAAATTGATACTCAATTATGACGTCAAAATTGATTAAAACTACACTAAATTTATGGCAAAATCAAGTTCTTACGTACACAAGATCGTGAAAACTGCTCAATTAAAAAGGCTCAGTCTAAAAATCTCAATTTTCGGAACTTCGAAGTCTTACGTAGGTATTCATAGGTCGCTCCTATAGGTCGTCTTTGTTTTATGATAATTTCCAGTTTTCAATCGATATTAAGTACTAGGGTAAGTGTATAGTAAAGTTCCTGTGTGTATAGGAAAGTTAAAAGCCCCTCACTAGTTTGTAAGTTGCTGTGCCCTATAAAGATCTCATACCTTATAAGTAGTTATAACTTATAAGTTACCTAACACCTGTATATTATGAATAACAGCTTATGAAAGCAATAAAAAGTTGAAAAATTAAGTTCAACAATGTCATCATCTTATTTAGGTACGCTAATTTGTTTAGAAAACTCGTCATAATTTTAAACAAGTGTATCTAAACATAATAAGCTTAAATGCAATAAATGATTTATTTACATATTCATATGTTTACATGACAATGTAATTAGTTGGATTCCTCGAGCTCTGAAAATAGATAGACAGGTACACTGCGGCCACATCTGTGAGATTTGAAAATATTCGTGTTAAATGTAGTTAGTTAATACTAGTTATCTTTCTTTATTTATGTTAAAAAAGAGATGCCAGTTGATTTGGCCGCAGTATTAGGAAGACCCATTAAATATATGATCCTCACAGAGTACTAGTTATAAAAAACATTTTTTGGAAAATAAATTGATCTTGAGGGATCCTGTATTGAGTGGACTTTTTCCGGCTAAAATTATTGACTTCTCACTGATTTATATGCAAATAAGAACTGATCAGGCGCGGCGGCGCGGCGTAGCCCTACTTACTAATTAAAAGCCCGTCGTTTTTGCGAGTTTATCAGTTCTCAATGTAAAACATTGCCATCACGCCTAATATGTTCTTTTTTACAGTACTTACTCTAAATCAAACTTAACCCCTTTTTCATACAACATTATGAATAACGGTGTTTAAAGCCATAATAGTTAATATGTGCCAAGTGTCTTAACTATCATTGGTCTTTAAGTACCTGTTGTGATTTTGTATGAATAAAGGGGTGGAGAATAGCTTAAGTATGTGGTTATGTATAAGCACATGCTTACACACACATACGCATAGAATTAGTTTAAAGAACATGAACTAGATGGCAGAACAAGCAACCTTTTTTTTTTTTTTACTCGGACAGAAAACAACGCCGAGTTGCCAGTCTATATCCAGTGTACAATAGTAGTCTTTGCTGAAGCTCTGCTATGGCAACTTAGTACATTTGATATGGTTCGCTTTTCATTCTTCTCTGACATAATTAATATGGCGCGTGGATTAAACAATAATAGACTCTTGGTCAACGGTGTAAGCGCTTCAACGACCGCCTTATGATTGAGCGCCATCTTCGAGACATGACGAGTTTTTTTTCGTAAGCGATACGAAAAAAAACCAATGTCAGTGTTGCTGATGGATTAAAAAAAATGCACTTTAGGAACCAAACAAAAATGTAACATAATACAAAAAAGGATATTTATTAACTTTTGTTATTTTGAAATATATATTATGGTTTATAAAAATGCAAAAATATATAATTTATGACAATTTGTATTGAATCAATATGGCAACACAATAAGTAACTGACTTGACATTTTTTGACATTGTTCAAATTTTTGTTTCTATGTCAGTGAAAAATTCATTTCCGAATTTTTCATAGAATTTTTCACGTTGCATGATGTGTTATGGTGTGCTTCGTACCTGGCTGCAATAATTGGACCGTAGAAGGTATTTCACATGAATGGGTCACGCACAGATTCCATTATGTTCTATTGATTAAATTGGAAAATGTGTCTGTCTCTCAGCCTTTCAGGCTTCACTGAACTGATAAAATCCCTACAAAATAATACCCATTTACTTTTCATTTCCGATTTTTACAAGCATTTATTTAACTTGCAATGTATGTAGGTATGTACGGGTCAAATCTTGCAAATTAAATTTGACCCACTTCCCGCTAACGGAATGGGCTAAAATTTGGACCACATAGGTATGTAAACTCTATGAGAACGCAATATTATCGTAGCTAAGAGGTGATCTGATGATGGAGTTGAAAGGTGGCGACAGAATCTCCGCTATTCTTAACGTAGACCCACCATATTGGAACTCAATAGTTTGGTCTCGAAAACAGGAGACTTTTACTTTAATTCCTAATCCCCTAGCTGGGGCAACCACAGAGCGTTGCCATTGGGCTCTAACTCGCACTGCGTGCTTCACCTCTAGCGATATAGATGATAGCGAACAGCGATACACGTGTTCTACAATGACGTATACAATTTAAATTAAATAAGATTTAACATAGTTGAGATACCTTATTTTATTACAGAATATTAAATATTTAATAATTTCAGGGGGAATACCGATTCCCTGATGCGTTATTAAAGCAAGTAATTATAACCCCAGTGTACAAGAGCGGGAACCGAGACGATGATGTCTCGAACTATCGCGCTGGAGTTTTAAACAGGTGTAGTATTTAGTACTAAAAACTAAAGTAAGTATACCTTATCATTAGTAATTATTTATTTAGATAGAACAAACTTGAGTCACCGAAAATAAAATGCTTCAAACATTAGAAAGCTATTATACGAAAGCTCTTAAGTTATGTATGATATGTGATATTATATTATTTATTTCAAAAACTTGAGATATTTAGGTAAGTGCATTTGAAGTGAAATACAAACAAACAACACCGTGTTCCTTTTTTAAAAGACTTCAAAAAAGGAGGTTCCCAAAATTCATCTGTGTTTCTTTTTTTATGTTTGTTACCTCAGAACTTTCGACTGGGTGAACCGATTTTGATGATTCTTTTTTTATTTGAAAGCTAGTGCTTTCTGTTTGGTCCCATTTTTATCAAAATTAAGATCTTAGATTAAGATGATGGAATCTATGAGGAATCAACGGAACTCTATAAAATGTATAGGCACACCTTTAGTGATTTTGGTATTGTTCATAGTAACTCTTGTATTTGCTCTTGGAAAGCACTATTTGGTAAAGTGGAACTGATAATGAAGACCACAGATGGCCACCGGAACTCCTAAACGGTATATATTTCAAGCGTGCTGACAAGATATTTCGATTAAGATAGTTGAGCGACTATGATGAAGCATACTTAGGTTTAAATATATGACTCTGACTTTCCCGCGACGTTGCTTGCGGCGAGATTTAAATGTTCTATAGTTTCTTATTAATTGAGACGTGGGACTACATAACAGCATAATTATGATGACTTAAAAGTATAAAATAAAATTATAGTTTAAAAAACAAAACACCGACTGCAAAAGCAAAAAATAACTTCTTTTAAAATGGTAGCTTAGGTCAGTCCAACTGAAGTCGGCGTCCTACAATATTTTTAACCAAAAGCAGACTTCAGTTGGACTGACCTATTACCTAACATTTAAAAGATGTTATTTATTTCCCCGTGTGGTAACCGGATTAGAATAGTGCCACTCCGTACCTTTCCGTGGATGTCGTAAAAGCCGACTAAGGTAATAAAGGCATGTAGTACTGTTAGGCGATGGGCTTGCAACCTGTCACTAATACACTGGTAAACATCTTCGCCTAAGTTTGCAAAATGTGGTTACAGAATTATCAAAAAGTTTTTATAGTCGTTGCAAATTCTGTAGCTCTGCCTACCCCACTCTGGGAATAAAGGCGTGAGTTTATGTATGTATGTATGTATGTAGTTATTGCTTTTTGAAGGCGGCTTTGTGTTATTTTTACTTTGTTTTAAAACTACTTAATAACAACCCTTTTTATTTCACCATGTCCGTCTGTCCGTCGTCCGTCTGTCGACGGTTTTACTCAGGAGACTATTGACACAGAATAAGTAGTAGTACAAGTACTATTAGTACTACAAAGCTAAAGAGTTTTAATGTAGCACCAGCTGTTGCCCGCGACTCCCCCCCCCATTTGACTCCGGACGGTGAGGTGAAGAAGTAACATGATCAATATCCCACTTTTGACACCGAGTTGTTTTTGACGACTTGAACTTTAACCTTTTTTATTTTCGAATTTATAACATTCGCCCGAAAACAATTTAAAAAACACTGAATTTTATTTTAGCTCTCGCAATGGCATAATTTTGTCTTGACGGCACCGATGATGGTGCGGAACGAGAGCGTTGTTGTAGTGGATGCTGCACAATTGGCTGCGGGTATTCAATGCAAGAGCCGTAAATTTTGCTTCACGATGACTTAAAACACAGGTAAAGTTAAACGGTGATTACACTGAGTCGTTCCCGTAATGCGGTCGCCGAAGTTGTTTCAAACTACTGCGGCGAATGAACGTCGTCTTTACATTACTTTAGGTCTGTCCGCCTACTTCGATCACGTAGCTAGGCGGTTGCAGCTGTCGATCGCTGAATTCAGCCGACTGCCGTGTTCTGTTACACCGTTGCAGTCGCCGTATGTAACATGGGGCGGACGACTCAATGTAGTTGCAACAAAAATAAACATTTTACTTCTCATGCGCAGGGAAGTTACATATAGGCGGCATAAAGTTAGGTAGGTATATGTTTCCTCTAGGGACATAAGTCCTTTAGCTTTTGGATTTTCTTGGACAGCCACATACTTAGAGCCAAATACGATATGTATGTCTGTGTGTATGTGTATGTATGTATGTACCTATGACGTAAACAAAACGTATGATACGCAAACAATCCACTAAGTTCTTGTTCGAAAGTTATAAAATTAACCCCAACGGCTGACTTGGTTGAAGCACCCCTATCATCATGTTTAGGTTTACGTAACAAAATGGTAAGAAAAGTATCTTTGCCGTTGGAGACGTTTGATTTTTGCTATGTAGGTAATTTTCGCCCCTTGGAACTGAGACAAGAGGTACTTTATTATAATAAATTTTTATTATTTTTAGGTTACAAGAGATTCTTGGAGGCGGTTTTGTGTCCAGAGCAAAGAAATATGTCCCAGTTTTAACTAGAACACCTACTTATCTGCACAAAGATTCTGTCTCGTATTATCTGTGAGATTATAGAAACCAAATAATACTTAAGCTAGAAAAAAAACAAAAGATTGTCATAATAACCTGCAGTGAAGACCAGCTGAACTCCCATTATGTAAAAAAGAAAAACAGTGACTGACGCCTCTCCGCCTCTCTGAAGATGAAGATGAAGCGAAATACCCGACTCAAAGAACAATTGGCTGATCATCATCTAAATCATTATTTCTAAGAACTGTCTTTGAGGCTATTGAAACCAATCAATTTATTTCTGTTAAATTAAGTGAAATGAAATTTATTTATTTGCGTTAGACATAGTTACTATACTTACATATTATGATGATCTTAACACTAAATATTAGAACCATACATCTAGACGTAGATAAGTCATGCAAATATTTAATATGAAAGTGTTAATTATACTGATATCACTAAACTAGAGTTGAGTGTAGTTTAGTTATGATCTAATAGGCTAGACGTTTTTTCCATCACATGGGACCAACGGCAACAAGACCACTGCAGAAATCAGAAAAAAAAAAGTAAAGTCCAACATTCTTACTACGCGTTGAAAACACCCCACCGCATACAAATTGATACTCAATTATGACGTCAAAATTGATTAAATCTACACTAAATTTATGGCAAAATCAAGTTCTTACGTACACAAGATCGTAAAAACTGCTGAATAAAAAAGGCTCAGTCTAAAAATCTCAATTTTCGGATCTTCGAAGTCTTACGTAGGTATTCATAGGTCGCTCCTATAGGTCGTCTTTGTTTTATAATAATTTCCAGTTTTCAATCGATATTAAGTACTAGGGTAAGTGTATAGTAAAGTTCCTGTGTGTATAGGAAAGTTAAAAGCCCCTCACTAGTTTGTAAGTTGCTGTGCCCTATAAAGATGTCATACCTTATAAGTAGTTATAAGTTACCTAACACCTGTATATTATGAATAACAGCTTATGAAAGCAATAAAAAGTTGAAAAATTAAGTTCAACAATGTCATCATCCTAATTAGGTACGCTAATTTGTTTAGAAAACTCGTCATAATTTTAAACAAGTGTATCTAAACATAATAAGCTTAAATGCAATAAATGATTTATTTACATATTCATATGTTTACATGACAATGTAATTAGTTGGATTCCTCGAGCTCTGAAAATAGATAGGTACACTGCGGCCACATCTGTGAGATTTGAAAATATTTGTGTTAATACTTACTAGTTAGTTATTACTAGTTATCTTTCTTTATTTATGTTAAAAAGAGATGCCAGTTGATTTGGCCGCAGTATTAGGAAGACCCATTAAATATATGATCCTCACAGAGTATTAGTTATAAAAGGTTTTAAAACACATTTGGAAAATAAATTGATCTTGAGAGATCCTGTATTGAGTGGACTTTTTCCGGCTAAAATTATTGACTTATCACTGATTTATATGCAAATAAGAAATGATTAGGCGCGGCGGCGCGGCGTAGCCCCACTTACTAATTAAAAGCCCGTCGTTTTTGCGAGTTTATCAGTTCTCAATGTAAAACATTGCCATCACGCCTAATATGTTCTTTTTTGCAGTACTTACTCTAAATCAAACTTAACCCCTTTTTCATACAACATTATGAATCACGGTGTTTAAAGCCATAATAGTTAATATGTGCCAAGTGTCTTAACTATCATTGGTCTTTAAGTACCTGTTGTGATTTTGTATGAATAAAGGGGTGGAGAATAGCTTACGTATGTGGTTATGTATAAGCACATGCTTACACACACATACGCATAGAATTAGTTTAAATAACATGAACTAGATGGCAGAACAAGCAACCTTTTTTTTTTTTTTTACTCGGACAGAAAACAACGCCGAGTTGCCAGTCTATATCCAGTGTACAATAGTAGTCTTTGCTGAAGCTAATTGAGAGAGCACGATAAATACGAACTTTTCCGATAAAGGACGAAGGAAAATCATTTTGCACTACATCTGTACCTACCTTGTTTACGAACTCGGCACTTCACGCTGAGATTCATCCCGTAATAACAAGATACATCTTTATTTAAATTGGCTGGAGACATGATGGATAAGCAATGTGTCAGTGAGTATAGTAGGTACATTAAGGAGTATGCAGGAGATAACGCCGGAATTACCCAGGGGCTGTTTTGGTTAAAGCATCGCTAAAAGTTGAATTTGAAATGTTTTCTGGTGTGACTATCAACCAAAGATCAGGGGCTCTATTGTATTCGGCTAAACCATTTCGATTTTGACACGTTATCGTGTTATCAACATTATGATAGATCTTATTTACTGGACAGTAAAGGCCGCCGAGTTAAAAATAATACGAAAACATGTTGAAAGCAATATGGTTTTACGAAGTAGAATAGAGTCGACCTACTTCCCCTGTGTACTTATTTAAAGTAAGAAACCTAGCCGAGGGATATCCGACGATCGAGCGCCCCCGCGGCGAGCGCCTAGCGGCTGGCGGCTTGATTGATGTAAATCGTTATGATTTAGTTTCAGGTTTTGATTATGTCTGTGTCTTTAAGTTATGTTATGTTAAAATAGGCGTCGTCGGTTGAAATAAAGGTCGACTATTTTATAATATTGCCATGGAACAATAATCGATACTATTTATTGAAAGTATTTCAAATAGATTACCCACCCGCTTCATACTATTTAGGTACTCTAGTAGCCAACGTCAATAAACCCTCGCTTCAACCGTGCTAAAGAACAAAATACCGTAGTTTCACCGCGCCTCCTGGCTGTCGATATCAGGCGGTCACCATTATTAGAAAACACATTTTTGACGTGTCTTTTAAGGTCTGACACATTTCCTTTTATATTTATTTTATTTGTAATAATTAGGCTAATTTATTTAAGTTGGGTCAATATCGTAAATAAGTCATTTTGATATTCAAAATCGGGAACTTAATCCAAAAACACCTAAAGTTAACGATCCCATTTAGTCCACTTAAAAATAAACGGTATGTTTGTAAGTAATGCTTAGGGCCCCATATATTTTTTTTAAGATATTTATATTTATTTATAAAATACCTAAGTAGTTGAAACTTAAAATCACAATATTAAATGTAATTTTAGGGATTTCATTATTTGTAGACTACTTGCGCAACACCCACGTACCTTGAACGACGAACTTTGTTTTGAGTTTGTTTGAAAACTATAAACTGTACACAGGCTCCACTTTTAGGAAAAAGATGGATAACTTTTTCAAGGAAAGGATATAAACATTTAGTAGTCGTTTTATTTATGCGTATGAGTTTAATAGATATAAATTTAAGATCTACTTTTTACTTTTTACAGATAAGTACTATAGTGTCCAAGGTGAAGCGACGGCCAAATAGTGTTGTGTACTGTAATACATAGGGTGCAGCGACGGCCAAATAGTGTTGTGTACTGTAATACATAGGGTGCAGCGACGGCCAAATAGTGTTGTGTACTGTAATACATAGGGTGCAGCGACGGCCAAATAGTGTTGTGTACTGTAATACATAGGATGCAGCGACGGCCAAATAGTGTTGTGTACTGTAATACATAGGGTGCAGCGACGGCCAAATAGTGTTGTGTACTGTAATACATAGGGTGCAGCGACGGCCAAATAGTGTTGTGTACTGTAATACATAGGGTGCAGCGACGGCCAAATAGTGTTGTGTACTGTAATACATAGGGTGCAGCGGCGGCCAAATAGTGTTGTGTACTGTAATACATAGGGTGCAGCGACGGCCAAATAGTGTTGTGTACTGTAATACATAGGGTGCAGCGACGGCCAAATAGTGTTGTGTACTGTAATACATAGGGTGCAGCGGCGGCCAAATAGTGTTGTGTACTGTAATACATAGGGTGCAGCGGCGGCCAAATAGTGTTGTGTACTGTAATACATAGGGTGCAGCGGCGGCCCGCGGCGTAAGCCGGCGGGTGAAGCAAGTGGCTAAGGTCCGTTCGTTCTGTCTCTTTGTGTGGGTAGTTCCTGGTCCCAACTTACTAGTTATCCTGCGTCCAGCCTACCTTGGTCTACGCTTAATCCTATATAAAAACTTTCCTTGACCCAATTTTTACTGTCAGATCAGTTTTATTACAATTTATTATAAAGGATCCCAATTCGAGTCATTTTCACCTTACAACGTGCGCAACAAATCATTAAAAAAAATGTTTCAATGTATCATCCATCACCTTACAAACCTAGTAACTGATTGTGCATTCATTGAATAGTTATGATTTGAATTCAAACCGATAATTTGTTTACAATAACAATACTGAACAGTCCCGAGTTAAAACGCGCCTGCAAGTGAATCAAACAGGATTGAATTTTGAACAATATTTGGCCTTTAGTTTGCCGTGGCTAGGTGAAAAGTCGGCATATCGGCTATAAGGCGGAAATTGCACCCCCAAGAGGGGGCGATTCTAATCTAGCCGTCGCGTGTAGGTGCTTTCGCGATCATTAGCACCATCGTCTGATAACTTCACCCTTACTTTCTCTTTCTATGCTTTGTTTGAAACTGTGGACAACTTTGAAGAAATCATCGATCATCGCAGAGTTAACATTTACCGTTTTCGTGTTCGTTTGCGATTTGACTGTCACTTTTAAGGTTCTCAATTTTATTTAGTATAGACAGTTAAAAATAAATGCTTTTCTATGTATCTCTGTAAGTATAGAAGTTTATGGTTATCAATAGTAAAGGGTAATTTCGGAATTGCTTGAAATGGTTCTGATATTTAATTATTTATGCTTATACATTAGGCATTAAAAAAATATGGATGTTACACTACTTTATTTATTCGTGTGTACGTTTTCTTTTCTTTTCGGAATAACAATATCAGTGAGCGTGTTTGGTTATTCTCCTTTTACGTACAACGGCGCAACGGATCTCCGTGGTTTTGCACTTAGGTACATTACATTACACTGAAGGCCCGGAGAGTAATGCCAATTTAGGATGTTTTTATCCCGTATTATTATCAGAATAACTGGGGCAAAATATATTATATTTTACATATTATAAAACGGAGTTGCTAGCAAAACACTGATGCAATTATTAGAAAGTAAGTACATACAGATTGATTCCTTTTTCGGCACATTCCTTTTTGGACATATTCCGTTCTCGGCATATTCTTGTCTCGGCACATTTTAGTAACTAAATTATACTATGAAATACTTGTGACTTTGCTTGCGTAATAAAATAAAATAATATTTATTAGTAAAATATTATATTTTAATTAATCAAAATAAAAGACAAAAATTAAACAGTACCTACACTGATTACTTATAATAATTCGGCAACTAACTTATGATAACCAACTAGGTATCTGAAATTCATATGCTTCATCCTCCCGTTATGCTCCCGTTATGCTCCCGTCTTTTATAAAAGTTGGCAAAGCCTATTTAAACATTCCATTACATTTCTTTTTTTAATTAAAAATCATCGACAACTGCCCGCTCCTGATAATTGTTTTCCATATCTTGCTATACCTACTTATATGTTGAAAATAAAAATAAATATACCTAGAATTGATTTCATTTGTTGTATACGAGGATGATGATTTATGTGGAATGTGCCAGACAAGAATATGCCGAAAACGGAATATGTCCAAAAAGGATTGTGCCGAAAAAGGAATCAATCTACATACATACATACATACATACATACATACATACATACCTTCACGCCTGTAATCCCAGGGTGGGGTAGGCAGAGGCACACAACTACCTACAACTCCAAAAACCTGTTGATAATTCTGTTCCCACATTTTGCACAATAAGGCTAAGTAAGATATTTACCAGTGTATTAGTGACAGGTTGCAAGCCCATCGCCTAACAGTACTATAAGCCTTTATTCCCTTATTAGGAAGTAAATCATGTATTATGCGTCGGACCCTTAAGTGCACGAGCAAGAGATACACCGCGCAACACCAGTCGAGGAAGTCGGCAATATCAGCCGAATGAACGAAAAATCATTCTAATTAATTTTATGAATAAACTTTTAAACGACTGTTTTGTGGGATTGGCGCAGGGCTGCTAACGCCTTATGTATGCGATCACCGTCCCACACATGAAATGTATCAAGCTTCCACAGTTTTCGTTATGAAACCACTTAAAGTTAATAAGTAGTAAAGACGGATTTCAAGACCTAAACGCATACTTTATTCTTCTTTAAGAATGCCTGCCTATCTTGAGTAGCTTTGAGAACTAATAATGGTTAGCCGTGACGCATTGGTTGCCTAGCCGTCTTACCAAGTACCAATTTTCCACTAAATTAATAACCTTACCGCTTAACTCACTCATTGCCCGTGACATCACAGGGGTGCGGAACGGGGTGTTCCTTAGAAGTACGTTTTTAAATTGATCTATGCTAAGAGTGCCTATGACTTAGCACAGCATCCGTCGAAAGAAAGTTCTATAAAACGAAAGAAAGCGGCAGTACGCGTAGATCAAACCTGCAATCAGCCAAGTTACATACTCCGACGACAGCGGACGGACTCGTCCGATCGATCCAAACGTAGGCAAAAGTATAGAGGTGCGTTTACCGCCACAGGCCACATCGTCATGTGTCAGGCCACACCGACAAAATCCGATCAGCCGACAAATCCTAACATGTTATGATTACGTCAGGTTACTAGGTACTATTTCGACGGGCATGTTTACGGAGACGCGGGGTGTCGCGGAAGACGTGCGACGTGCAATGCGTCGATGCCAACCACAGGCTCCGCAGCCAAGTACCTATTTAAAATACACGTGTAAAATCGCTTCTCCGTAAAGACTTTCATACAACGCCGTGTTTGAATTTAGTTCAGTACGCGTAAACAAGCCCTAATATACAAGCGAAATTTCATCGGCTTAAAAAAAATATTAGAAATGTATGAGTATAGATTCAAAATGATTTTTCCAGAGAGCATACTTAATTCCTTTAAATCAAACATTTTAAAACCCGTCTTTACTCTCTAGGTACCGATCGATGTCGGACAACTACACAACGATCGAAATCGTCTGAGAACGGAGGCCTGTATGCACATGAACATCCTACTCGAAACTCGACGGATGACCTGCCCGGACCGCGATTGTCCGACAAATCAGGTTTAGTGTACGCGTATCGTTAGAACGACGCAGTTACACAAGGACAGCTTGGCGTGGTATACTAATTGCGTAGACCACGATGTAGGGTATTCCACTTTGTGTTTAACGTATTTATCCTTATCTCATCAACCAAATAAACCAGCTTAGGGAGTAGGGCTCACTGTAAATTAACAATACCTCTTTTGATAAAAATATGCTATTCCAAACATGCGTCTCAGACATCATCTTTTTAGGGTTCCGTACCAACATGGTAAAAAAGGAACCATCATGGTAAGACTTCGTTATCCGTCTGTCTGTATGTCTGTCCGTCTGTCGGTCTGTCCGTATGCCACAGCACGTTTTCGCAGCAACTACAAATGCTGTCAATTTAAAATTTCAATTTAAATCAGATTTTCTTTTACTTTGTGTGATGTACTTTTTGATTCACAGACAAAAATATACAAAAAAATGCGTTCCCCCCTTTATCTTCGAAGTTTATAATAATCTTGACTTGAAGATTATTACTTACATTTAATGGGAAAACCTAAATGAAGTGTTCATTATTTGCTGTTTTTGAGAAATAACAAAAAACGTAGGAAATCGTTATTAAAATGTAGGCTAGTCAAAATGGACCTTACAACATTGAAAATAAAGTTCATAACGCATTATTTGTTAACACAGTCCATCCATCTTCAAATAAGTATTAGGTGAAAACCACCTTTTAACCTCTTCCTCTCAAAATTCTAGCATTTTCATTATTTAAGTGTCTACTTTAAAAGAATATGCCACAGTTGTGTTCAGTCCTAATAGCATGAACGATAATTAAATTATATTAACTCCAATAACTTTATTTTTCAGGACAGTACTCCGAAGGTTATTTATGTGTGAGCATGGGCTTGTAATATACATACAGGTTGTGGTCATATAATTAAGAACGATTTGAAGTTGCAGAATATATTTATCTAAATCATGACATGTGTAGTTATAATGTTCCTTCTTAAAAGTAACTAGTTATGTTTTGAAATAGCCACATGAATAGAGCAAACGGGATTAGGAATATAAAATAAAATCGCTAACTATTTCTTCTACAAATTGTATTTTTTCTCTATAGTAACAAATTCAAATAGTAATAAAGCTGGACAAATAATTAAGAACGATTTATTGAACTGCTCGAGAGTTGTATTATATGAAACTTAGACTAAATAAATCACATTAATGTGAAGTGCGTAAAGGGAATAAAGATATTTAATACATTTTAAACAAAAATTAATAGTTAGTAGCGTGTCCACGGCTTTTAATTACTGCTTTACACCGGCGAGGCATAGACTCTATCAATTTTTGACATTTCGCAAGAGAGATAGACTTCCATTCTTCTAAGAAAACGTCGTACAGCTCTCTTAAATTGCCACACTGTCGATTTGAAACCTTTTTCTTGACTTCACACCAAAGATGCTCTATTGGGTTTAGATCTGGGCTGTTAGCTGGCCAATCTAAGACAGAAACTGATTGCGATGTGAGAAATTCCTTAACGGTACGTGCAGTATGCTTTGGATCATTGTCGTGCTGGAATGTCCAAATAACCGGAAGCACGTCTTCAGCATAAGGTAACATTGTTTCTTGTTCAATTGTATTGGAATTGATCCATGTTTCCTTCTATCAACTTAACAGGTCCAACACCATGTCCAGAAAAGCACCCCCAAATTTTTACATTTCCCCCACCATGCTTTAATGTCACTTTTGTGTACTTAGGGTCGAATGCTTTATTCGGAGGTCGTCGTACATATCGTTTTCCATCAGAACATACCCTGTTTATTTTTGTCTCGTCAGAAAAAAGAACATTTTTCCACTGTCTAACTGTCCAGTTTTCATACCTTCTTGCAAATGCAAGCCGGGCTTGCCTATGACACCGTTTCAGCATGGGCACCTTCCTTGCTATCCTCCCGTGCAACTTTTCTTCTACTAAACGCCTTCGAATAGTGCGTGCCGAGATTGCTGAAGGATTGTTTTCACCAAAATATTCTTTTCTCAGCTCATTAGACCCTTTAAAAGGATTTTGTTTTGCCAAACGAATGATATTTCGATCATCTCGACGACATGACTTCCTCTATTTAGGTTCACGCGGAACATTTGAAGTAGTTTGATACGTCGCAAAGTGCTTCACAGCGTGGAAAACCATTGTTTTTGAGCATTGCAGATGGTCGGCTATCTTTTTATACGACCAATTCTTCTCGCAAAGTTTTATTATTACTTCCCTTGTAGATTTATTGCAACTTTTATTTTTCCCCATTGTTTTTACACGAAGCAATCACCTTTTAAACTCTTACAGCACTAAATGGCGCCAAAATCATACAAATAGTGACCTACAACCACAGAGCCACAGAGTGTTCTCTATTTAAATTTGAATAAAAAAATAAACCATTCAGCGTTCTTAATTATGTGACCAGCCAGTAAGAAGTAATACTAGGTTCAGATCTAATGTTAAAAGTTTATCTATTTATTTTTTAGCCAATCATTTGTATCAGTGAATGAACCGGTAGTATGCAAAAGTTTTGCGATACAGAGAGAAATACAAAAAAATACATGCAGTTAGTTATACTTGTTAGTTGGAAAAAAACTTCCCTTTAAATAAGCGTTCTTAATTATATGACCACCACTGTATATGTACGAGTATCCAGGAGTATGTATAAGGTGCTATACACCCCATGGACGTAGGTAATTATCTTAGCCAGGGTTAATGTGTATTGAGCTTAATCTTATATATAAAATTCTCGTGTCACAATGTTCGTTCCCGTACTCCTCCGAAACGGCTTGACCGATTCTCATGAAATTTTGTGAGCATATTGAGTAGGTCTGAGAATCGGCTAACATCTATTTTTCATACCCTAGAAATTACTTAAAATTTATTTATATGGCAAAACAACGTTTTCCGGGTCAGCTATAGTAAGATAAGGCTAGCTTCTAAAATATTCATTTAATAGCTACCTACACTCGTATGAATCAAACTAGTGATTTTTATTCGATAAAACTTAAAGCTTTGTAAGTACTAGGTCAAAAAACCGTAGGGATATAATACCTGGCTAGATCTATTTATAAATTGACTAATGTTGGTCGGCCTAGTTGCCCTAGACAAACAAGATGCTTAACGCTCACGTTTCGTAAACGTTTGTCGAAAATGGTCATAACATAATGTATCAAAATCTAATAAGATGTTGATACGACCAATATCTAGATTACGTCTATACATTTTTACAAAATAACTCACTTATCTTGAGGTGAAATTCCATAATGCAAAGTATAAAATTGCGTTACAGCGGAAAACTAACTGGTAAAAACTAGCACGTATTTACGGATTTATTTTTGAACAAGGTGCTTGTCTATAAATAGAGGCGACACAAAAATGTGCTACGTCTTTTTTTTTTATTACTAAACCTGGTGATTGTAAAAAACAGGTGTGCAATAAGCAAGCATAAAACAACGGCCATGTTTTTTACACTTGTTTCCGAGGCGGCGATTGTCGCTATGTCATGGTGGGTACAGTTAGTATCCGTAGGAAAGTAACAATAAGAAATCCCCAAAGAAGAGAGGGGTTTTTATACTTTCCTTACTTAGATTCCAAAATAATCTCTCCACATTGTGAATATTGTGATATTGATCTTAACCAAAATTTATTGTAAATAGGCAAAACTGGTGATTTTTCATAGCATGTCGGGGAAAGTTATTATGGACGCTTATATTTAGCTCGGAAGAAATTCATGTCAACAATCTTTCTTTTCTGCAGTTCCTTTCGTCATATGCCAATTCAACGTATTTGCAACGTACATTTGTAGAACAATAACGCTTGGAAATATCGATAACACTTTCTTGTGTACAAGTAGTCCCGTAGGTTCACATTATTAACAGCGTTAGAGACCATAATCTGCGTTTCAACTCTGTAACAGTATCCATGCTTATGCTTGGCAAAGTCCTTGGTGACACTCCCATGTCCCGCGCGGGATGCGGGGGAGGTCACTAGCCGATAACGTGTTGAACTACTACTACACACGATATATTACATTACGGATATGTCCACCGATATCCCTAATAATATTTTACATTTACCTGATTTCATAGAACTATCAATGTTTGACGTGATATCGATGTTTGTATTAGATATAATTATTAGCATAATTACAAAGACGACAAAAAAACTAAATTCACTCAATCACTGTCGTCACATTTATTATAACATTATCGTTTTCTGAACTTTCTGCACCGTCGTAATCAATCAGGGCTAAACCTATACTTTTACAACTTCATTTCCATGTTCAAGTTTTACTTTCCTGGTATATTTTAGTATATTATAAAATCTAGATTTATATGTAAGTAAATTTATTATTTATTTTATTTATATTAAAAAATATCTACTCAATTTCTGAACACGCAACAGTTTACCGATAATCTTTGGTTAGATCTAGTATGTCTACTTAAATACTTAAAACCAAAAATGTACCCTTTAAAATGTAGGAGAACAGCCGGGGAACGGCCTTTTTTTGGCATATTTTAAGTTACCTATATCAACACTGTGCCAAAGTAAAAATAAAAACCTATACAGTACAACAAGCGCTTTCAATTACCTCGTGTGTTCATAAGTTTTGAGACAAACTTTTTACTTAATAAAATAAAGAAAATAATACCGGCACCTATTTTATTATTTTTTCATTTTCTTAATACTTATATTAATTTTAACTTTTTGTTATTTATGAAGTTGACCCTCAAACCTCCATGGCAGACTGACGGACGGACGTACGTGAGGAATATTATAAAGTTCCTTTGTTACGTTTTAAGTACAACGGAACTACAAATACCTTGCATATTATATAGGTACTTATTACTAATAAGTCGTTTTCAGCCTTCGACACTAAGACGGGATGCCTCTATGGTAGGTAGACTAGGTAGTAATTTCACCGACTTTACATTAGCCCCGCAGGCGCAGTTCGAATAATGCTGTTGGCGACAAGCTGCGCGGTATCCTACTCCCGCTTTCCGTCGGTTTATATTTGAATATTGACAGCGCCGACATTCACTATGTGAACACTACTAAGTTGACGATCTATAAAATGTACTTAACTGTTGCTTTTAAACAAGTTACACATTTCGCTGTGGACTCCCGGTCTCCACGGGTGAGGTGTCGCTTACTTTTGTCGTAAACATAAACCACCTGTCGCTTAACCCGTTTACAAGTGTAAAACGGATGGGTGATAAAATGTTCAGTGTCACTCTGTCGCTACAAACTTGTCTTCGAACATACTCTTTACCTGCGGCTTCTTCCGCGTGAGACTCGATTCTCGATGTCGCTTCGAGAATATTCCAATTTCGCAGTACAAAAATAACCTGTCAGTCTCCGACGATGTGACTATGTCTGCACATGTAGGTCTTGACGTAGATCCAATGCCCCATTTTATAGGAAAATATCTAACAGACGCATTTTGGCATTAGTTAGAATACTATGTTCGTATTGAGATCAGAATTAAATCTAAGGCAATGTGCAGTAGGAAAAAAATAACCGCGGAACAAATTTTTAAGAAATGTTGTTATAATAAATATCGTAATTTTTTATCGTAATTTAAAGACCACCGTTTTTTTCCTCGCATTTAAAGTGAAAATTTGTGTGTTTAACGCGAGACTACACAACCATAATAACACTCGAACTATAGCCACCCTCGCTCGCTGAGCTCGCGTAGCTTAACATCTCGTGTCATTATGGCTTGGTTTAGTCCCCTGTTGAACAATCTACTATCTTAACCAGGTTTTTCCGATTCGCGAACGTTATGATCGCTTGGATTATAAACCGGGTAATTTTGTTAATTAGGAGAATGGGGTATTTATTATTTTTTCTCCCAGAACCATACTTGAACAATTGCTAGTTTTGTATGTGCTGCTAAAATCTTATACTATATATTTTGAATAAATGTTATTTACTGTCAACGCCGTAGTAGGTACATAAATGCTGAACTCGATTGGGTCGCTTCTTGGTCGGAGAGAAATTGCCTGGTTTTCAATCTAAAAAGTCAAAAAAGTTGTTACTTGGATCGAAGCATCAAACCCGTAAAACTTTGCCGGGGGTATTGCTATCACGGGCGAACCGATAGAAAGGGTGGTGGAAGCTAGTAACCTGGTCATTGACAGCGAGCAGCGCTTGGAGAGCCCAACGTGTCGTGTCACTTTTACCGCCTCAAGGTTCTATAAAATATTCGTGATTTGACTTCAGTGTTGATATGCGTGTCCAGCTGTGTGCATCACTTATATTATCGAGATCAAACTATTGCGATGTCGCTATGATGGTCTTATACTTGATCGGTCCAAGATCGATACAATGAGTACAGAACGCGAGTGCTCGTTTTGGTTTACGAGTCCCTCCCCGCTCCCACATCACTCCATATTTGAACGCCGCTAAGCTGCTAAACATGTCTGGGTGGAGGCACATGCACCTGGCGACTCTTATGTTCGGTGTGGTGCAACACATGAACCTGTCGTACCTCTTTACAAAGATTCAGTGATCCAGTAATGTACGCAGATTTAAAACTCGGGCCGCTGCACCGAACCGCGGTATTCCGGGGCAGTTTCATGCTCGCGGTGCCTGTGCTGGAATGATCTCTCCTATCCAAGGAGCGCCTAGCAAGCGTAAGCTTAAAGGCTATTTATTGTTGTTGCTCCAAAAAATATAATTTCCCAACCAGCACTTTATATCCCTAAATCATAGTTTAGATTTCTTAATTTCTCTTTTTCTTGTTAATTGTGCCAAATTCTCGATGCTGTATACCGGGTAAGTAGGTACCTGTGTGCATTTTAAATATATTTGTGTAATAATAAGTATTTGTTTAATAGTACGAGTAGGTATATATTTTTGCATTACACTATTCGTTCGTTTAGCGAACCGTCCGTCTGTCATACTCGGAACTGGCTGAAAATCAGTGCTGCAGGTGTTTAATACTATGCTGTAGTTTATTATGCTGAGCCAGTGTCCGATTCACCGTCGCGAAGACACATTCACTACTCTTTATAACTGTTTTCTGTTTTTACTTTTTTCTGTGTGTCTTATAATATAATATGTGTATAGTGAATAAATTTATCTTTCATTCTTACTTCTTTTCTATATGTTTTATAACGCCTTCCTCTTTCCTTATATTTTTCTGGCAGCAATATCTTGTTTATTTTAGGTTCTATATTTTGTAATAAAGTTACCTCTTAAATTTGACGCTCTTGCTTCTGACTAAAGTAGTTTGAGTTTCGTTTTACTCGGTGCAACACGCCGTTGACTAAATGCTGCCGGTGTGCTACGCGAGTATACTTATAAGGTTCCTCTTTAATCCAGGAATTAAGTAGTTCGTGAGCACAAAGCACTGCACACGGACTCTGTAAGCGCTGTGTTTTTATGCATACTATTAATTACTCGCAATATTACAACAAGCACAAAACCGACAGTAAATATAATAAAATAATTATTGTATGAATACAAGTGGGCACAATAATACATTATTAAAGAGTCCGCAAAATAGGGGATTACCTGGCGAAAAATGACTAAAATACGAGTCCGGAAATCCCCGTTTCTATGGAGGCCTATAAATACCTTTTTTTTTAATCAATGTGAGGAGGAGGTGGTTTTTTATGTTTGGAAAATTCCAATGAATTAAGAACCTTCTCCTTTTTACAAGTTATTGATAAACTTGCAATGTCTGTATGTTGGTTTAGGTCAAATCTTGCAAGTCAATTGTGGACCTGTTAACTGAACGGACTGAAATTTCGACCACAAACCCGATGACAATGAAATATTATGTTATCTACTTATAAGAGCTAATTTAATGACGAAATCGGAAGATGGCGACAGCATCTATACTTACCGTAGATTCTTTGTGTAGTCCCACCATGTTGTAATTCTTTAGTTTTGCCTTAACAAGCAGATGAGGACTATGCAAAAAAAATGTACAGCCGGAAGCAAATACCTGCTTCAAAAATGAATTGTTCATCAAACTTATTTTAAGACGATTTAAATCCATTAATATAATTAGGTACACTCACAGTAAACCGTCACCATCCGCCGCCTGCAATCAGGAGTTGTCTTGGCTGTTTGGGATTTTTTCCGTAATCCTTTGCATTATATCTTTCTCTTGGACTTCTGAACACCTTTGCTTCCGTCACGTTGATACGGCATACATTTGCTGTAAGATGTCTTCTTTCAAGTTTACGAACATTTTCGGGACTCAAATTAACTTCACCAAGTCACTATCTTACAGTCTATGCATCTAGGGTTGCTCCCACCAATGCGAAAAATGGATGTGCCAATGCAGTGTAAATCAGATATCGATACAGATACAGATTTTCCGTGTGGTTGCCGGGTTAGAATAGTACGTACCCCTCCAAAGCTTTTCGTGGATGTCGTAAGAGGCGACTAATGGCCGGTTCCTATATTCAAACCGAGGACATATCTGTCCTATAGCCTATCGGCTTACTTCGGTTTAAAATTTGACATAATTAATTTTGTATGGGAAAATGTCAAATATTAACCTGAAGTAAGCCTTATCTATCCGCGGGCGCGGTTTGTTTATGGGAACCCGACATAAGGGAATAAAGGCTTATAATCCTGTTAGGCGATGGGCTTGCAACCTGATATTATTATAATTTGATATTGTGCTACTAATCTGCCAACCTGCTTGACAAAGTTCACCTTCATGCTTAAAACACTTAATAAATTAAGTACTAGTTTTTATTGACTATATCATATACGAGATATACGAGACGCTAGATTTAACCATGAATTGTAAATTTCTATCACAACGGTTAAAATAACCCTCATCCACTATACTAAACCCCGGCGCACACGAAGCTGTTCTATTTGTCATCCAGGCCTTTGCAGGCAGGTTAGAGCAAACCAAAATCTGACATTGGATTCCGAGTGTCGAGTATTTGATCGTTAGGGAATAACGCCACGGGATATCCAAGGAGCTGGCGTGAGGTCGAACATTAGCGCCGGTAATGGGCACCTGCGATTTGATCTGAATGATGATTGATTTCAATAATTATTAACTATAAATAATACCTATGGCTATAATTTCTAAAGAAAACACGAACAAATCCTAGAAATTTTATAATGATAGAGGTTCAACACTGAATGACAAAACAATTTTTGTAGTTTACTCTCCACACTTCTTGAGAAGGATGGCTAAGGTGTTTCCGAAAATACTCCATAGGGACTAGTCTAGATCCATAATGCAAAATTAGCTATTTTTGATAATTTAGATTGGTTGTTTCGTACGTTTAAGTCAACCACACAAAGTATATGTACTTATAGAAAACAAAAACGTTAGCAGGAGTGATTGAACAATTGAACGCCTCTCCTGAAGAAACGTTTCTGTACGGGTCGTTTTATGTAAAGAGCGCGAGGAAGTATTGATTCCTGAGCCTTACATGTGTTTTTAGGGTTCCGTAGTCAAACTAGGAACCCTTATAGTTTCGCCATGTCCGTCCGTCCGTCCGTCCCCAGTCTAGCTCAGAGACTCGTAGTACTAGAAAGCTGTAATTTCGCATGAATATACATATTAGTCACGTCAACAAAGTGGTAAAATAAAGATTTGAAAAATATTTTTATTTAATGCACCTCCCCTACACGTAACGTGGGGATGCCTTTTTTTTTTCTTGCCTACCCCATAGTGTGGGGTGTCGTTGGATAGGTCTTTCAAAAATATTGCGGGTTTATAACAACAATTTTTCGATTAAGGGATCCGTTTATGAAATATTAAGCTTTAAAGCGCTATTTTTTGTTAGAGTCAAGTGTCGTCCCCCCCCCCCCCCCCCCTACAGCCAAAACTACAAATACTAAAAATCTGAAAAATATCTTCAACGAAAGCGCATATAACGAATTTTAAAGGAAAACTATCACGGCTAAGTAGACAAGATTAGTTCCTGAGATACAGGCGACTAAAGTGTTTATACCTATCAAAATCGCCTATGATAACTTTGATAGAAAAATTCGTTAACGGGGCGTGCAGGACGCGCGGGGGGAGTCTGTCCAAGTAACAAATCGAGCGACAGCCGCGCTCATAAGCGCGAGCGCCTAGAATGCCTAGATGCTGTTCGGACGTGCCCCGGAATGCTACCTACAAGTTTGCGATTTGCGATCTGAAAGTTTACAAATAATCGATTAGATTATTGATTTGAGTCGAGTGTTGTTTGGAAAACTTAAAATTCTATTTACCGGCCCTTGTTTTTTTTTCAATTTCTATTAATTACTTTATAAAAGATTAAACTTTTATTGTAATTTAAAGTCGGTTTGAAGCAGTTTAGATACCTAACTACCTACATAGGTATACTGCAGATCTCACACTTAAAAGCTTGGCTCTTGTTTGAGATATTATATACGAATTTATAAGAAAAAGAATCATTACTAACAATAAGTAGACTTAATTAGTTCCTGAGATACAGGCGACTAACGGGTGTATACCTACTAAAAATCATCTAAGACAGCGCCAAATAACTAAATAGACAATTGGTTCATACATGTTGATTTTTGAGATAGTTTTTTTTTGTTTGTCGTTACGGCTTCGGAACCCTACACTGAGCATGGTCCGACATGCTCTTGCCCGGTTTTAATATATTCGTTCAAGTATTTATTTGTCTAAGTATGCAAATCGTTGTTTTTAGGGTTCCGCACCTCGAAAGGAAAAAGCGGAACCCTTATAGGATCACTTTGTTGTCCGTCCGTCCGTCTGTCAAGACCCTTTTTCTCAGGAATGCGTGGCGGTATCAAGCTGAAAAGAGCATTGGGTAAATTTGTTTAAAGAATATTGACAAAAAAAATTTCAGCGGCCCCTGATGATTTTTACATAGCTATTTAGAGGACATGTCAAAAATATTACGAGAGAGATATAGGGAGAAAAAGGAAAAAAAAGAAAAAAAACACAAGACAACCAAATTAAATTTTGATATGTTTTCCTACATCAACGGTGTCCCCTAGACAAACAACTTTGCAATTTTACAAATTACTAATGATTAAGTTTCGGGTTTAGGCCAAGCATTTTTATCTGTTAGATAGTCCTCGACCCTATAGTACCTACGCTTTAGATATTAACGACTTCTTTAAGTAAGTGCTGGAAAGGGTAATGTTAAAACTTCGTCAGGTAATTTATTATAAATGAATGCATTGACCAACAAATGATTTATATACTTTACGGACGCGGAATTTTCGGATAGCAATTTTGGAAAAAAAAACTTGGAACAAAATGGCAACGAGCGCACGGAACACCTGATGGTAATTGGGATCTGTGTCCGATATAATAAAATAATTCATTTTTTAGGTACAATTTATGACAATAACGGAGAATCTATTAATTTTGTAGCAGAGCATAGCATATTTATTAATCCACTTGCCACTCGTGTATTAGACATTGGTGATACGTATTTCTGTGACCACTAATAACTCAAAGGCCGTGCCGCGTATGCTTAACCGCGTCAGATTAACCGTACCTTGCACGATTATTCAATAAGCTAGACGTTTGATGAGGTCATTGTCGTGGTTTGCCGATAGGTTGTAAGGAGAGGTATTTGTGATTGGTATTAATTAGTAATAAGTAAACTTGTAGGTACGTACATACATAATGTCATAACCAGGCCATTACATAATTACGCATGGTTGAATTGTAACCACAAATAAGTTAAAGTGATTTAGTTTTCCAGATGGTGATCAGTTGAAACATTAGGGAAACCGAGAATCATACCCAACACGGTGAGCCTCCGTACTTTATGCTTATCATTGTGGCACTACTGCTTTTTTTACACTTGCGTCCTCGTGGATAAAGACCTTATTTCAGACCAATATTGTAAAATTCTGATATTTTTTTCCTAAAAACGGGGTTTACAAAACATTTAAATTTAAATTTACCGCGTAGTTTTCCAATACCTACAGGTATTGGAAAACTACGCGGCGTGGCGGGCGGCGACGAAGCCCCTCGGTGTGGCGAGCGGCTGCGAAGCCCCGCGGCGGTTTGTAACAACACAACTTTTCACGCTAACGTGGCATAAACACGTGCTTAACTTGAATACAATACCGTAGTCTATCATTACAGCTTTAGTTTTTGGTAGACCTTTACTTACTCATGCACCCTCTCTCTGTGTATATATATTCGATTGTTCGTCAGTCGGTGATATGTTTCCTTGTACCTGCTTACTAAAATTCATTCAGGTCAGAACATTTCAGATAGTACTAGCTATACCTACACATGTTTATCTAATTTGTGATACTGAGCTGGCCGTCAACCCCACTGGTAAGCGGCTCGTCCGCATCGCTGCCGCAAGACCCGTGGTGCCCAAACGCAGCACGTGCTCCTTGCAAGTCTAGCATTCCGTATCTCTCTTCAGGGTTAGCAATGCCTATTTGATATCGAATACTCGTATATGACTTTGGGACTGAAAGCCTGAAATCATACTCTATGATTATGTAGATCAGATCATCCATCAGTCACGTTCATCTACATCCTACATTACTAAAATTTTGTACTGTTCACCTAATATAATAACAATAATCCCTTATCTGGTATGTGTAGACGTACAGTCAACAGCATAAATAAGTGATCATTTCTGTACCTTGTCGCTTTCAATCGTTTCACGATTCTGTGTAACATTTCACCACGACGTTAAAGTGACAAGGTACACAAATGATCACTTATTTATGCTGTTGACTGTACCTAGTGAAGGGTTTTCAAATAATATACTCGTATTTTCCGAAATTCAATTCAATCAAATGACAAAAAATGTAAACTCGATTCACAACCGAGTGTTTTCGTTAGCATAATATTCATTTTAATTGGCCGCTTTCAATATGGCTGCCATCAACGAGCAGCGCTCGCGAGCACTCAGCCCAGTGAAAGCGCCCTTTGCTTTTATACCATGACTTTCAATTGTCTCTTTGTCCTTTTTATACTAGTTCAGTTAGAGTGGGACCAACGGCTGCAAGCAATAAAATTCACGGCGCAAATTGCGCCAGACGTGCAGTCGTGACTAGCAATACATTAACATTGATTATTTCATACTTTAAAATACCCCATCTTAAAAGCAAAGAAATACAGAGAATTCTCAGGTGGCCAATTAATAAATGGCCATCCCATCAAAATACACGTAGAAGTAACTAAGTAAATAATTTATTTGCCAAATTACAAATATACATATAACTGTAGGTATATGTTTTTATTAAGTTCCTACCGGTCTATGGTGGAGGTCGTTCGTTCCCAGTGTTCTCTGTGGGGCCTAATGGTGTTGTTTAGCCGTCTACAATGTTACGTTAAGGTTCATAATAAAAATGGTATTTCAAAAGGGTTCCGATGACTACTGAACCACTTTTGTAGGCAATCATAAATATCATAATAGATGAGTGTACAACTGGAAAAAAGTTGTACAACTGGGGCCCTAATATGGCTGCGTTTTTCGCGTGACAAAGTGTGGATAAGACATCCGTCACCTTCTGACATGTAAATAAATATGAGAGTGACGTACTATGCTTTATCCACATTAGACACGCGATATAGACGCAGCCAGAGTAGGGCCAGACTTCTGCTCCGGTATTGCTAACGTTACCAGAAAGATAAACAGCATTTACCCAATAACCGTCTTAAACCACGACGTTCACCGTCCACCGTCCATCGTCCGCCATTTTCGATTCAATAATGGTATTTGTTTTCATGTCCATATAAAACCTACTCTCGCAAAAAATGTGAAGGAATGCGCTTGATTCTCTTTATTCAGTTTCGGTTTCATATTGCTATAATAGATCATTCGATTACAGTTAGCAGTAGAAGTGAGGTGGTGAACAGAATGGCCACAACTGTTCTGCCGCCGATGCCGCCGTATCCGTTAGTAATAGTGATGTGCTGCGTAGGAAAACGATCACTAAAATGCCTAGAAACCAGATACAGATAGAATCCCGCAGTGCGTCTGGAAGTCCAATGGTAGAAATGAGACGGAGTTAGAGCTCTATGTAATGATATAAGTACAAGAATACACGACCATTCGAATGATTAAGTGATTTTGTATAAATCAAATAGGTATAATTTTGGAATGGAACAAAATTGGAATGTACAAAGGCGAAATTATCCCTATAACAGATCGCGTCCAGGTGACATTCATTTAACAAGAAATTTTACAAGCTCTAATTAGAGTAATTAGTATGGATGGTCGCTATCTATTATGTCGGAACATACGATGAAGGGCTCAAAAACATTCATTGAAATATACTTATCCCGTATTTGAAGGAAATCTATCATTTGATTGTATCTATCGCAACTAAGGAATGCAATTCAACCGGTTATTATCCGTTTTTGTATGAAAATAACCGGTTTACCGGTTATTTACCTTCCTGAATCGCAATAATTCTCACCACGATAAGTCGGAGTTTTAACCCTCTGTACGATTATTTAGCGTTTACTACTCAGCATTCCACGTCTTTTATCGACATAGATCGGAACTGCAAATTACACGAATAACATTCTTACATGTTTCAAAATAATAGTGTGCACCTTACAGGCTAAAGCAGTATATGCATCACACGCCACGGTGACATTTTGTGCAATAGATACTAGTACGAGGGCCGTTCCGAAAGTTTGAAGCTGTGTCGACATTTATTAAAATATATTTATATTGTTGATAAATATTTAAGGAAAATTCCAATATAAACATTGCGTCCAAAAATCATAGATGTAGGTAAATCACTTCGTTTGTTGTTTACGATTTTTGTAACACTAGTCGTGTTAACGCTATGAAAAATCTGCAAGCGACGTATTCCTGGGCTAGATTTTTGCTATAATTAATACGGTCTCAAAAATAGTAACCTTTTCATTTTTTCCAATATCCTATTTTAAACCATACTTTTCCTTCAACATTCGATATTAGAATATGGAGTAAACAAGCCTTGAAGAAATGTCTAAATTAGAGTCTCCAGGAAAATTCAGTGACTTTCAATGAAAGCATTTTGTGCAGTATTATATTTGGGAATAGAGTAAAACAAGCTGCTTAAATATACTAAAAATACTGACGATTCCATCACGGGCAATATCATTAGAATCAGACGACCCCTTTAGATTTGAGACAGGTTTTGAATACCAAAAAGCTGATGTTTTCACCAAAAATTCAAATTTTGTTGTAATTTTGGGCACATTATGTATCTCTGTCTGTAACCCGAACACAACGTGTTACTTAAATAAATGTTATTTTAATAAAGAAATCTGTTTTGGCGGGGGCAATTATTAGAGATTAGTTTTTAAATGATTTAAGAAAATAGTTAAGAAAAATCGGGAAATTACCTAGATTGTTACATAAAAATTAAAGTTTTTAGTATTAAAAGTCTAGCTGATTTTTAAGTAAAAGATATGAAGGGCGTATGCGTTTAGAAATACCCATGGAGAATAGAGCTGCGGCGTCACTAGCGCGGCCGGCGGAGCGCGGGCGGGGCGCGCCGGCCGTTCACCATTTATTACCGCGACCATTTAATCGGAAAACTTCGATTGACACCAGTATTCGCTCCGTAAATCACTAGTTAATATCATTAGTTCTGCGAAAGTAAAATATTAACGGATATGAGCAGAATCCCTATTTTTTTGTATATGTACATATCTGTATGTAAACCTCTTTGGCTATTTTTGGTTTAAATGATTTTTGTTTATGCGTACCTATATAATCGTAGTTAGTAAACATGCTAGTCGGGTATATGCATGGTTATCACAAAAAAAGAGCCCATAGCGAGCGAGCCCGTGCCAAACTTCCAATGGCCCGTAGAGTCGGTCAGTGGCGCATATACACAAAGAGAATCAAACAAGATTTGGTACTTGATCATACATGAACAGCCGTTTTTTTTAAGATGTTCTGCGGGCCCGGACTTGATACCTTATGTGAACGCTAATGACCACCGAAACCAGAGGAAACGTTATAGGATTGACGTCAACTTGACTTGCCTGACTTGATCGACATGACCCTTTAAAAATGTATGCTCCGAAATCACTGACAATCGTCCCAGTAACGTTTTTTTAACCACGTACCTAAGGTCTTTATTTAGTATGGTGTCTTTCCAATAAATATTTATGCGCGCGGGTGAAATGTAAATTAATGGCTATGGTGGAGAAATAATCTTCGAACGCTAAGGCCACGTCTTTGTTTGAGGTGATTTGTTTGTCACCCTTGTTTAGGGTGATTTGACTATCACGAGTTTTAGATTTACCCGTTTCTTTAGCTATTATTTTCCACACAGTTTTTACCTTATTGTCAGAAGCTTTGAGCTTAAGACTTAAAAAAGTTTGACTTAGCAGTCAAGCAAACTTGCTTGAAGGTCCTCGAATAATTCTCAACGTAAACTAAGAAGTCCGCGTTCTTGTTCTCCTCCCTCTCTCTGTAAAGTTCATTAAGCCTATTTCTACTTCTATGAAAGCCTACAGTAGGCATTCACTTAACTTATTTTTTGACCCAGAAATAGTTTTCATCTTAAAATTATTATTGAATTGATGAAGAATTATACCAAAAAAAGCTTTATAAATACTATTAGAATCATTATGTGAAAAGGATAACCCACAAAGATTACTGTAAACTTTATTTTTGAATAATTCCAAACGATTGCAAGTTATGGGGCTGTATGTTATTGTCTGTGGTTCTTGATGAAAATCTTTATATAAAAGAAGCCTTTTGACCACTATGATCTGAATTAAAGCAGTTAAATATTTCCTTACCCAAACATTCGCAATTACAAAAAATATTGTCTTAACAGGTACAGATGTAGTGCAAAATGATTTTCCTTCGTACTTTATCGGAAAAGTTCGTATTTATCGTGCTCTCTCAATTAGCTTCAGCACCCGTCTTACAGCCGTAGGGGTAAGTCGTATCAGCAGACCAATATATACTTATAAAATGGTTGTATTACCGTGCCGAAACCTCGAAAACGGTTAAAAAATCCAGTCCAAGGAATTATATTTAATATATACCTGTATTTCATATCAGGAAATAGCAATAACTCACGAGTATTTTGGCAAAGTTCAACAGCGAATTTCGGACGCAACTGGCATATCTAAACAAACAATAAGAAAAATTTTGAATCAGGAAGAAGAACATAGAAAAAATAAAAATACCATCACAAACAATATTAAGCTGGGTAGACCACGCAAGAAATTCTATCTAGATCTTGATGATTTTGATAACGCAGTGATACGATGAATGGTTTATAACTTTCATCTGATTTATAAACAAGTTCCTACAATAAGAGCACTAAAGTCAAAATTAATAGAAACAATGAATTTCAAAGGCTGTGATTTTACACTAAGAAAGATACTGCGCCAAATGGGTTTTCTATTCAAGAAAATTACTAACAATAGAAAAATGCTGATGGAAAAAGATGACGTTAGACTTAAAAGAGTAAAGTACCTGGACTTAATAAGGAAGTACAGATCTGAAGCTCGAAATATGTCGGTCATTCCATATATTCTGGAATAGTCTTCGACTGGATTATATACATTACAACCTGACAATTACAAGGTTTACACATCACAAGCGTAGCAAGTAGGTATTCTGACGTGACTCACGAAGTGACCGCCATGTGGGATGTTAATTCGACGATCATGGTCCCAATAGTTGTTTCGGCAAACGGTCTCATAGCGAAGTCTCGACCGACACCAGCTGGCTGGATCAAGGGTCTGGTACAGAAAGCATTACTCCTCCGACACGCACGTCATGTGAGGAGGTTCCTGTCTGCTACCCTAACCCGCGGTAGGTTGGGTTTTTTATAATGTAAATTATTTGTATTAGTATTGTTAGGTTACTTTTATATTTCTTGCAAAAAACTCTGAACAAATATCTGAATAATAATATCAGAAACCAGTTACACAAAGTATGTTATCAAATCGTTCTTTGTGACACACATAATATTACAGCAAGAAATTAAAACAATAATCACGAGTACGACAGACGTAATTTAAGATCAGCTTAGCCAGAGGCGGGATAGTGGAAACGCAAAGGTAAATAACTACCGGGAGTACTTTTACACACGGTATACAATGTACAAAACTCGGTATTACCTTTCATAGAAAGGCTGGTGTGATGGTTTTTAATTCAAATACATACATACATATATTAAATCACGCCTGTTTCCTAGAGGGGTAGGCAGACAACAAATATTTGCCACATTGTTGCAATACTTGCAATCTACTGGCTGTGTTCCCTATTTTAAAAGAAGTGAAATCTATAACTCCTACATCGATTCGATTACCCTAAACTTGTGCATTCATTAAAAAGGAAATTCATAAAAACATAACTTTCTGAGTTCCCAATATTTTCTCTACGTAATCTACCTTACCTGATTAATCGAGATAATTGATACGCAATCTAGGTACGTATATACTCCGTTGGAAAAAAAACTGTAATAATAATCACCCTCGTTGAATATACTAATCCTTTTAAGAATTCTGCTTAAAATTATCAAAGGCACTTTTATGCATAAAAGAGAACGGTGGTCAGTAATTCCCATCGACAGTAGTCATTAATCACCGCGAAGTCCTACGGAGCCCCACCTGGGCCTGGGTTCATTGAGATATTTACCGAAGCTTAAACCCGGGGTACGCCGAGTATACTTGCCAAAGCCAAAGTAATTATTTAAGATTTACATTTTGTACTAGTGTTTATAATTAAATAGTCGTAGTGGGAAAGTTTAACTGAATTGTGATTCTCTAGTTATTAAAGATTGTAACTATCCAAATATCATAAACCCTCCATGCGTTCCAAAACTGCACATTATGACCACCATAATAATAGACTGTCTTGTTAGAACAAATTTCTTATCTGTAAAAATTTTATTATTGCTAAATAATAACATAACATTAATTTCGATGATATTATTTCATTCAAATTTCGAACATCTCTGAAAAACAAAGAAATTTGATTTGACCTCTATTCTAATATCAATCGAGATGACGTTTAGTTCGAAAGTTAGACGGTTAGACGTTTAGTGAATAGGCTAAGTAAAGTTTTTGGAAGATATGTATATTATATTTATTTTCGATAGTCGTCATCCTAAAGATCAAGAAATTGCGGCTCTTTTATTTTTATTTCCTCTAATATTTTAGAAATATTTTTTTTAGTTATGAAGTTTACATTTGTACACTTTAATGACCGAATAGCTTGTTGCCTTCGTACTTAATGAAAAAGAAACACTTCTATATCTGTCATTGTCAAATCAAATCAAAGTAAACAAACGATTCAATACAATGGCTCTTTTCTGTTTGCTTGTTAACCGACTTCAAAAAAGGAGGAGGTTATACGTTCCACTGTATGTATTTTGTTTCATGTGATCAGTGTTTTTAGAAATATTTTTAACGATCTCAGAACGAACTCCGGACTTTCGTTTTGCCGCTTTGCTCTAAGACCTTTGCACGATATTTGGTCTACGATTTATTTTCGAACCCTTTGGCACTTCTTCTTGGACACCGATTTCTTCCTTTCTCGACGACTCTTGCCCTGCTTTTTGATAGCCAAGAGAGCACTTTTGAATTGTACAATCCACGCAATGAATTCAGGCAATCCCACACGGACTGTGGAAATGGAGTATTACAAAGATTTACTTGAATTTACTTATTTGAATTGAACTGTTTGTTTACTTCGATTTAATTTGACGTTGACAGATATAGAAGTAACAGTTTTTTTTCTATTTCATTAAATACGAAGGCAACAAGCTTGTCGGTCATTAAAGTTTACAAATGTCAACTTCATAACTAAAAAAAAGATTTCTAAAACTTAGAGGAAATAAAAGTAAAAGAGCCGCAGTTCCATGATCTTCAGGATAACGACTATCGAAAAAAAATATAATTATATCTCTTCCAAAAACTTTACTTATCCAATTGTCAATTTGCATACAAATTTGACAAATGTCGCACGTAAGTATGATATCGAACGATATGATAGTTGGAGCCGACTCCAGTTTGTCTCTGAATTTAAAAAAAAATATGACAGCTGCCAGAAAACCTTTCAATCTTTTCATTACCGCCATTACAGGTTATAATGTGTTTTGATGTATTAAATTGTTCGATTTGTTGAATTTAAACCATAAAATGAGTGCTCAAGATGATATAGACATTTCGGTGACGCCTCCTGATATCCGTGACAAAGCAACTAACATCATAATAATTACTGTTAGTGGCCCTGAAAAACGCCACGATGCCGGTCATAATATGCGGCTCCTGAAATACATCATGGAGGCTTATGATATGTGGGTAGATAAAATAGTATATGTAACTGTACGTAATTAGGCATTATGTACAGTCACATAAAGTACTATTAATGAGTCACAGTAAAAAAGGACAATTGTACCACAACACTCGGGGTCAATTGTAGTTACAACGCCGACAAATGACGACGCAAATTTAGGAAGTAATTTAATAATTTGTTTATATGATAAGAATTTATGTCGATAACAATTTTTTTAATAATTATTGCCCTTAATTTGGCAAAAATACAGGAGGTCGTGAATCTCTTTTTGAAATTAAATCAGCATTAAAAAATGAGCAACTAAATAATTATGATTATGTTCACTGTGGTGAACATTGTCAAATTAAGGGTACGTTTTTCTTTAAGATTTATTAAACTTTTTTTTACACGCATTCTTTATTTTGCATTTAAATAGTATATTTTGGACCAACTTCTGATTCTTCTGTCATCTATTCCTCAGGGTTGGCAACGCATTTGCAGTCTTAGTGGCCTGTGTGCTCATTTGTCTGCTCAATGCCATAAAAAAAAACGGATTCCTATGGACATGAAAATTCAGTGGCATATAACTATTTAATGGCTTTGTTAATAAGAGGGCCCTAGCTTTATTTAGCTTTACTAATAACGCGATCTCGAGAATAAGGTCATAATCGATTTTGACTAACCTTTACGTGGGAGCAATGTTCAGTTTTATTTAACCATTTAAAATAAGTAGGTAGTGTAAAATCTCAACTCCCGGGACGGATGAATTCTGATAAACTTTTTCGTTTTGCCAGGATGCATTTTTCTGATAGTCAAACTAGATGCACGTAGTCGAAGCCAATACCTACATGCTCAAATTTTCAGACTAGTTATTCCAATATTTGATATCGAACATCCCCAATGCTCCCAGTTCGAAAATATTCCGTTATTTGATATCAAATCCCCTAAGCTCCAGTTCGAAAACATTTGAATAGTACTGCGACTATCGGTACCCGTAATTAAAACGTCTGCGCAATTGGGTAAGTAAAGTTTTTGGAGGAGATGTAAATTATATTTTTTTTCGATAGTCGTCATCCTTAAGATCATAGAACTGCGGCTCTTTTACTTTTATTTCCTCTAATATTTTAGAAATCTTTTTTTTAGTTATGAAGTTGACATTTGTACACTTCAATGACCGACAAGCTTGTTGCCTTCGTATTTAATGAAATAGAAAAAAAAACTGTCACTTTTATATCTGTCAACGTCAAATCAAATCAAAGTAAACAAACGGTTTAATTCAAATAAGTAAATTCAAGTAAATCTTTGTAATACTCCATTTCCACAGTCCGTGTGGGATTGCCTGAATTCATTGCGTGGATTGTACAATTCAAAAGTGCTTTCGTGGCTATCAAAAAGCAGAGCAAGAGTCGTCGAAAAAGAAAGAAATCGGTGTCCAAGAAGAAGTGCCAAAGGGTTCGAAAATAAATCTTAGACCAAATATCGTGCAAAGGTCTTAAAGTAAAGCGGCAAAACGAAAGTCCAGAGTTCGTTCTGAGATCGTTAAAAATATTTCTAAAAACACTGATCACATGAAACACAAGCAAACAGAAAATAGCCGTTGTATTGAATCGTTTGTTTACTTTGATTTGGTTTGACAATGACAGATATAGAAGTGTTTTTTTTCTTTTTCATTAAGTACGAAGGCAACAAGCTAGTCAGTCATTGAAGTGTACAAATGTCAACTTCATAACTAAAAAAAATATTTCTAAAATATTAGAGGAAATAAAAATAAAACAGCCGCAATTTCTTGATCTTTAGGATGACGACTATCGATAAAAAATATAATATACATATCTTCCAAAAACTTTACTTAGCCTATTGATATGGCTCTCGGCTGTTACGCAAGATTGTCAAAGGATCCTGTTTCCGAGCAGTACCTAGATTATTAAGTCGTAAGCCAAAGTTAAAGTTCATATTGTAACTTTGCAATATGAAACCCGACTGCAGCAGGAATCAAAACTCTCTCGAAGTTACCGCTGCATTTATGTGGACGGTATATTTTGCGACGTCAAAATGCAATACAAAGTTAAGGCTTTCAAGTGTATAAGTAGACAATAGGCATACTAGGTACAAAAAACCGGGCAAGAGCATGTCGGACCATGCTCAGTCTAGGGTTCCGGAGCCGTTACGACAAACACAAAAAACTAACCCAAAAAACCACATGTATGAACTAGTTTTCTATTTAAAGTTACTTGGTGCTGTCTTAGATGATCTTTAGTAGGTATAAACACTTTGGTCGCCTGTATCTCAGGAACTAATTAAGTCTCCTTTCAGGTTTTTAGTATTTGTAGTTTTGACTGTAGTGGGGGGGGGGGACACTTGACTCTAACAAAAATTTGCGCTTTAAAGCTAAATATTTCATAAACGGATCACTTAATCGAAAAATTGTTTTAACAAACCGGCCATATTTTTGAAAGACCTATCCAACAACACCCCACAATATGGGGTAGACGAGAAAAAAATATATCCCCATGTTACGTGTAGGGGAGGTACCATAAAAAAAAACAAGATTTTATTTCACCACTTTGTTGGCGTGACTAATATGTATATTCGTGCCAAATTATAGCTTTCTAGTACTAAGAGTATCTTAGCTAGGCTGCGGACGGACATGGCAAAACTATAAGGGTTCGTAGTTTGACTACGGAATCCTAAAAAGTGTGCATGTAGGATGAAGAACAACAATGAATCAATGCTTTAGTGGTGGAGCCAGTTCAGGATTGATACTCGCGGGAAACTCTTCGCATCTTTGGATTGTTTCATCCTTAAATTGGTAATATTAGGCCGGTTAACTTTTCCATATAGTTTTTAATTAATGTTTCCTATGCATTCAGGTCATTCTATATTTATGTTTATCGTTGTCTAGTACCGATAGTACAAGCTTAGAGCTTATAGTTTAGTAGGTAGTTAGTCCAATGAGCTTCTATACACATGGCCAAATCACCTCATACAACAAAAATGCCCAAACATGGCACTGCAACTCATTTCACCTTATTATGCTTCGACTTGCTCTGTCTATACATTGCCGTCGAGACACCAGTCCCTTAACATGTCGTCGGTCATTAATCAGTAATGTATATCAATTACTCAGTCGAAGCTTCATATGCTGATTTAAGAAGTTCGCTGGAACAAGGTAGCAGTGGAGCAGAAACGGGCTGTTAATTTTAGGGTTCCGCCCCTCAACACGGAACCCATAAGGTTTTATATGGGAGAGCTTGTAAAAACTCACTCATTGTTTGTCTGTCTGTCACAGTCGATTATTTTTTTATTTTTGAGATAATGTTTTTTTATAGTTTTCAAATATATATGTGGATAGCTAATGTAGGGTAAGTTTTTATTATAGTAGTAATAAATATTTATTAATCCTTCTGAACCCTCAAACATATCAACTGTGCATATTCCAAAAAAATAAGCTTTACACATGCAAGAAATACCAACATTTTTCAAACGTAATATTTTTATTTAGATGCCGTTAAATGTTCCTACTTTGCTCCTCCATGGGTAACTATGTTTCATATTGACAATCTCGTTTGTTACTTATAAGTATGTATGTAATGTACGAAAACTCTTTATTGCACAAAAAGGATAGATTCGGAACCCTACACTGGGCATGGCCCGGCATGCTCTTGCCCCGTTTTTGTTATTTTTGATGAAAATAAAATTGTCTCTGCGCAGACCCAATAGTTAAAGTTTTAAAACTGTTATTTTAGTTAAACCGTCCAAGTGAGAGTAACCAAATAAAATTACTATTGATGAGAATACAATGGGGTTAATAATGCATATTTTTACAGACATTACTGTCCTTAGACATGGATGATAAAAAACTTTTCTCTTTTTCACTTAGTTTTTTTGGTAATTTCTCGAAGGTATTAAGTATCATACGCAGCCACAAGGTGCTTCGTGTCATAAACGCTAACGTAAGTACTCAAGTATCAAAAAAGTCTTGCATTCTGACTTTATCCAGATAGTTCCCATGTAAGTAGAACAATAAGTGTTCGTAGACTTAGCCCAGAAGAGATGGACTCTACTCATTTACTACTATTTATTGTACTGACATATAATATATTAAGTATAGTACGTAACTATAAGTTCGAGAATGTTGTTTTTTGACATGACGTACTAATATATTTGAAAATGTACTTATTGTATACGTACTTAACTACATATTTGACAATATGTAGTGATTAGTGACGTTTTTTTTGGTAACATAAGAGAGTCAAATAAGTACTTATGTATTGAACGAACTAGTTCAAGAAGTTCGTTTGATCATAAGTACGAGTATATCGTAACATTTACTTATAAGCATCTTTGACAACAGATTGCTTTGATACTTGTAATAAATAATGATTGTATAGGTACCTAATATTATAAACGTCGTTGCCCGACTCTGCCGAGGGAAACTTAATAACATCAGGGCGGTTTATTGCTTCACTTGCGGTAGGTAATACAAAATGGAAGTTTAATCAAATTTAGGCCATGCTTTATTAAGTAGGTAAGCATGGGTTATTGTCCTCTATCGTGCATAGGTAAGTTATATTACGAAAGTTGCTAAAATAAATACTGACCGCTTTAAAAGTACCTAACTAGGACTACCACCCCATAAAAGAGTATATTAATTTGATATCAAAAGTAATTAAAGTCATATTCTAGGTAAACTTAGATTATTATGTTTATAATATGACGCGAGCGTTTCTGCGATGAAGCTCATTTTCACCTTAATGGCTTCGTTAATCGTCAAAATTGCCGCATTTGGGGTTCAGAAAACCCTCGTGCCACTGTCTAAAACAAATGCATACGCAACGTGTCACTGTTTGGTGAGGATTTTGGCCTGGAGGCGTCATTGGAGCATACTTCTTCGAAAATGAGGCTGGTCAGGCAGTGACTGTTAATGGTGCTCGATATTGCGACATCATAGTCGAGTTATTTTTACCAAAGTTGAACGGTATTGATGTGGACGAAATGTGGTTTCAACAAGACGGTGCAACATGCCATACAACCCGTGAAACAATGCAATTACGCATGAGAAATTTCCAGGTCGTGTACTGTCTCGTTTCGGTGATCAGAATTGCCCCTCTAGGTCATGTCATGTGATTTAACACTATTTGATTTCTTTCTATGGGGTTAGTTGAAGTCAAAGGTCTATGCCAATAAGCCCACAACCACTAACGCATTAAAGGAGGAGGTTCAACAATGCATTCACGAAATTCAGCCATGTTTGTGCAAAATGGTCATGGAAAATTTCATTAAAAGAATTCGTATGTGCCAGCAAAGCCGTGGTGGATATTTGACCCGTGTACTATTTCATACATAACCCTTTCCTATGTAGTTGAAGTTTAAATAAGAAACATACAGAAAAAGCAAAAAAAAAGTGTTTTCTATTTCATTCAAATCTTGCGTAAATTTTGGGACATCCTTTATAATGCATTGTGTTCCGATGAATTTTTTGACATGATGTCATCGGCCACCTTTTACCATCGCACCACTGTCCATCGGCGGGGAGTTCAACCTCATACGTTGGAACCCAAATGGTCGCGCAGAGTGCGATTCCAAAGGAACTTCCTCCCGCGAACGCTCCGATTGTGAAATGAGCTCTCTGCCGAGTAGTGGCGAGGTTTTTCCTGGGGACTACAGTATGGAGTTCTTCAAGAGGGGAGTAAATAGGTTTTTAAAGGGACGGCAACGCGCAAGCTATACTTCTGGTATTGCAGGCGTCCATAGGCTACCGTAACCGCTTACGATCAGGCGGGCCGCTTGTACGCTAGCTTGCCACCATCGTAGTATAAAAAAGACGATTTAATTGAACCATGGCGTATCCACAAAAACGAAAAAAAAATGTACTTAGGTACAAGTAATCTCCTTGGTCATAAAATAATGAAGAAATAATACTGGCCGGTATGGATTTGGATTCATTGGACCCCTCCTTTTTCAAAAAAAATACATTCATTTTGTTTCTTCTATGTGGTATTTGTGCGACTCTCGAATGTTTACAACATGTCGGAAGAAAAAACTGAAATTATTAAAATTGGGCGGTATGCAGTGATTAATTTTCTTACTAAAGAAGGAAACAGGAGTTTAGTGATCCGGGTCCAGGCAGTTTAAGGCCCGTATTAATAAACTCATCTTGGCTGAGATGCGCGTCATAAGATACGTCAAAGTAAACGTCAAACCATAGAACACTGTCATTTTTGACACATCTCGAGACGAGCATTAGAGTTGAGATTAGTTTATTAACACGGGCCTAAATTTGGTCGGACAGCCTGGAAGATGACCCTAGGTAGTGGAAGATGAGTTTCTAACGTTACGTACGAAAATGTAAAATATAACTCTAGAAAACCGAAGACTGAAGCAGCGGGGAGGTAGCTAGACACGTGAGTAGTAAAGAACGCGTAAATGAAATAATGAATGAGCATTTGAACATGTCCAAGGCAAATACTTCTATGTATACTCTTACCTACTACAAGACCGGCAGGACAGTAAACAAGAGTCTTAACAGGGCAAATTCAAGGATGACAAAGTCTCCTCGAAAATGTAAGGTTCGTCCATTCGCTAGTAATGTATCTCTGGGACTGATAGTAAATAATTATTATGTACACAAAATGGTAGGGTTAAATAAGGTCGTACTATGAGAACATACCTTATTACACTTTAGCTTTTTAAGGAGGGTGGGCTAATTGGCCTAATGACCAATAAGGACAAGCGATATGTCCCCGAATAGGTGGTTCGAAATCTTTGTGTGAAAAAAGTTATTGCCATGCAAAGACCGCGGTTTTTCCAAGTAATTATTCTAACGTCGTCTATGTGGGCGTCCCGATGTTCCAGATTTTTAAATATTTCACACAGCGATTTAAGATTTCCCGCCATACAAAAAGTTTTAGAATAAGTATGAAAAAATCTTTCAAAGGACATATGGCTTGTCATTATTGGTTTTTAGGCCAGTGTCCATACAAAACTGACCATCATCCTTTACCGTTTCTTTTAATTGTTTAAATTTTTAACTACGAGTAACTGTTCGATGGAACACCGGCTGCTTTGTTTTGTGTAATTTCAGCAGACGCCCCTCGACCACGGTGCGAAGCACTATAATAATTGTTAAGCTTTATATGAATCAATAAAAAGAAAGTAATTGAGTTCATTTATCATTTTTTAGGGTTCCGTAGTCAAACTAGGAACCCTTATAGTTTCGCCATGTCCGTCCGTCCGTCCGTCCCCAGTCTAGCTCAGAGACTCATAGCTGTAATTTGGCATGAATATACATATTAGTCACGCCAACAGTGGTAAAATAAAATATTGAAAAAAAATGTTTTTTAATGCACCTCCCCTTCACGTAACGTGGGGATGCCTTTTTTTTTTCTTGCCTACCCCATAGTGTGGGGTGTCGTTGGATAGGTCTTTCAAAAATATTGCGGGTTTATGAAAACAATTTTTCGATTAAGGGATCCGTTTATGAAATGTTAAGCTTTAAAGCGCTATTTTTTGTTAGAGTCAAGTGTGTGTCCCCCCCCCTACAGCCAAAACTACAAATACTAAAAATCTGAAAAAAATCTTCAACGAAAGCGCATATAACGAATTTTATAGGAAAACTATCACGGCTAAGTAGACAAGATTAGTTCCTGAGATACAGGCGACTAAAGTGTTTATACCTATCAAAATCGCCTATGATAACTTTGATAGAAAAATTTGTTAACGGGGCGTGCAGGACGCGCGGGGGGAGTCTGTCCAAGTAACAAATCGAGCGACAGCCGCGCTCATAAACGCGAGCGCCTAGATGCTGTTCGGACGTGCCCCGGAATGCTACCTACCTCACCGTTAGATTGTGGACAGCCGAGTCTTTCCCCGCTCGCTATATAAAGCAGTACTCGACCCTAAGAGCAATTAAGTTAGCCCACGTGGGGGCAATTCCACAGAGAAAGGGAAAATGTAAAGGTGGTATAATTGGTATCATTGTATTTTGCCATTTTGTGTCTTCTCGATTAGAATGTTTTCGACGTGTAGAATGGCGGCGAAGAAATTCAGTGGCTTGTCGGACGTGGAGGATTTTTTATGCAGTTCGACGCCATTGGCAATAATAAAATCCTGGCGGATGAAAGGGTCAGAGGTCCGCTATAGTCTATAAGTAGGGCCAATCGGCTTCCTTTCTGATAAAGGAAACTGATTCCTTTTTTTTTTCTTGCCTACCCCATAGTGTGGGGTGTCGTTGGATAGGTCTTTCAAAAATATTGCGGGTTTATGAAAACAATTTTTCGATTAAGGGATCCGTTTATGAAATATTAAGCTTTAAAGCGCTATTTTTTGTTAGAGTCAAGTGTGTGTCCCCCCCCCCTACAGCCAAAACTACAAATACTAAAAATCTGAAAAAAATCTTCAACGAAAGCGCATATAACGAATTTTATAGGAAAACTATCACGGCTAAGTAGACAAGATTAGTTCCTGAGATACAGGCGACTAAAGTGTTTATACCTATCAAAATCGCCTATGATAACTTTGATAGAAAAATTTGTTAACGGGGCGTGCAGGACGCGCGGGGGGAGTCTGTCCAAGTAACAAATCGAGCGACAGCCGCGCTCATAAGCGCGAGCGCCTAGATGCTGTTCGGACGTGCCCCGGAATGCTACCTACCTCACCGTTAGATTGTGGACAGCCGAGTCTTTCCCCGCTCGCTATATAAAGCAGTACTCGACCCTAAGAGCAATTAAGTTAGCCCACGTGGGGGCAATTCCCCAGAGAAAGGGAAAATGTGCTATAGTCTATAAGTAGGGCCAATCGGCTTCCTTTCTGATAAAGGAAACTGATTCCTTAATCACCTTTGTAAGGCAATCCGGCATCTTCAATGCGCGGATTGATATTATTTTCTTTTTAGACAGCAGGTTATTTCTATCCATACTCGCCGCCCTGCGTTTTGGCCAGGTTTTCAATGGGCGGAAGCTTCCTGTGTTATTATGGTGGTCGGTGTGTTTAAATGACATTCCCTAAGATCGACATATTAATCGCACAGCAGGCTATCCAGCAAGACTGGGCGAGTAAACTCTGTTCATTCCTGGTTAGTTGATAGGGCCTCCTAGGTTTCATCCCTATTCCCAGAGGGACGAGGGATGTAGTGAAATAAGGTCGTACTATGAGAATACACCTTATTACACTGTACCTTTTAAAACCTTTTCTTTTACCGTGAAACCGTCCAATTTTGCCCGCTTTTTTTTAATATTCTTAGTTTTACTAAAAAAAATTTAAGGTTTCATATACTTTTTTATGTGTAAATATAGTCTAACTAATCATAGCATTGTGTTACAATAAAGAAATAGTCCTTATTTTTAAAGAATTTCAAGCAATTTGATATTTTAATGGCGGGCCAAATTACCTTCACTTTCGTCCATATTTGCCCAAGCCCATTATTTACCAAACTATAGCTCTTAGAGCATTCATGTATAAGGACCACAAAGAGTTTTGGGTAAAATTGGCCCAAAAACATTAAAACCAAGAAGCAAATTATAATAAATTCGTCTAGAAAGAAGGGCAAATTTACCCGCTAATTTACAACTGTTTTCATACAACTAAATCGTAAGTGTTAGGGTTGTCAAAACCTGTTTGATAATGTTTGAAAATTAATAAATCATTTTAGTGGTACAATTTTTTTAATGCTGTAGGTACTTATAAGTTCAATTACAAAACTTTTATCTAGTCATTGGTAACAAAAATCAGCCTTATTTTACTTATACAATTGGTCCTTAGAAATTAACGTTTGACATTGAGATCACTGTTTTCTATCAATTTAAAATCAGTCATATCTGAAGCAATTGCTTAATTTTTAGTAAGTCATTTACATTATAATTTGTAACATTAGAAAAATGCAAAAATGCATTGAAGCAAGTGAGAAATGAAAAAGTGACAACCCTAGTACATATTTAAGAGCGGGCAAAATTGACAGATACGAGATGCTACACTTGCGGTTTAAATTGCCCGCCATCTTAATTCACGATTTAAGCTACTCACTGCATAAAAAGCAATGACTAAATGTTCTGATATCTTTTGTTTATATTATACAAAAACAAACACTCCCCTTTGTCTTCGTCATTTTCCAATATTTTAAAAACACTGTAGACACATTTCGCCCGCAACAAACACGCTTCCACTTTGACAAGCTGTGACAGTCAACTGAATGAAGTTGGAACCAAAAGCAATTCGTAGTGTTGCCATAAGTATAACCTGTTTTCTACTAATACAATCAAAAGTTACTAAAATACTGTATTTTTATTTAAATTCAAATGTTAGCTTATTTTTGACTCAGCGGGCAAAAAATCCATCAAGGGCAAAATTTGACGGTTTCACGGTAATTGTTTAAATTTTTAACAACTGTTCGATGGAACACCGGCTGATTTGTTTTGTGTAATTTCAGCAGACGTCCCTCGACCACGGTGCGAGGCACTATAATAATTGTAAAACTTTATATGAATCAATAAAAAGAAGTAATTGAGTTCATTTATCATTTTTTATTTCTAAACACACCCTCACCGTTAGACTACAATGGATCTCACGCCTTACGAGTTTTTTAAAAAGCTGGGCATAGGAGGCATTAGTCGAAGATAACGAACATAAGAGACCACTGACCGTATTTCGCCTCAACTGCTGTCGCATAAAACAGTTTGAAGGTAAGTATCTAACGTAGGAGGACTTTATCGATACCTTAGTTCACAATTGTACTAATTACATTTAAAAAGTCATTGTAATTAGTATGTTTGTGCAAAGATAATAGGTTCGTAAGTTTACTGGCAAAATAAAATAATTTAGTACGATTGTGCACTAAGGTATCGTTATGGTAAGCCACTGACAGTAATTCCCGGCCTGTTTCGGAATCAGATAACTTTTCTCATTTACTAATATCCCTTAAAGTTCGTCTGCAAAATGTCCTCGTAATACCCGATAAAGAATTAAGTCTTCCGAGGCGCAATTACAACGATTTTAGGAACCTATTTGTTTTTAACAAGTTTCCTATGAGCTTATTTTCATTTATTGTGAATTCATTACTTTTTATAAGGTAAGCACTAAGTGTTGATTTTGCAAGTAAATTTTGAACCATTTTTCACCGTCGGAATTGGGATACACGGAAATAAAGCAGCTTTTTCTTGGTATTATTAATGGTATATACACGGTGTGGCCTGTAACTAAAGCAAAAAATTAAAACGTAGATTCTACTCCTCAAACTAGAAAACTTTTGTGTAGCAACTTTTTAAAATCATAAAGTTTTTAGATTGTTATTTTTTCAAACAAAGTAAATAGTATTTTCAATGTACTTAAAACTCCGTCTAATTGACATCGCCTGTCAGTCTAGTCACTCTACAGACATAATCAAAATGAATGCGTGTTCAAATTAACTTTAAAATGTAATAAAATTCAAACCGCAAGTTTTTTTTCAAAGTCGTCAAACAAACGTTGCGTAGTTTGAGGAGAAGATGTACATTTTTAATTTTTGCTCTAGTAACAGGCCCCACCGTGTATATGTATATACATATGTACAGCTCCTGTCCAGTGGGAGAATTCTACCAGAACAGCTAGTAAGTAAATAAAAAATGGTCAAGACGAGACCCATCTGTGCTAAGAATCGTCACATTACCATGGGCTCTAACACGAGCAAAATATAATTAGTTCTAAAAAAACTCATAGATGGCGTTCTAAGCATCAAACTAGAATGAGAACATTTATTATGATTCGTGCAAGTTTAGTGAATAATGAAGAATCTGTTAATTTTATTGCAAATATAATTTTCAGCACAAATGTAACATGTTATTAGTGTTATTACATACAAATACTAACTGCTTATTGTAATAAAATGAAGTTTTTATCAAATAAATAAATAAATAATAAGTTAATCTTGGCACAAGCACAGTATAGACATCTATTGTCTAACTTGTGAACTACACAACTATATTATGTTTTCTATCTTGAATCGTATACATGTCAAAATTGACAAATAAACACGCTGCTTAAATTGTTTACTATACATATACCTATACGCTTTTATTAATGAACCCTGAAGTTACACGAGTCACGCCATTGAGGTACCTATATTAATTAGAGGCGCAAATGTGATTCAAAGGCGACACATTTTATAATTATTATATGTGACATATAACGTGCCAGCAACTAATATAACATAGTTATTTATGCAACTGTATCATAATAAGGGCCATTGAGGCACGAGTGCGAGTTACATACATAATACATACGCATGTGTGCCTCAATGGCTGATTATGAATAGTTGCATACATTAATTTTTCTATGAGCTCAAAGGGATATCTACAAGTAGTACAACATTTTCTGCCCAGGTGCAATGGGCAGAATCTTTTGGACCTGTAAAATAAAACATGTACAGTCGAGGCCTTATTTGCATGGATAGCTGTCAAACAAAATCCTATAATGTGAAATCGACGCCATTTTTGTGCTCGTTTTGTGTTTTTACTTACCTATGAGGCTTCTTATTTTAATGAGATCATGCTAGATGGCGCTGTATCACCAACTACCGTGAAAAAATACTTTTTACTTCTCATGCTCGTAAAGTCCTTCTTTATGCTGGGTATAGGCTGCATAAAATCGCATTTTATGCACTAGTGCATAAATGGTTGTCGTCATCTAGACTAAGACAATTAAGCCCTACAGCCAGACAGACGAGGTGACTGCATTAAATAAACTTGTTATTTGAATAAATTTACTTTAATTTTATTTATTTTATTTATATTTGCATCGTAGTATCTAACAAAAAAGAAATTTAAAACTATTAAAAACAAGCATTACTTGGCAGTATTGCGTTCGACCTAAGTCAAAAATCGCAAACAGAAAATAAATAAAAAAATTAGACAGAAATACAGTGGCGGGAAAGAGGTTTTGGACTATTAATTAAGTAGTTATTTTTTTGGCAAAACTTGTTGCGTTATGGAATTTAATTAAAATGTCGTCTAGTGAAGAGAAAATAATGCTCACACCTAACACACTCATGGAAAAAAATGCAAAAGAACTTATTGAACAGACATTGCCGCCTAAATCCATACTGTAAATATGCCCGGAAAAACCATAACATACTCGTATAATATACAGAATTGTTCAAATTTCAATTTATATTTTAATTGAAGTTTTTTTACATTATCACTGTTTTATTTCCTCGTAATCGAAGTGAAAAGCAGAGTGTATAACTCGGTCTTAAAACCCATTTTATCCTCGACTTAATTATCCAACCTCGCCTGCCGGCTCGGTTGGATACCATAAGTCTCGGAAAAAATGGTTTGTTTTATGCCCTTGTTGTACAATCTACTATTTTCTACATCTTTACTTTTCTGCCGTAAGTGCCGTAACACCATGTTCCTTTATTAGACCAGGGTCGATAATTTTTAAAACCAAAAAAAATAATAGTAGGATGAAACCTATTAGAAAAGGAGGGGAATACGAGGGCTGCTACTTATGTAACCGGAATAGAAAAAATAAACAAACGTACATGGCTAAATATGGTTTTATTGTTTTTCGAAGTATTCTCCGTGATAATCGATGCACTTTTGCATACGTTGAAACCAATTTATAAAGCACTTTTTCCACTCTGACTGAGGTATCTCCAAAACGTGCTGTCTGAACGCGTCGACGGCATCTTCACGGGTCGAAAATCGTTGACCACGTAATTTATTCTTTACATTTGGAAATAAATAGAAATCATTGGGTGCCAAATCAGGGCTGTAAGGTGGATGACCCGTTAATTCTATATTTTGACCTTCCAAAAATCGAGTCGTTTCACGTGATGTATGACAGCTGGCGTTATCATGGTGCAGAATGATTCTCCGTCGCTGGTTGTTTTTCCGTATTTTTTCAAATACTTCCGGCAAACAAATGGTCGTGTACCACTCCGAATTAACCGTTTTACGATTCTCTAGGGGCACTGTAGCCACATGGCCATTAATACCAAAAAAGCAGGCCACCATTTGCTTCAAGGTGCTTTTTGCACGAGTTACTTTCGTAGGGTTCGGCTCATTTTGAAACACCCACACCGTTGATTGTTGTTTAGTTTCGGGATCATACGCATAGATCCAGGATTCGTCACCTGTGTAGATATTATAAACAGCTTTTGAGTCACCACGGTTATATTTTTTCAACATTTCCTTGCACCATTCGACGCGAGCCTCTTTTTGATCCTTAGTTAAGTTGTGCGGGATCCAACGCGAACAAATTTTTTTCACAGCTAAGTGTTCATGTAATATCTTATTAATGCTCGTCATACATATGCCTATAGTCGCCTCTATCTCGCGATACGTAACATGACGGTCATGCATTATAAGTTTTCGCACAGCTTCAATATTTTGTGGTACAACGACCGATTTCGGGCGACCATCCTTAACTTCGTCCCTGAGCATACTACGTCCACGATTGAACTCACTAAACCAGTGATACACAGTAGTTTTGGATGGAGCTTCATCACCAAAAGTCGAAGTTAGTTGATCTATGCACTGTTGTTGCGTTAAACCACGCCGAAAATCGTAATAAATCATAGCACGAATATTTTCACGAGTGAGTTCCATTCTTGCAGCGAGATTAAAATTTAAACCCGCCAAAAACAAAAGACTAGCGTACATAAGAAAAAAAATATATAGCGAAAAAAAAAAATATTTAGCTATATCTGACCTCCATGGTAAAATTTGAACTTTTTTTAATACTGTATTAAAAAAAGTATTAAAAAAAGTTCAAATTTTACCATGGAGGTCAGATATAGCGTTTAAAAATGTTGGAATCCTGGATTCCGGTTACCTAAGTAGCAGCCCTCGTATTATAAAAATAAAAGGAAAAATAATTTACGGGCGATCTGAGGTCGGGAAGGGGATGGGGGTGAGTTTTTAAGGGTAAAAAACGGTTTTTCTCGATTTCCGAAAAGAAAAAAGAAGAAGAGTGGAGAAGTGGGGAAGGGGCTAGGCGGGTCTGGGTCGTACTAAATACATACCTACTATTATATACTATATATTTCGTAGCAGCTGTTACAACCGTTAGCCTAACCAGTATTCGATATATTTTTAATAACAAACTTTTGGCCGATTTCCATATATATTTTATAAATTTTTAATAGATTTATAATAATAATATATTTTTTATACATTTTGACATTTATTTCTTTAATTTTTTTTTTTCATGGGATTTTATTCACGATAAAATAGTGAAAGCATTATTAATTCGATTTTGTCTTTTCAGATTATCAGTATGGATGATTGCATTTTCTGAGAAGATTTACTGTAGTAACATATATATTTTTTTTCACCATCGGAAAGTAGAGATTTCAACGAACAGAAACCATACCAACTTTTTGAAAAAAGCTGATATATTGACGGGTGAATTTTCGATTGAAAATTAGGGTGTTTTTTCGATATTAATTCAAAATAAGGTGAAAAAATAAATATTTTTAATCAAATAAATTACAGCGTATTTGGGACATAAAAAGGTAAGTTTTCACCAAATTTCGTTAAAAAAAAAAATTTGTAAAAGATAAAAATAAAAAACCAAAAACTTGGTTTTTTGGATTTTTCACATAAATTTTGAGGTTATGTGAAAAAAGTGTAAACACAAAAGTTTTAGATCTTTTTATTACCTACAACTTTGCCATTTGACTTTTTTCGATAGGACTTTTAGTTTTGCCGGAAATCGAGAAAAACCGTTTTTTACCCTTAAAAACTCACCCCCATCCCCTTCCCGACCTCAGATCGCCCGTAAATTATTTTTCCTTTCATTTTTATAATATTTTCCTCCTTTTCCAATGGGTTTCATCCTACTATTATTTTTTTTCACTTTTTATTATTTTTAAAGGCTTCTACCCTGGTCTATATTTATTGTCTTAACGTTATAAACTCCCAAAACATTTAAAATCGAAACTTCCAAAAACACTAATCTTTAGCATGGATTCGAACCCGTAACATTATGGATGAAGTGCACTCTTCCGTGCCATTCGACCATAATGACATTCATTCGGTAGGGCGAAATTGTGTATCACTTTATTTTACGTTTACAGTTATTTTTCGATTTTGAAGGTAGCAAAATACTCATTTCCATTGCTACCTTGTTTTATTTCTGGCGGCGTCAACATTTCTGCATCAGTTAATTCGCCAAAGTCACACATTCTCACAGATATAGATTAACTATTTAATTCCTTTCAACTTTTAAGAACTCCATGCAAAAGCAAAACGAATGTATCCAGCTATTTTGAAATGTTTTATTTTCACTAATTACAACCTCAGAATGGACCCGGGAACTGTAGGTGATACAGCCAAATTAAATAATGTTAATAATATTTAATAATAACTGTAAAATTCATAATTATTCCGATAAAAGTATTCATTCTTTAATAAAAAATATTCATTCTTTAATATTTTAATTAATCTTTAAAGTCGATTTAACAATAATTAAGTAAATAGAATAGAATGGCTGTTGGCCATTACCTAGATATTATACCGGTGAACTTTTTTTTATTTTTTTATTTTATTTTAATTTTCGCCATTTGCAGTGCGAATAAGAACATTGTGAAACGTTTAACAATGAAATGTCATCGTTGCGATATACACAATGTACCTCATTGGATTACCGATAGCGATATCAATATTAGCGGTTTATAAGTAGTACGCGAGTAAAAAAAAAAACAATCACGACGCAGCTTTGAAAATAATAATATTTGAACAAAGAAACTATATCTATCTCTCTTACAGTAATACGCTAGTAATACGCAGTCATAAGAAATGGACAAATGATGTTTATAATTTTTTTTTGTTTTTATTCGGTTATAAAAACGGTAGTAATAAATTAGCAATAAGTTAAGCGCCTACAAGAGTTAACGTTTAGACACATTTCATTAATATATTATGAGAGGGGTTACCTCGAGGATTGTATTGAAAGTCAAAGTTGATTGTAAAAAAAGGTCTATTGAAAACTGTAAACTTAAACAACACTTATCTAATGAGTTAATAAATACAAATGTGGGTCGAAAAATACCCTTTTTCACGGACAATCTGTAGTACGATAAGAAGTAGCGCGCGCGTGTTACTATGCCGGGCAACGGGTGGCGGCAAACTCACAGGCACAGCGTCTCACCGAACTGACGCGACGCGTGACTCGGCATTCGCGCGCAAGGCGGTTGAGCGTAAAAGAGACAAATATATGCTTCTTATCGTGCTACTCCGTATAACGGCTAGGTACGCGGCCGCGGGACGCTCGCTTAGGTAAAGCCGGACATTCACGGTTTGCTATATGCTCCCCCTCTAGTCCTGGAGAACGCCCTCGCTCCTGGACTAGCACCTCAGCAGCCTTAGCTGGACGTCCCCGATTCCTTTTAGGAACGACAGGTTTTGGAGGAGTGCTATTTTCGTTACCTAGGAAGCGGGTAAGATCCCGAGTGTGATATTTCCCTAGAACAATGTCAGGCTGGTCGGGATTTGCGATGGTGTACGTCGTGGGACTAACCTTTTGATTTATTTGGTATGGTCCATCGCGACGCGGGAAGAACTTGGCAGTGAGCTCTTTGGACGCATTGCTCAGCAGATGCGACTTAAGAAGAACTAAATCACCTACCTGGAATTCTTCGGAAGGTCGGCAAGATGCATCAGCGTACCGCTTTACTTTATCTTGCTGGATCTCCACACGTTCGCGAACACCCGACAAGGAATTCAGGAATTTCCTGAGATACGGTGTTATCTGTGGGACAAAGTTGTCCTTATCTAAAATGGCACGAAGGTCATGAACAACCTCTGTGGGTGACCGCATTTCTCTGCCAAAAGTCAAGTAAGCGGGTGACTTGCCTGTAGTGCGGCATTTTGCACTATTCAAGGCGAAACGAATCACCGGTAACTTCTTCGGCCATGTAGCGTGGTCTTCTTCCACGAGTTGTGCCAGCATCGCTTTCATGTCGCGATTTTTACGCTCCGCAGGGTTCGCTTCTGGGTGATATAATGGAACGTGATTTTGTTTTATCCCCAAAACAGACATACATTGACGCATAACTGCAGACACGAACTGGACCCCACTATCTGATATAATTCTACGCGGCAGACCAAAGCGCATAAAATATTCCTCTATGAGTATGACAGCGCAAGCTTCAGCGGTGGCTTCTTTTAGAGCGTACAGTTCTGTCCAACGGGTCGCCGTGTCCTCGACAAGGAATACCCATCTTTCACCTTGGTCTCCTGTTGGTAATGGGCCGAATAAATCCATAGCTAGCACTTCATTACGCTGGTTCATAACTGGTGTTTGTAGTAGACCAGATGGTTTGGCATTCGTGGCTTTGTAGCGTTGGCAGTGTATGCAGGCTTTGACATAATCAGTGATTATTCTCCGCATACCTGTAAAATAGTAAAGGTGGGATACCTTCTGATAGGTCCTGTCAACGCCTGGATGACAGGCTGTTGGGGAGTCGTGAAGCTCTTTTAAAATTTCTGCAACTTGGTCTGCAGGGATTACCAATTGAGGGCATTCGCTCTCAGAGTCCGGGTTGTAGCGGAAGAGGACACCCTGGTCCATCAGGTATCCTCGTTTTGACCATCTTCTAGTAGCTACATCGTCAGTACCTTCGAGCTCCTTGATAATCTTTTCCACCTCAGGATCTGAAGTCTGATCCTGGCGAAGCTGGCGGGGGGTCTTCGTAGGAAGATCACATATGACAGAGCAGATGCCACAATCTTCGCGTGACTCGCTGGAGCAAACGGGTCTGCTAAGCGTATCCGCCACTACATTCGCCTTTCCTGGGGTATATTGGAAACGAATATCAAAAGATTGGAGCCTTAGGGCCCAACGTACTAACCTGCCAGTAGGTGATTTGAGTGAAAGCAGCCAACGAAGAGGTTGATGGTCACTGCCAATGACGACTGGTTGGCTATCCAGGTAAGGTCGAAAACGCTCTACCGCCCATAAAACAGCGAGAGCTTCTCTCTCTGTAGTGGAATAATTGCGCTCCGCTGCGTTGAGAAGTCGACTGGCGTATTCTATCGGCCTTTCCTCGTTTCCGTCGCCTTGTAGTAAAACCGCGCCTAGGGCGTAGTTACTTGCGTCAGTGCGCAGAATAAAATGACGGCTGAAATCGGCTTGAACCAGAATCGGAGCTGTGGTCAGGAGACGCTTCAGCTCGATAAATGCTTGGATTTGCTCAGAACCCCAAATCCAAACTTGACTTTTCCTAGTTAGACGTGTTAATGGTTCAGCGACTTTGGAGAAGTTCGGTATGAACTTTCTGAACCAGGAACACGTCTGCAAAAAGGTTCTCAGATGCTTCAAATTGTCTGGTTCCTTCATCTCGAGGACAGCACTCACCTTCTCTGGATCGGTGGAAACACCTTGCTGTGTTATAACGTGGCCGAGGTACTTAACGCTCTCTCTAGCAAAAGCGCACTTCTCCCTATTGACGTGAAGTTTGAACTCGGCCAGACGTTTAAAAACCGCCTCGAGGTCTTGCAGGTGGCGTTGGTACCCCTGAGAGATGATCAAAAGATCATCCAAATAAGCCAGTATAGTTACCTCTTGTAACGCAGAGCAGGAACGTAGACGATCAATCAGGCGCTGGAACGTCGCCGGAGCGTTTTTAAGTCCAAACGGCATTCTTTTAAAGCGAAAGGTACCTAAAGGGCAGACGAAAGCCGTTTTGTCCCTATCTACTTCACTTACCCTTACCTGCCAGTATGATGAGCGTAGGTCCAAGGTGCTCATGTAGCAATCCTGCTTTGTATTTTGCAACAAATCATCGATACGTGGCATTGGGTAGGTGTCGGACTTTGTGACTGCGTTTAGGCGCCGGTAGTCGACGCAAAAACGAATACTGCCATTCGATTTAGGTATTAACAGAGCCGGTGAACTCCAAGCCGACTCGCAATCTTCAATTATGTCATCTTGTAACATCTTATCGATTTCCTTCTTCATCAGTTCCTTTTTAGAGGGATTGAGTCGATAAGGTGGTACAGCTATCGGCGGGTGCTCACCTGTTTCGATGCGATGCTCTGCATACGGTGTCGGTCCTCCCCCTGCTCTAAAGACGTGTGCGTGCGTGGATAGGACGTCAGCGAGCACCTGCCGCTCAGCTGGGTTAAGGTGAGCGCCCTCATCTTCCCTAAGCACATCTGCCGCAGCACAGGACACGCTTTGCGAAGTAGGCTCGAAACACAGTTTATGCTGAACTGTTTTATTACTGCTAAAGTACCATATTTCGCTGTGAAAATCGATTACAACTCCAGCAGCGGTAATAAAATCAATACCTAATAACGTCTCGTTATTTGTCGACTGCGGAAAAATTACGAATGGAATTTTAATAACTGCCTGTTCTAGTCGCACCTCTAATG